>VYZX01008704.1:20807-126941 GCA_013401335.1 Brachypteracias leptosomus
GATACTATGCCAAGATGCAAAATAATTAAATATACTCAAAAGAGAAAATTAGTAAGCAAAGGTCTGACCTCAGATACATAAGTGTGATGCTTGTTACAGTCATGTCTCATTACTCTCGTACATCTGAGAGTACACCTAGGGCCAGCTGGCCTAACAGAAAACTACAAAGAGTAAGAAGGGCACAACCTTAAAGTTGCTGGAGGGGGGTTAAACTTAACTATTGTTTGAGAGTATGATTGAATGAGAAACTTTTAACAGAAATTGGTCTCCAGGAATTTAAATTTTATTAGGACTGATCAAAAGGCCTTTGAAAGGGAGGAACTTTCTATTGATTTCTGGGGACTTTGATCTTTTTAGATTAAACTTAGATGGAGGTTCAGAAATCAACAGAAAGAAACCTCTAGTGTAACGCAGCATAGAACTACCTCATTATTTTTTCTGTTTCTTTTAAGTCATCATCTACTCACTGTATCACTATCATTAATATTTTTCTCACTGGTCTGAATATTGGACACTTGTATACAGTTCCATAGTTCTGTCACTTACCTTCATGTTGCGAACAAATTGTATTCTGCAGAAAAATCACTAACAGCAGTGCTTGTGTTAATTTTTGCTTTCAGCTTCACCTCCTACTTTTGAACTGAACCCTATGAAGAAGAAAATCCTTGCAGCTAAAGGGGGGCGTGTAATCATTGAATGCAAGCCTAAAGCTGCTCCTAAGCCAAAATTCTCTTGGAGCAAAGGAACTGAATTGCTTGTAAATGGGAGCCGGTTAGTATTGAGTGTTTGGGGACATTGTGAATCTTAAAAATTCTGCCTTATGTTTCTATTTATCCTGTAGGCTAGTTCTCACTTCTTCAGATTTCAGGGGCAGGAGAAAGTGGATTTGCAGGAAAATTATATGCCAAGATGTTATTAGCAATGTGGCTCCAAATAACTAGCATGGTACCCAACTTTAATCAGTCTGTTTGGTTTTGTTCATATTTCAGAATTGAACTGAATAACAAAACTTTAAGAAAAATATTTGAATGACTACAAACAAATAAAAATTGTTGACATTGCTCCAGCAACATCATGCATCTAGTCATGCCACAGTCTGTTTAAATGTTTTTGCTCTAGGAGTGTTTATAAATGCAGTAGGTAGATGTGAGCTTCCAAGAGATGTTTGTGGTTTGTTCTTTCACTTACTACAATTCTACTGAAAGTATTGCTTTCTGATATAAAAACCTAATTTCTCTCGATGTACTTTTTCTACTTTCAATAGCATACGTATCTGGGATGACGGGAGCCTGGAAATTATCAATGTCACAAAGCTGGATGAAGGTCGCTACACCTGTTTTGCAGAAAATAACCGAGGAAAAGCTAATAGCACTGGTGTTCTAGAAATGACAGGTAAACCTCTAAATTGCATTAGTTTCTTTCAGGTAGGATTTCTCAATTCAAAATCACTTATTTTTGTTCTAGCATTGCACTAATTTTGCAAGCCATTTTATAGATTTTCTTTCTATTTTAATTGTTTATTAGACAATGAATTGATGTTTTTAAGGCATATTTCTCAGTAGAAATGACGTATGTTTACACCAGTTCTGAGCTTCTATCTCAATTTTCATGTTTCATTTTCCCATAAGAGATTATTAAGTCCAGTTCATTAAACTGACACTTTTTAATGCATTTATCCAATTTCGTAGCTTAGCGCTCACACTAAGGTGTAATTCTGGGGCCATGACTCTTTGTGACCTTCCTTCATTTTTATTTTCTCTGGGTTTTTTTGGTAGGATAATCAAGTCTGAGAGAATGTTGCAGTTAAAGAAACATGCATTGAATTTGTGAGATGGAGGCATAGAGCCATATGATTGCACTATTAAATTCTCTTACTTTATGGATATTAGTATCTACTGATTGAATACTGATATCCTTAATTGTGTATTTTAAATCTGAAGTCAAATAAATAAATAGCTGTAGAATACAGGCAGGAAAGATGACATTCATGAACAACTGTTCCTATGTCTATCAAGTATCACTGATAGTAGAAGAGTCATTTATCAAATACATTTTTTAATGTCTGTTCCAGAAATCATGCTGGATGTGACAGCTCAATGCTACAATATTGATGTACTAATGGAAGAATTTATCTGTATAATCAGATCATATGAAAGCATTTTTCTGGCTAATTTATATAAAATTTATTTTACCAAATGAATTGTAAGATTTTATTTTTTTAAATCAGATTTATTTAATGCTTGCAGTTACTTTTTATCATCTTCTGCAGTTTTATATGTCGTATTACCCTCAGGCATTTAATTATCTTGAAAAGTTATATGAATAAATATCCAGTCCCTTAATATATCTAGTCCCCCATATCATACCTTCTAAAGGTATCAGGAAGAATATTTGCATACTCAATCCGCACAGTGAAACATTCAAACCATATGTTTATAAACCTTACAAACTAGGTATAAAGAATTTTGGAGAATTCTCCTCTGATTCATCTAACATGGAAAATCAAAAGACTAAGTCTTCTCTCTCGCATTACAACAGGAACAGAAGTGTCAGATGACATATTTCAAAATTATTTTCATATTGTGGACAATGATGAGGGTTGACAAAGAATGCTTTGAAAATGGTATTCCCAAGCACATTGTGTGGGCCATAAAAGTTGCCTACAGGAAATTAAGACATTAAATCTGAAGCTGATAGACACTGTAAAGTCCAGTGGGTTTTCCCACATGCTGTTTGTTCACTTGCAGCAGACCACAACTTTCTTTCTGCAACTTCTTAGGCTGGTCAAATACTTTATATAAACATTTAGAAAATCAATGATGGTAGAGACAAATGATGCATGTAAAGGCACGACACCAGAATGGAGCAGCTATTCTAAGCATGTGTCCATAGGTAGAACTTTAGGTATCTGATGTTAACAAGTTGCTCCAATGAGCTGTGAGATAGTCCATCCTGCAAAAGCCAGCAGTTGTGCCATTCTCATAGTCTCAGTATTAAGCAGGTTTTAGATTACTAGAGTAGGATCAAGGGCAAAGTTTCTCTCAAGGCAGATGGACAAGAAATGTTGGCTCCATTGAGGATTTTTTACTGTTTTGTTGCGAGGTGTAGTGTGCTCCTTGAAGCATGCTCAAACATAGATCTTAACTAGTAGCCATAGCTCTTTTCTTATGGCTGTTGTCTTCCTCCCACTCTCATATTGGTGGGAAAGATATTATATGTCATGGCATAAGGAAGATATTCTGTGGTTTTTTTGGTTTATGAGAATGCTTGAAAGGAACAGCTCTCAGTGATCTAGTGAGTCCCTTCTAGAACATTGTCCCTAATTTTCCATATGAGTTTGATGAGTGTACTGAGATCTCTAGCAGGTATCATGAGATCTCTGCCTTTTTTGTTTCTGTAACAATGAGACATTGCTGGGGGATATACAGCTTTCTTCCTTTTATTGTAATATTTTCTCTTCCTTTCCACATGTAGCCATTTGCATAGTTTGTTTTGTGTCCATTAAATTGTTTCTCAGTTGATAAATTAAGATCTCAGTCCCTGTCTGACATCTGGGTAGAACTTTCCATTTGCTAAAGAGGCAGGTTTTAAAACATAAGAAATATTATAATTAAAACAAGAAATGTAAAACAAGTCACATAAGATTCATCATCTGTCTTATTTTTACCTGAGATACAGTCAGTGAAGAAAATAGCTTTAAATAGTCAGTAGTGTGATTCAGAGACTGAAACACCCATTTTCAAAGGATAGCTAAATAGAAATTAGGTGTTTGCATTGTAAAAAGTTCCCTTTGTTCTCTCTTTAGGTTGGTCCTTTGAAATGTAGCTGCATGAATAACATGTAAACTAGAGTTTGAGGGAGTGGTTTAATGTATAATTAAACAGAGGCTGAGATTATATTTGGATAAACACTTATTTATTGTAATTTTCCATGTTTGCTATTAACTTCACAGAAGCTACAAGAATTACTTTAGCTCCGTTGAATGTTGATGTCACCGTTGGAGAGAATGCTACCATGCAATGCATTGCATCCCATGATCCCACATTAGATCTGACATTTATTTGGTCTCTAAATGGCTTTGTAATAGATTTTGAAAAAGAGCACGAACATTATGAAAGGAATGTTATGGTAAGATTCTATAGATCTTTATTTAATACGTGAAAGCCTCATTTTCTTTATTGTGAATAGCTGTCTTTCCTGTTTTACATTTTCTATTGTCTTGGGTTATGTCTAGAAAAATGCAGTAGGCTAAGTAGGTAGCCTGATCATAAACAGGGTGCAGATTATCTCAAAAAAGTGTGTATGTGCCTTCACTTTTACTTACCCATGTTTTTCTCATCAACATTTCTGGAATTTGGCACAAGACTGGGCCAGATGGTGGGTAGAGTCAAACAGTCTGTAAACACTGAGCAAGAAGAGTTTGTGTGGAGGCTAAACAAGTTAATACAAAGACACTCCTTTTGGCATATAGAAAAAGGAAGAATAGATCTTCCATGTTTGCATGTATGGTTATCTTTCTAAAGTCTCCTATCAGGCTTATTCAAAATGAATATCTTGAGTAGAAATCCCTTCTTGTTATGTCTAATCACACACCGATTTACCTAAAATTTAACAGCAACCTCAGAGTGGTTGCCCACGTGTACATATTTCTTCTGTTGTTCTAGGCTTAAATTATACAAACATGTCCTGCATGTGGCTATTGATAGGTTTATATTTACACTTTGGTACTAATCAGTACATAGTGAAAAAGGTTGAATTGCCTCCTAATTACATTAGTTTGTCATTAGATAAAGGCTGGAATGAGTCTGAGTGTCAGTCAAAAGAAGAGCTTAAAGAGTCAAGCCCCGTTAAATGTATTCCTTGTAAAACAGCAAGTAAAACCACTCTGGATTTGTTTAAATTTTATTTAGTTGGTTGTTTTTAGCTACCTGACAGAAGCCAGACAAAGAAATTGTGTTCCATGAGACAGAAAATCAAAAAGCTGAAGTGTTGATGATGCCTATGATTTTTGTGTGGAAGAAAGGTAAAAATGCCTTTAATAGAGGACTCTGTTGTGCAAAACTGTGTAATGCAAGAGGAAGGAAACTGAACTTTCTCCTCTGTTTGTAATACGTTGAACAAAAGTTTTTATATCATTGCCATAAACTTTTGGATTTTCTTTTAAAAAATGAGAACAGAAGGAAATTGGATTTTTTTTCTTTTAGGAAAAGGTAATTCTGAAGGGCAATCAAAATTTTAGGGTACCTTGTAGCAAAGCACTTCACATGAACAAATCTGGGGCCAAATAAGGACCTCAGCAAGTATGTAAGATGTAGTTCTATGTGAAGACTGACTTAATATTTAGGTTCCCAGCCACCTGTTTCATCTTTCAGATAGCAAACAGTCTTGGATCTCCTGATCCCAAATTCTGATTAACTCCACGATATTTTAGATACTTCAGTGAAGTGCCTGATTTTTAAAACAAATTAGCCTACCTTTGGTAGGCTAGCTTGGTCTCTACAGACCTTCTGTTGTCTGCAGAGAGAGAGAAAGAGGTGGTTCACTTCTTATGGGTGTTGAATCTTGTACTGGAAGATTTCCTCTTTCAATAAATAATAAAGATGGATACTCCATAGGATGCAGAAGTAGCTGAGGAGTGACTAACTCTTAATTCACTTAGGCAGGTAAAGTTAAGTAAGTTAGATCCAGACATCAATTAATTTATTTGTCACTGTGTAACTCCACCTTCCTGAGGGATATTTATTGGTTTATTGTGTTCCTTTTGTACTTGATCAATACTGGCAGAAGTGTTTTGCATTCCTAAGCCTCATTTTTGGGCTTTCAAAGGCAAAGTGAGTGCAGATAATCTCTGTTCTTCTTCCACAGGCAGCTCAGTCTTCCTCAGGACAGAGGGGACAGTAGGATTACATTCAAAGTCTGGAATTGCAATTTGTAATTATTCAGTAATTCAGCACTTGAGTAAGAATAAATGCAGAATTTTTTACGAATTCAATACTAACGTTTATATAGGATGCAGTTAAGAGGAATATGCAGTTTCAATGTTTTTGCTTCGTTCATTTGTTACCATATTCTTATGTTAAGGGTTTTTCCCCTTCCTGTTCTAGCAAAGGGACTTTCTCCTGCCAAGCGCTTCCATCTCTCTGGCAGTTCTGAGCTCAGGTCACTGGGTGGCAGGTTTACTCAGGCTTTCTCGAATGCAAAAGGGTGAGCTGTTGTGCATTTGACAGCAGCAGCCCGAACTGCTGGGCTTGAAGCAGTGGAGTCCCCATGCCACCCACCCCTTCATAAACATAAAAGAAAAAATATTCCATTATGAATATTAAAATTACTGTATATTTGATGCATGTATGCTCTCTGTGCTGTAATTTCCTGTTGATGAAGGATCCTCATCTGTCTTCCTGTTAAGATTACAATTAATTTATGCAGACCAACGTGCTGAAACTTGATACAGCCACAGTATTTCAGTTCTTAAAATAATACAAATATTGTTGTCACATACACATAATGGAATGCTAATGAAATTCATGTAAATGTCTGCATAAGTCTTCTTTCTTTAATGAAAGCTTTGGTATCTTGATATCATTTGTTGAAGACAACACTAATTTGCTTTACGTTAGTACTAAAACTCATTTATCAAAAGAATGGTTTTTGGCGTTGTTTTGATTTCCTGTGACAGTGATATTTAAAATGAAAAATACACATATATATTAATAGTTTAGCTTCCTAAGAGTCAAATGGAATCTTCAAAATCTTACCATTAAATTGATTGCTTTTGACTATATGTGTGGTTGTTCCTCTGATTATTTGGTTGAGGAACTAAACACTAACACTTCCTTTCAAGTCTCCTGGCAATACAGCGCTTCAAGTAATCTGGAAAAACTAATGTTTGGTCATTTGTTTTTTATGGATCTGCTTTTTGTCATGTATATTGTACAGTGTTATAGTTGACTCTGCTTTGAGCAGGGAGGTTGGACAAGAGACATGCAGAGATCTCTTCTGATTTCAATTATTTTGTGATTCTGTGGTGGTTTAATATGGTTGTGTAAAGAAAAATAGTTAAATGAAGTGTATCAAAGATGGTGTTGATTGTGGAAAGCAGATGACAGAAGTATTTTGCTCAGCCAATACATCTATATGCTGATGCATGGTTATTTGTCTAATGGGATATCAGCACCTTCACCACAAGCAGAAGCTCCAGTGTTTGAAATAAGGTTTTAAGTTGTTGAACCAAAGCTTGGTACCAGTAAGGATTTACATTTTAGAAAGTGTATCATGGAACTTTGTTTTGTTCTTTCTAATTTCCATCAAAATAGGAATTTTAACACTCTGAGAATTGGGAAATCATTTCATTTTAACATTTAAGAATTATTTACCTTACCAGCAACTTTAGTGATGGATTTATTTTTTTTTTACAGAACTGGGAGGGAATCTTTTCTAGGAAGTTCACAGGACAGGAAAGGTGTCTTTACTGGTGCTGGACGTTGCATAGCATTGCACCCAACCAGCTCTCACAGAATGAGGAGCATTGTTCAAGATGGTGTTGACACACCTCAGTGTCATAACTGATACTGAGCAGGAATTAAAAGTGGCTGAATCCACAGGGTGCTTTCTGGTGTTCATAGGTTCAGGGATGTGGCACAAAGGCAACCAAACCTGTTCAGAACAGAACTTGCAGGGCTCGTAGCTCAGGCTCTGTTCAGCTTTGAAGTTGCTTCTGAATCCAAACTCTTTGTGTATAACTTGTTCTGATGTTCCTGCAACCATCATACAGTTAACTTTCAGTAGCGTGGACCTTTCTGTATTCTCAAAAGTTTTTTTTTTCTTTGTGCAAATATTATTCATCTTACTTTATCCTTCTTCGAAGTACAGAAAGCTTTGCAGTCTTCTAGGACCACATTCATAATATTTTCTGAGGTATGTGACCAGACTGTGACTTTACATTAAATTAAATCACACATGGAAGGGCCTGTTTCATCACTTTGCGTGTAAAAGGTGGTTAGTTCAGATACCAAAATCCATGCTACGGATGTCTAAAATAGGTGAGATGAATTCTAGGTTGAAGACAGCGTTTGACGAAATGGAAAGTTCTCCCAAACCACTGTTTTTGAAAACCACAGAAACTAAGTTGGACTATAAAAATCCTATTAGATAACTGAAGAATTAGAGAAAAATGTTTAGTAAGAAAGCTCAGTTTTCCACGGATGAGGAAGAAGAGTCTGTGTATGAATCAGGAAGAAGAGGCTGTGTGTGGATTGGAATAATAGCTGGGAGACAGCATCATAGTGAGCATATTCGGTATAGTTTGTTGAATATATTGAGGTGGCAGGTGATGGTCCATGAAGCATGGCCAACCAAGTGAGCTGAGCTACTGCTTTTTCTGAAGAAGAGTTGCAGGACTCTCCAAAGGCACTGTCTTGGTGCATTTCTTTCAGTGCCTTGATGTATTAGAGAGATGCTTTAGACATGAGTGAGTTGGAAGTCACATATTTTGGCTAGGTTTGGGGTAAAATTTAGAGGCTAGGGCCTAATAGTAATGTAGTGAGCATGGAATGAGATGGATGGAGTCAGTGGTTAAGAGCAAGGAGGGGAAGGAAAGCACAAGACAGTGCTGAGGGTGAAGCCAACAAGTAGTTAGCTCTGACAGAAGCCTTTGAGGAAACCTATTATTAATCCACAGTGCTGTTTCCAGCACAAAGGACTGTAGTCTGTTTAGAGGATCAAGATACACCAAAATTAAAGAAATACTCTGCAAAATCAGTAAACTGTAACTTTATGTGCTTGTGAGACTTCACAAACTACCAAAATCCACGTACCATCCCTAGGTAGGCAGCAGGAGTTGAGAAAGCCAGCTGTGAGCACTAGTAAGAGAAATGTAGTTAGCAGTCTATTATGAATTTCCATTTTCAGACATAAAGTTGTGACCCATGAGTATAAGTGAACAAGTACCAAGGCTTTTTCTGCTGTTGAAAATTAAATAACAGGGCATATTACCACAGGGATGCTGGTACAAAGCACAGTGTCCTCAGGCAGTCTCAGTGGTATGCTGAGTGGGGAAGAGTAATATATTTGTTGGAAATATTTCCCAGTCCACATTTCAGGGGTAGAATTAGCACTGTACTTCCTTTACATATAAATATAGTTCTCTGAAGGAAGAGATTCTTTAGTGGCAATGACTCTGTTATCATTACTCTGATGGGTTTTTTATTTACCCTTAACTTTCATGCCAGCCATGTCTTATAAAACTGAGATAAGCTTTCTCTCTTGTGAATAGGATTGAGACAATAGACCTGCACTGGTGGTGTTGTCCCCATGTCCCCTCTGATCTCAATATCAGGAAAACAGCTATAATCACATTTACATTAAGATTCTTCAGCAGCTGTTGGATTATCTGTTCTACTTGTGTCTGTCACATAGCAGATCCTCTACTGACAGGAACAAAACAATTCACATGAACTCACTTAGAGTTAATAATTTTAGGTATAGGTAATAGAAAAGGATATTTTAAATTATTGCTACCTTTGGAAAAGCTGATCTCATCACAAAGAATCCCATCTCTTCCATACTACTTCTTACCAATTCTCTTATCATCTTAACTCCACTGTGTATTAATCACCTCTGAAGCTCTGCTGTCTAGTTTTCAAACCTGAATTAGAACCAAGAAGACTCTGTCTCTGCTTACCAGGTTCTTCTATTTCTGCTAGGTTAGTTTTATTATTGCATAGGATTTGGTAACTTCATGCTAACATAACTTCCTTTATTGTCTCTGAGATCCCTACAGAAGTGGATACTGCTTTCAGGCAAAAGACTAGATTCCTGTGAATTATTTGTGTTCACACAGGGACATGTTCTGATGGCTTTCAGTAATTACGTGCACTGACAAAGGTGAATGTCAAAAGAGAACAGTGAATCTCAGAAATAGGTCATACAATGCTATTTTGGACATCATTATTAAAGCATAAATATAGGGCTCATATGATTGAAGTCTTTACTTGAAACTTGGTAAATAACTGAGTGGTGAACCACAGATACCCTTGGAACATCCCTCAATACTGCTATCACTATTTCCAGTTCATGCTTCAGTTTTGTCTGAGTTAAGGAAGGCATTTTTTAAACTCATCCAAATTGAGGTTTTTGAATGAAAACATACAGTACATTCATATCTAATTTGTGGACAGATTTTGCTGATGCCCATACTTTTAATTTGCTTTGTAAGCTCTTCTTTTACCACCAAGAACTTAGGCTTTTTCTGAAGTATGGAAGCTTCATCACCAACTGCATTAAACTGCACCAGCTTGCTCCAAGAGAACTTCTAAACCAACAAGATACAATACTGTATCTATGGGATCTTTTGAAGATTATGTTACATTTTCCCATCTGTTTTTCATCATTTAGTTTTTAAGACCAAGTTCCCATTTGAGCAATTAATGTTAGAGCAAGTATATGGGCACATCATTAATAAATATAATAAAGTATTTTAATTAAAGTGCTAACAGGAATTAATGAGTACTAAGACTATTAAGAATTTGTAATCATTTGTTACTGGAGTAATAATATGATTATGAGAATTCAAAGCTTATGCAGTTTTCCGAAACCTTATTGCTTTGCCCAACCTTGGCTTATGTTTATTTGCAGATGAAAGTGCAAGCAAGGATCAGACATTCACAGGCACTGTGGTTCTTTCTAGGATTACATTTAGTGTTAATAAATTAAAGGTTTATACAGAGCACTCAAATATAGAACTGTTTGTCTCTTTTATTAAAACCAAAACCAGTAAGAACAAAATGAAAAAAAATGCAAGAACTAAAAACTCAAGGAGTTTGAGCTTCTGCAGCAGCTTCTTCATTTTAATTTTTTGGAGAGCAGAGAAGCAGTTAGCTGCCCTCTCTGCTCCCATGAAAGTACTGACACTCCCACTGGTTTTTCTTCTTGAAAGCCATTGACAGCATTGCTTATCCCACTGCAGACAAAGAAGGCGTACCTTTGGTTAGTCGGGCAGCCAGCCAGTGTTCACTTGTGCAGTAATCCCCACAGATTTTCAAAGGATGCTGTCCTCGAAGACAGTCCTCCTGGAGTTCTCATTAATAAACGGGAGGGGAGTGGGAGGCACCTGCACAGGAATGCCACTGTCCCAGACACACCTCATCTCTGTATCCCGCATGCACTTGGCAAGTTGAAAGCCCTGTCATATTAGGCTTGAGTGAAAAGTGTGGAAAAAAATATATACATGGACATATTTTAATAATAACTACAGGAGAAATGATCAGAAACATATCAATAATACCAGATTGTTCACTGATCAAGCTAATCTGTTTGATCGTTGCTAACAGCACTCGTGTCACTCAAAAATTGAAAAGGTACAGTGCAATCTGCATTTCTTTCTGACCCTGTGAGGCAATCAGCTGAAGAATTGCTAGCCAGAATGTAGCAGTTTCTTTCATGTGTGCCTGATTCTCCTTTTATCCAATCAACAGTTTACCTCAGTAATTTCGTAAAGATGTGAATTCTTCTGTTGGACCAAAAAATTGGTGTTAAGATATTTCAGTTGGTGCTGACATTTTATGCTAGCAGAATTTGAAGCTGGCATCCAGAATCCTCACTGGAGTTTGGAATGGAAAAGGATGGGTTTATCTGGCTATTTTAATCTCCCCTAAATACAGACTCTAAACTGACATTCTAGTTTCAGAACATTTTTAAAAGATTTCTTACTTTTTTCCCCCTCCTTTTCAGTCGGAAAACGTAAACCGGGTGACATAGTTTTATTTAATTCCTTCAGAATGTATAAATGCAGAGGCAGTGATGACAGCCCCTAATATTTGAGATTGTGCTGAGGCTCTCTGTTATTCCTTAGAACCTTTTTATGTACCATTTTGCATCTGAATTCCTTTTGTTTCTGCATGTGAATGTTTCAGGATTGCAAAGAGTTCTCTCAGTGTTTGTTTTTTAAAAAAACAATTGCATTTCTGATCAGTCTTTATTGAGTTAGGAAATGAATGTTGCTCCTTTCATATAGTGTGGTATAAATCCATCTGTTAATATTTTGTAACAGTTTGACTTCCATGAAAGCAATCAGATACATTTTAGAGACAACATTTGGGGTTTTTCTGAAATACCTTTAAGACTAATACATGTATAACCCTGTGATTTAACCTAGTAATCTTTTTCTAGACAAAGAAAAAACCAAAATATTTGGAGTGTGTTATTTTTAAACATTTGTATAAATATCTTTCTCAACATAAAATGTGTTATTTATTAAGAATAGCTCTGGTGTATATAGTGGTCTCTCTTCTAGTCCTTGTTTTACAGGTGCACATCTAGTTGCTCAGTGGGTTCACATAAGTGTCATAGGACAAAAGTATTTTATTCAGTTTGCCTATCTGCACAACCACAGGAGGCAGCAGATAGTGGACCTTACTGCCATCTGGAAACATAGCTATGTATTATCTCAGTAGTCTAGCATTGGTGAAGCATATTGAGGAAGGATTAGGGTCGATGATGGTGATGAGAGTATGAGCCTTGTTGAATGATAAATTGCTTCCCTGGAGATCCTTCTGCTGTTTGCCAGGGGGCAGCACAGGCTGAGCCAAGGGGAGAGCATGGTCAACAGGGCAAGGGCCACAGGCTGAGGCCTCACTGTGCTGGTCTCTGTGCGCACACTGTCCCGGGTCGCTGGAGGAAGGGGCCACCCTGGACTGTACTGTCTCAGAGCTGACCTGGAGCCCCAGCAGCCCAGCCTCCTGCTGTGGGGGTTATGGTTGATGTCATCATCCTGTCCATCACTTAATACCATTGTGCAGAACAGGGGTGGTCTTTCTTTTAAGGAGCCGTGACACGTGTTGAACATTATTGTTTCTGCACATCTGCTGCATTTTAGTACCTCTTTGGTACGTCTTTATTTAGGCTGTGATTGTAGCCTCTCTGTGATAAAAACGTTCATACTACTTTAGACTTGTAAAGGAAGAGTCAAACAGTATCCTGCTCTGTTAGTAGGCCTCCATGACATGTTATCATACAAACCTGCATAAAGAAACAAGTAATGGTACAGAGGAATCATCTGACTGCTGTTTATGGAAAAAGTCTTGACTAAATCTAATGTTCAGGTGTGGGCTTCAAAAAATAAGAGAGATGTTGATTTGTAAAAAATGTTTACTAAGGCATCTGGATTTTTCACATCTGGTAAAGAGCTGCAGCTCCTCTGGAAACAGAGGACACTTTTACCAGCTGTCACATAAATCAGATGTATTCTTGAGGGTGATCTGTTCTCAAAGTAAGCATGTGCTTTTTAGAAATAACAGCCGCTGTGTGTCAGTTGGGAGGGATGTGGAGACAGGTGTCACATAGCTGTCCAGGGATGTTTGCCAGCTTCACTAAGTGCTGTTTTTGTGACAGATTAAGTCCAACGGTGAGCTGCTCATTAAAAACGTTCAGCTGCGGCACGCAGGGAGGTACACATGCACCGCTCAGACGATTGTGGACAACTCCTCGGCTTCAGCTGACCTTGTGGTAAGAGGTAAGGCTCTCCAGGTACAACAGAAATGTGGCCAGTTTTCACCTAGACAAGCAGAGTGTTTCTGATTGTTTAGAATATGTTAATCCCATCAAGAAATGATAGAAATTAAAATGAGAAATGCATGAACATGCAAAGTCCTTAGGATCTGCTCAGGATACTGATTCTATTCCAGACATTTAGAGGTCTCACTGACCGTGTGTTTTCTTTGGTGTTTTGTGACACATGTCATTTTCAGAAACTTTGATAGTGAGGTGAGAAGCTGTAAGAGATATCTCCTAAAGAGAAGTAAAGAAAGGTATTGGGACTGAAGAACCTTTCCATGCCTTCCAGCTTGAGGGCTTCTGGAGTGAACAGTCTTGAAGGAGAGTGAGTCTCTCAGGCCTTACCTATCTGAGTCCTTAGAGCTGGGCTAGCAATTATACATGTTACTGAGGTGGTGAATTGACCAACAACTGTCATGTTAAAAATCTGCTCTTAGCAACAACACCTACTTTGTGCATCCTCTGTGAAGGCTTAAGAGGCTGTTTCCACATGCAGTGGTGTATTTAGTCCTTACTTTGAAAGGGAGGTGCAAGAACAGCTAATTAGTAGGTTAGTTTCTAATGCCAGGATTTGAATTTTAATAGCAGTTTGTTTGAACAATCCAGTACTCAACTGATGTACATTTTTCCAGGGATACTAAAGGGAACTATACTTGGATCTTAGCAGAAGAAACAATTGGGAATTCGATTGTCGATGTCATAGACCATAGACCAATAGACTGTGTAAAGTGGCCATGCTTATTTCTTTTTAAACAATGGTGTATATATTCTTTGAGGATCCAGTCTAAATTTGAATATTTTTGGAGCCAGGAGTGGACTTACTTGCTCATTAGAAAGATAAATTAACTGAAACCAAGGAACAAGAATATATTTTAACATATTTGTTTGATTCAGTTAATTTCATTTGATTCCTTTTGCTCAGATTTATGTAGAATATAAAGAGCTCAAGAGCTGAAGATAACATTTGACACACTGTGTTTAGATCTGATGTAGAAATCTTGTTTCATTTTTTTTGTTGGGTTGTTTTTGTTTTGTTTCTCTGTGGTTTCTCTGTAAATACTGCAGAGAAATATATCCTGTTATTTCTTGTTCAGTTTTTAATATGCTTTAGGACTTGTTCAATCAGATTGTTGGATAATTATCTGAATCATGTTGGCATCTTATTATCTCTGAATGTTGAATCAGAAAATGCTTCTCAATAATTCTAATGCATTGTCTCTGTTTTTACACAAAAGTTAATATATATCACTGTGTTAATATATATTACTGTGTATCATATAAAACAGAAGCATAACAACAATGTGAAAAGGATGATCTGAAAATATTGATATGCCAAGTTTGTAAGTAGGTACTAAGCTTTGGGTTACAGAATTACTGTAAGTTTGAGGGGTTTTAGCACAGCTACTGAGCATTGTGGTGTCTTTTACAGATGAAGATGCCTATACTTACCTATGTAGATGCCTGCATCACTTTCTTCTTAGCTTTCTAGACTGAAAAAATTGCCCATTCATCTTCACCATTTAGCCTCCCTCATAGGGACCAAGGCACAGCACAGCAACAATAAAAAAAACCTACCTATACAAAGTAAAGGTGTGGGAGTAGTAATAATTAGAGGAAAATTTTTGCAATTTAAAAAATGCAGACATTCACTTCATAAGTTTTGGTCTGTTACCATTGTTCAGAAATAAATGAGATGAGGTTTGGTAAAGAGATGTAATACCATCTATTAGGCTTAGGGATATACCTAGAAAAAACAGGCAAGTTTTGAGAACAGAAGCCTGTCTCTTCAGATCTGAAGTGCAACTAACAAAGCCCAATATGGATTGAAAATAATTGCTGTTATTTTAACATAGCTATTTTAAGTAGTTGGCTTAAGCAGAAAGAGTATTTAATCCATGAAAAGCATAGAGATGAGACTGTGAACTGCTTTAGGCCAAGCATCTTCTACCTATAATGATTTAGCTGGGTGTTGGGAGTGTAGTAATGTGCCACCAAGCCAACATCTATATTTAGTACATGAGTCTTTATATTCACTAGAGCTAGGAATTTTGAAATTAATCTTTGCAAGTATCTGTCTTTTGAAGTAAAAGAAAATAACCTTTAGAAATTATTATATAGGTTCTCCTTGATGATCAAGATTCAAAAGGCAGCTGTAGGATGGCTGTTTCGGGAAAAATGTTTTCCCTTTGAGACCTTACTGCTTCTGTTCTTTGGTGGTCTTTGTGGGGTTATTCGGGTGCACAGAGGTTGTTTGATTTCATTGTTCAGAAGACTGCTTTACATTCAGTAGGTGTAGTGGATTCCACATTTTGGCATGAATTTTTGAAATTCATGATAAGTTGTGGGAAGGCTTTTGTTGAACTGTAGAGAAATATTGTCTGGTTCTGCTTTCACTCAAGTTGTGTCAGTCTATAGGAAGTTTGAATCTGATAAGGGGCTTACGACACTGGAGTAATATGAAGACCAAGAGGAATGTGAAGAGTACAAGATTTTCCATATAAATTGCAGTCAGGGCCAATATGGCACAAGCAGAATTGTAGATTAAAGGTGGGCCACCAATGAGATCATGATTAGGTGGAATTTAGGAAGGAAGAACTTGTGTATTTTTTTCTGACTCTTGAGTTCTCTTGTTCTAAAGAAGAGCAGCAGCAGCTTCAAAGTATCATTTTTTTTCACTTAAAATCTCAGTGTTGCTACTTAGGCAGGAGTCATAGAGGTTTCATTTGGTAGTTTTTAGGTGCAAGAGCATTTATCTTCTGAATACAGAATACTCTGCAGAGTATTAAATTTTTTTATTTTTTTTTCAATCTGCTCTTAAGTAGAAAGTGAGACTCAAAAACCTTGTATCTGATAAATACAAATAGGAAGGTTAATAAACTTTAATTTTCAGACTATTTAATTTGTGAATTGAACTTTTTTTTTTTTCCTCAGGTCCTCCAGGCCCTCCTGGAGGTATAAGAGTAGAAGACATTAGAGACACTGCTGTAGCACTTACCTGGAGTCGTGGAACAGACAACCATAGCCCTATTTCTAAATACACTATCCAGTCAAAAACCTTTCTATCTGAAGAGTGGAAAGATGCCAAAACAGGTAAGCGTAATGCCAGAAGTAATAAAGTCAGTAGGTTTTAAAATGTTTGATTGTTAGAAAGCTTGACTAATGAGAAAATAGTCACAATAAAAGGAAAAGAGGAATGTTGTTAATGTCTGCTACAGGGTTTGGGAGCAGGTACCATCCTGTCAGTGTGTTGTCAACAGGTTTGTTCCCAGCTCTTGGAGGGCCTGAATTGAATAACAAGAAATACGGAAAAGAACAGGCCAGAGTTTTTACCTGGTTTTTGCCTCTTTCTTTTTTGCTTGAAACATTATGCATCAACTACTAGAATTGTAATCATTTATTTACAGGTTAATTTGGATGACAAATGGGTGTCTTAATTTCTATATTTGTTATGCAGAAAGTTGGTTAAAATTACTTTTTCCTGGGAGCAAACTAAGTTGCAGTTGCATTAAAACTGGCAACCCTAGAGAAACCATAGCTAAGATTACCCTTCTAACCACTGGATGTCATCATTGTGCCACGTAATTGCAGTTGAGGAGGCACCTACTTGAACACAGAGCATGCTAATGTATTTCTCTTTGCAAGATTTAGCATAAATGCATGAATTATGAAAATATTTTAAGCTACTAGTATCTTTGAATGCCTTATGAAAGAAAGCTTTGCCACCAGCTGTACAAAATTGTCCTATCAGTATGATTCATTATGCTACCGTAAAAAATTATAAAATAAGTGCTTTTCTGTGGAATTAGGGCATCACATACTCAGCATTTCTAAATACTAAGAATATTAATAGTTTCATCTATTGTCTTTCACTTAAGTTGTCCTGTGAATCTTCAGAGATAGATGGCCTAGTAATAGGTTTTGATATATTGACCTGAAAATATCTGTTGGATTTTTAGAGTAAAAAGTTAAAAATACTAGGCCTACTGCCTTAATCATATTTATCTTCTGGAATATGAGTATATGTAGCTGTATTGTATATAACTGCCTCCAACAGATACCACTAGTGTATGACTTAATAAAAAAATTAACTTAAACTAGTTATGGAAAATAAATGGGAAAATAAAAATGGAAAATAAAACTAGAAGCTTCCCCAATACTTTCATAGCTCTTATATCTTGTTTAATAGTTTCTGTAGAATAGATTTCTTTGAATTTTTAAAAAAATCCCAACAATTAAGTAGAAATTAGAGCTGTTCAAATAACTGATATTTGCTTCAGTAACAATATATATAGAAGGGAGGATCCTTTTAGACCAAACTCTGCATTTTTCAGGATAAATTATATTTTGTTTCCTATCCATTTTTTTCCTTTTAAATTAAAAAAAAAATGGAAACAGATGAGGTTATAGGAAGATGTAGGAAGAATTTATAAGCAGGGGATGGCAGCTCTGATACTGCTTCCTTCTGTGCTGCATGTTTCTGGAACTAGAAACCAGAGATAGAAGTGATAGAAGTGTTGGATTCACATCTTTGCTCTGTCTGGTTCAGAGTAGACACATGAACCCGTTTGACTTCTCAGGAAGATTCCTATTTGCAGTGTTATAGGCATGATGGGATACACTTCTCTGCACCTCTGAAGTTCTGCTTCACAGAATTAATGAGATAGTCGTTGAGACATGCAGTCAGACTCTTGAGTTTCATCCTGTAGCGCGTTGACTGTGTTTCATATCTTGAGCGGCATGGGGAGGAATCCAGGGGTTTTAATTCCTTTTTTAAGAATCTAGCAAGAAAGATATTAATTATTAATTTCTGTTGAAAATGAACTGTTCCAGTGTTTTCAAAATCACTTGAACCACACTGAGTAATTTTGATTAATAGATGATTCCCTCAAAAAATAGGTGAAATCACCATAGCAACCATCACTGGCACCACTTCAAGCTTTTTACTTAATTTCTGGACTCCTCCCAGTTTGACTTGGTATTGACTTTCATATGAAAGAAGCATGATGAACAGTCCAAATTGATCTCTCATCAGTGTTTAGGCTATCATTTAATGCTGCTAATTTGCAATGTGTGGAATAAAAAAAATATACTTTGGCATTGCACTTCGGAAATATTGTTGATTTTATTGCTGCTACCATCATTCCCAAAATAAATCATTCATCACAGGTTGCATAATATCCAGTGTGTTTTATGAAAGAAGTGTATTCTACTTCACAGTATGGAAATATGTTTGAATGGGTTATGTAATAAGTTGTTTACATTTTTGTTTGTTTACATATTGCTCTTTCCAGTTAAGGGGATCACATTCTCATTGTGTTGACTATTCAGAATTATTTTGGGAATTTGTGACACAGTAAGATTAAAGAAAAGACTGAAAGTAGCCCAGGAAAAGGAATGTCAAATTTATAGCATGATTTGGATGCCAGAGGAGGTTTGCAATGGCTCTACTGACTGAACAGAAAAATAACTTGAGTAAGGATGAGGACATGGAGGGGTAGCCAGGTGGAAAGAAAATGGAAAGTGTCTCTCTTTCAGAGACCCACTTTGGAATGAAAAGTTTAATGATCATTAGGTAGAGGAAAGCTGTGTTACCATCCAGTGCTTGCACTGCCAAGCCTGGGGTTTTTTGCAGCCATTGTATTCATATTTTAATGCCAAATCAGCTGCCTTTCCAATGCAGAATATCTCATTTCTCATCTCCCTCTGAAACCAAGACTCTAATTTGACAAACAAGTCTTGGCCCACACAATAAATTAAAATCCTTTGTCTATAGAAAAACTATAGAAACCTATAGAAAACCCCTATTGTCTAGATTGTAGACAGAGTCATGAATTATGAATTTTATTTATAGTAAAGAAACTCACCCTTATGACAATAACAAGCCTTTTTGCAGGAATTATAAGAACACTTACCCTTGTTGAATCAGAACGAGATAGTGAGTTTGAACATGCTCACTAATAAGATGCACCAAAATATGACCATATTTTATAAACCACTCTTTATCAATTGGTTGAACCCTATATTTGCACATCTTAGCCCTTGTCTATGTAATGAATTTTTATTCTACTGTTTTTATATTCTAAATTCCTCATTGCATTTGTCGGTAGGTAAAATGGAATTTATAATTAGTAAGGATACCTCATAATGACATGTACTTCTCTTGGTCGTTTACACTCAGTTAAAACTTACAAGTCTATAAGGGTTTATCCAAGATAGTGTCGTACTTTCCAAGTTCCCAGTCACTTCCATGAGTACTCCTTGTAAAATGTGGTATTCCTAATGTACAGTATGAAGTTTCCTTCAGCTGGCTATGTGAGAATTGCAATTGCTATTGCAGAATAGTGGTAGTTTTGCCAAAATCAACCACGTTGATGGCTGACCTTATTTTAAAAATGCTGTTTCTAAGCAATTTCTTTTTTTTTTTAGACCCATCAGATATTGAAGGGAATATGGAATCTGCTACAGTGATTGATTTAATTCCATGGATGGAATATGAGTTCCGAATAATAGCAACAAACACTCTGGGGACAGGAGAACCTAGTATGCCATCACAGCGAATCAGAACTGAAGGCGCCCGTACGTAAACAGAAAACATCAAGTTTTGTAACTTCTTCATTGTCACACTTTTACTAAGCAATTTTGTAATTTTGGTTTTTTAATTTGGAAAAAGTACCTTATAAGATGCAAGTCTAGAGAGTATGTTTTCAGCCACACACTACTATAGATTTTAGTAATCGAATGCCAGACTGTCCAGATGCAATAGCATGAAAGCAGACAGGAAAGGAAAGGTAGAAATGGCAGATCTGCCTCTGTTGCTGAAACAGGATCATACTGTATCTTTCCTAGATCCCCCCACTGTACGTTGTCTGTGTATAAATCCATGCACATGCTTGGGACCAGGGTACAAGGTCCCAAGGAAAATGTTAATTTGCTGTTTTGGTTTGTATTCTAACTAAAACATGAGAGGTTATTTTACTGGATAATGCCATTTTTCCATGATTGGAGGTTTGTTCTTGTGTCGTCTTATTCCATGTCAGAGATGTGACATTATCCGACACAGCATATGCCCTTATCAGTCTAATTGTTCAGTATTAAAATCTCAGGGCATATTTAAGGATATCCTTTAGGCTCAGGCACATCCTTTTGAAAATGAATTCTCCAAGTTGAGGAATTAGATGTTATTATTAAAGATAATACATTCCAGTTTGACTGTACAAAGGAGATAACAGTAGTGCCCTAGGAGGTAATGTATCACTGCAAAAAGGCTGTATCCAGCAGAGCCAGTATATTAGTAGATGCTCCTTAACGCATATTAGCACCCATGTGCAACTTAGATATCTTTATAATTGTTGTCCTATAGCTTGAGGTTTGAAACTAAAACTGCAAAAGCAAAGTGCAGAGTATGCCTGCTAGGTCATTGTTTTGATTAGGTTGTATTTTCAAATTAAAATATTTGCATTGCAAATTTTGAAACATTTATTTAAAAAGACTCACATATGGTCCATTAAAAATTCTGTTGCTTAGGGAGAAAGGAAAAACAGATTGGCCAAATTAGTCTGGTCAGAGAAGGAAAAGCCACATAACTTTAATACTGAAGTAAAAGGAAATGACTGCTTATAAAATTGACTATTAGCATCATATGTTTTATGACTCAACAGCTGTATTTGAAGGCCCAGGAATCTAAATTAGACATCTACACATGCTTCTTGGGGTGCCTGGTGCACAACAGACCTTTTTGAAATGTGAGAAAAGAGACAGAAAGGGAGGAGAGATGATGCTCACAGGTGGAATAGTGGTAGCGTCCTGCAGTTTGCAGTGTGCCATATTCATGGTATTTATTGTAGCCTCCAAAAAAAATGATGTATCATCCATTTTTGTAGCAGGATGCAATGCTATTACAAGAGGAAGTCTGCTTAGTCTGCTGTCTGATTCCCCATGTACAGCACCATTGTCATCTCTGGCAGGCTGTGAGACATTTTTGGTGAAACAAAGCAAAATGTTAATGTAGTCTTCCTAGGCATCAGTCAGCACTTCTTGCCATGCCAAAATAGGGTGCAAGTCAGTAACAGTTTGCAGATGAACTTCTGTGTCCAAGCACATTTTCTGCCAGGAGCTGGAATTTGTTGTGAGCAGCAAGAATAGGATTTAGCTTGCATTGCCAGCTTCCAAGGTATTACAGAACCAGCACTGTGTGTGCAGTTTCACATAAGAATAAATATTTTATTGCATGGACAACAACCCATATTCACACCCTGTAGTTATTTTTAACATTTGCTCTGTGTTAAACAGCAACAAATAGTGTTGTGCCTTTGTTGTACTGTATGGGTGACAAAGGATGTCTGTTAAATGTTATCAGTGTCTTTTTCAGCTACGAAATCTCTCTTGTAGATAACTGCAATTTCAGTAACTTTCAGTAGCATGCTAAGAATGTGTTCTATGACTTTTCTTTTCAATGAAATCTGCTTACCTCATCAGTAACACTTTTCACAGTGATTTCTTGAAACCTGGTGGATCAAAGCCTGCTTTTATGTGTTTTAGCTTCTGGATGCATTAGTGTAATTGCCTAAGTATAGCTGTCTGAATTTGTAACCTGTTCTTAATGGAGAGAAAAACCTGTGCTTAATGCTTGAGAGAATGAAGAAGATTCTCTTGAAAAGGGTGGTTTGTAGGACATTAGACAGTCTTTTTTTTTCTTCTCTGGCAGCCTGTGTATCTTCTTTGACTACTTAAGCATTCTAGAAAACCTCTGCTTCTAACTTAGAGCTGAAGTTGTATGCTTATAATAGTGTGACTACTGCATGTTTCAGTAACAACAAGGTAGAGTAAGAAGTTCAGGATTCCTCTTGAATTGTCATGATATATATGTTTAGCCTCGTTGTCCACTAATTTGTTTTCTGGAAGGCCACAAATAAATAATGCAAACTATGCACTGAATGCTGATTTCCATTTCAAATTTATTGTTATGTGTTTTTATCCTTTCTGAAAACATAAATTTTTCTCTGCTTTGTTTCTCCTCAGCTGAGATTCAGAGAAGGCCTCAGCAAACATCTTACTTAAATAGTGGGAGAGCACTTAGGAACTTTCTATCTTGTGACATTCACTGATTAGTGGAGAAAATACCTGATCATATAAGAATTTTTAACACAAGAACATGCTTATGTAGATAGGACATGTAGCTAATACATGGTCACCTGGGGCATATTTTGTAGGTAGGCCATAATTTCCTAAGTTTCCAATGGTACTTTCTGTGTCCTCAGGATTGAGTGACAGCAAATAAATACACAAACACCACAGAGGACAGCAATAGAATCATCACACTTAGTGCAAAGAGTCTTAAAGAAATGAGAACAGAGGACTGTGTAAAATGCAATTAGTAGGTTACTAAGTGCTATGCCAGCTTCACTTCTGAACATCTACCCACCCTGAACATGCCGATCAAGGAGACATTTGCCACAAATCTAGGATAGGATTGGGATGCCAGTGCTTCAAAGATATATCCATGGGTTTAACACTACATATTGTGAGTAGATATATTGAAGTAGTTGGAACTAATCACAGACTGTTAAAGCAAACATGTTAAATAATAGATGTGCAAGTCCTGGATGCTTGAGCCCTTGGTATACCAATGTCTAAGGAGGCACAAGAACAATATACAGACCTTCTCTTAAGACCTATAAGGAATGTTCCATTTCTGAATATTTAATTAAACATTTATAGAGAATATGGTTGAAAAGAAGAATAATTGGCAGCTATGGTTAGAACTGGCATGTTTCCTGCAGCAGTAGCTATACATTAATCTTGGCAAGACCACAGACTCCCACAACTATTACAGACTCCCATTATTTCAATAGTGTGTGTCACGTGTGCTCATTGGCCCTGCTGATGAAAAGAAAAGGAAATAGTAATATTTTTACCGACTGCATACTTTGTAGTCATTTTGCTTGTCTATTCTATTTTTCTAGCTCCTAACGTGGCTCCTTCTGATGTTGGAGGAGGAGGGGGAAGCAATCGAGAGCTAACAATAACATGGATGGTAAGTATTGCACTGAGATGGCATGAAACCTGTACTTCCATGTTTCTGATCTTTCTCCCTCAGGGAGCCCTCTTTGCCCGCTCAGCTCCATGCACAGGGATCGTGTGGGGTGGCAGCATGCATGGGCAGGGCACTGAGAGCTCCCAGTGTGAGGGGTAGGTTCCACTGGTGGCAACTGGTTCCCCTCCTGCCTCGAGAGGTGAGCTCAGGGACTGGCCAGAGCAGCAGAGACAGGCCCTGTGTGTGTGTGACCAGGGGAATGATCTGCTCAGCCTGGTGGTAGAGCTGAAGGAGGGAGTGAGAGGAAGATAGATTGGTGGAGCCACACTCTGAGGCAAAGGCAGTGGGTAGAGGCTTCTCAAGAAGCAGAGGATCCCCTCTCCTCTTGCCACCAGGCAGAAGGAGGGGACCTAAGAGATGGAGGGGAATGGAAGCAGGTCCCTGCTCAGGGAGGCAGGTGAGTCCCCTCCCAGCCTACCTCACCTTCACAGTTGCCCATACACAACAGGTATGGGGCTCTGGAACTTGAGGGCCAGGCACATGAGGATGAAGATGAAGGTCCATGCAGGGGATTTTCTAGGGTGAGTCAGCCAGCCCTACACATTAGGACTGCTGCTGTTAAGAGAAAAAGGAGGATAATTGTTGTAGAGGATTCCCTTCTGAGGGGAACAGAGGGCCCCATAGACCGGACAGATCCATCCCACAGGGAAGTCTGCTGCCTCCCTGAAGCCTGGGTCAGAGACATCACCAGGAAACTCCCTGGTCTGGTGCAGCCCTCTGATTATTACCCACTACTGGTTATGCAGGTTGGTAGTGGTAAGGCTATGGACAGGAGTCTAAAAGCCATTTAAGGATTTCAGAGCACTGGGGTGACTGGTTGAAGGATCGGGAGCACAGGTAGTGTTTTCCTCAATCCCTTTGGTGGCAGGGAGGAATACTGGAAGGAACACAAAACCACATCTGATTAACTTGTGGCTCAGAGGCTGATGCTACTGGTGGAATTCTGTTTTGATCCTGGGGAGGTTTACACGGCACTGAGCCTGCTGGAGGCAGACGGAGGCTGCCTCAGAGAGGTAAAAGGATTCTTGCTCATCAATGCGCAGGGCTCGTTGAGGGGCCTTTAAACTAGGCCCGAAGGGGAAAGGGGATAAAACCAAGCTCACTAGGGATGAGCCTAGGGGTGGCATCTGATGAAAAGACAGGAGAGGGTAAGAATTTATAAGCAAAGTTGTTGTGTGGACAGAAGTTTCATGGAAGAGAGAATTTAAGTGTTCTGAGGGGTATTTGGGAAAGCCAGGGAGGAGAAATAAAGCAAAGAAAAGTCTATCCATTTCATGTCAGAGCCTCAATATCCAGGAAAAACAGAGTTGCAGAAGCTTTACCTCTGGCAAAGAAAGGAGTTTAAATGTTACACTTGAAAAAATTGCCAGGTTTATCTTGCCAATGACCTCTGTTCGCCTTCATAAGGTGATGAGACACATAAGGCACATTATGTCATTTGTGTCTTTGGGGAATAGTTTCTTTCAGATGTAGCAGCTTATTTACCTCTATGAAAAGTGCTTTTTCTTGTAGGAAGTAACATAAAGATTACATAATTCCAAGAGCAACTTTGTCATTGTAGTGTAGGGATCCTCCTTTAGGAGTGTACAAATGTTAATCCATATGAGTATTTCCATCTTTTTGTACTTAATGTTGATCATACCTCTACAGAAAAGTTCTCAAGTAAGATATAGAAATAGTCAGCCATATGTTTGGGCTGACACATTTGGGCTTTCCTGTTTTGTTATTGGTTTTTGTTGTTTGTTTTTTTTTTTAATCAGTTTAAAATATTTATTTAGTCTCCCAAAGTATTTTAGCAATCAATTTACCTAAAGAAAAAATGTCTAAGTTTATGAAAAAGGAAGTTCTACACTTCTGTTAAATATATTGAAAAGGTTATTTCTTAGTCCCAGTAGCAATAGCTTAGGAAGTAGATGTATCCTCATTGATTTGATCTTTATTTATTTTCAAAGAACAGAAGTCAAATAATACATGCAATGGACAGTTTCTTCATAAGTGGTACTTTATAAGAAGTTTAACAAACTACAGAGCTACTTCTTGCCTTGCATATAAAGACTCATGCTTGTGGCATTTTCAATATAGTGAGAACTTGGCTGTGACCAAATTAAAAAAGGAAAATTATAAGCAAGAGAATAGTGACTAATCCAAGATCTGAAGTACAAGATCATTTCAGTCTTTCCTATATGCCCAATAAGATTTATAGCCCAATTATTTCTCTTACCTAATGTCATACTTTGTACGTCTCTTCTGTAATGAGTAGCTCATTTAGTCAGACAAATTAGGCATGCCTTCCCAAGAATATTCCACTACTATGTCTAGCAAGTGTTTTTGAATAGAGACATTAGATTTACGGAGCCTATGTGACAGACAACAATATATCTGACTGTAAGGCTAAGATAAAGGTGTATATTGATTCCCCTAATTGTGCTGACCTTTGCATATGCTATTCAAAATAGTCAATTAAGAAGAGAATAACAAGATGTATGGCAGGTTCACATGTTGCTGCCAACCCTCTTTCAGCTTTTGCTATGATTCATAAGCCCGGGTTGAATGAGACAGACAGAGATGCAATCAAAGTTCTTCTGAGTCTTGTTTTGAAAGAACTGAAAAGAGAGCTGGGAGTGGCATGCCCATTCTTCCTCATTTTTCCCCATTTGTGTTTCCCTCTTCTGTGTGGTTTTTCAAAATTTTTAGTAGATGCTACACACTATTCAGCTACTTATACTGACTTATCATGTGCAGCCATTAGAGGACAAGGTGCTTTCAACATAATTTTTAAATACCAATCCTGGTTTTCTAAGTTTGCTCTGGCTAAAAATCATTCTGCAACTAGGGCCTCTTCCAGGCTGCTTACTTTGGCATGTGAGATGTGATTCTGTTTTATTGTTAGGCAGCTACACAAAATGATAGATTCAGAAGATGAGCTGTCAAAGGTGACCCAGTCTGTGAAATCTACTTTTTGAATTGCAAGATTGCCTGTGAATCTAAACATAGATACATGAAGGTATATTACCTGTTCTGGGAAACAAGGTATCTAAGATATCATCCACCTGATGTCCAGTCAAACTCAATGTGGAAAACAAGCTATGACATGAGTTAGACCTCATCCAAGAGGTACACTCAAAATATGCCTGACACACAAAAAATTAAGCACATAAACCAAATTATCTAGTTTGGGGGGGGGGTCATAGCTGATCTGCAGTTAGTGTCTTCACCTGGTGGCTTGTGGTTCTAGAGACCAAGTATCCATCTCTTTTTTGGCATGAGGGGTTTCTTGAATTTTATCTTTTGGCAGTCATCTTCGTTGCCAATTATGCCTAAGTCATTCATGTGTCCTCAGAACTCAAGTTGTAGGTAAATAGATACCTTTCCAATGTCTAAAGCCCCATTATAATCCAGATTTGACATATATCAGCATTTCACCTGTCTTTTCCTGAAAAGCCAAAGAAGTTATGGGTTTAGAGACCTGCAGTCAGCTGCATCAGTCAGTTGTCTTCTGCAACATGAAGTCATAATTAGAGTACCCGCCTAGGAAGCAAGAGGTATTCAGTCTGGAAGACTGTCCATACATATCTCATGTTCTAGAAAGGTCTCCTAACCCTAGTCTTGGTGTGCTGAGGCCACTTTCCAGTTTTTCATTGAACTAGCCACTGTTCTGCTTGAGATACTGTTGAGTATGGGGAAAAAAGAACAGTAAGCAAGAGGAAACCTTCCGGTCACTGAACTCTGCAGATGGCAAAAGTCTGTTGGATTCTGGGACTTACTCCCACAGCTGGTTTTTGCTTGTGATGATCCTATGCTGGAGCACTGGTGTCTAGGGAGCTTCACCTAGAACCAGTTTTCTGTCCTCAACCAGCTGAAGACTGCCTGTTTTTAATATTGCTGTATTCATATTCTTAGGACTTTAGCACTGACATTGCAGAGTGGTAAAAGAAAACAGGATGTCAGGGGATCTGATAGCTGGTACATCCAGGATAGGGGTCCATTAACCTTAAGATGAGTAAAGTCAGAAGTCCCAGACTTTGGTTTGATTCTGTATATTTTTCCTGGAAGCTTTGTCATGAAGAAAAGAAGTTCCATCATTGTTCACATGTCCTTATCAGACATTTTTGAATTTTGAGTTCTGACATCTGTGGTTGCCTTAAGTTTTTCTTGTTGTATTATGTATGCTAGTTTTCTAGTCCATGTGTTATGTTTCTGAGGTAAACACTTAAATGTTTCTATTTTTCCAAAAATTAGGTGAGTTTTCACCAGAATTTTCTTTTTCAGAGAATCTAGCTTCAAACAAATACACACATCAGAACTTGTAGGGTAGTGGGATTTTTTTTTGCTTGTTCTACTATTAACATCTAAGTTCCATAAATCTTTGCTCAGAATATCTTCATGCATGTTGGCTGAAGTGCTACAGTAGTGGACAAACACCTAAGGAGAATAATTGCTCTCTGTTGCACGACTTCAGGACCTTTGCCTCAAGATAAGCTATTTCATCTCTGTGAGGTTCAGAGATAAGTACCTTTAATGCTCATACTGCAAATAGGATTCATTTCACTCAAACTTTTACTGGTCAGAAGCTAAAAGTCTAAACCAGCAACTGGCCCTCCTCCATCATGAGTGAAAAGTGGTAAGAATAATCATTCTTTAAACGTGTCTGTCTCTTTTCATCAGCTGTGCCAGTTGCCTAGGTGACCAACTTTAGGTAAATTATTATAATTTAGGCCAGCCACATAAATTTTCTCTTCTCTGTTTTGTAAGAATATCTATCTCCACACATACATGTGGACCCATATACTTGCACAGTGTGTCTGTGTTATATGTCCCCTATCAGTCCTTAGGAAAGCCTTTTTTGCTAGCTACAGCTGACAGCAGTTTTAGTACACAATCAATCTTGGTTTCTTTTGTAGGAGATAACATGATGTGTCTTGCACTGAGTTTGGACCAGGAACAAGATCTTAAAATGTTTTGGTAACAGATATGCTACTACTGCAGATCTGCATAATGAAGATGGTCTGTTTTTAAAGGAAGATGGTGTATTTTTAAAGGGAGTAGGAGCAAACCAGGAGAAAATGGAGCTTTAGTTCTGTGTTTTTACAATGCATTTATTGATGCTTTCCTTGTTATTTATTTTGCATTACAAATCTATTTGTTTTGTTGGCTACCAAAATTAATATTTTATCTTTTTCCCCTTTAGCCTTTGTCAAGAGAATATCACTATGGCAATAACTTTGGTTATATAGTGGCTTTCAAGCCATTTGGTGATAAAGAATGGAGAAGAGTTACTGTTACTAATCCTGAAATTGGCCGATATGTCCACAAGGATGAGTCAATGCCTCCCTCAACCCAGTATCAAGTAAAAGTGAAAGCTTTTAACAACAAAGGGGATGGACCATTCAGTCTCACTGCTGTCATTTATTCAGCACAAGATGGTAAGTAAAGGTTCCAGATGAGTTTTACACTGCCCTACCAGCATCTGTAGAGAGAACCTGGTCCTTGACACTGATTTATATAGCAACATACACTTTCAGCAAGGAGGGTGTATGTTGCCCACACAGAATAGTTGCATTTGTTCTGAATAAACAGCTTCAGACTCTGCTTTCTACGTGATGCAGAGCACTTGGTTATACTTGCTGTCAATGCACTATACATAGAAGCATTCAAGATTCTTCACACACCTTGTTAACAGATTTAAGAATTTTAAAAAGGAAATTCTGATCTTCATATTGGTCGCCTAAAACATTTACATTGTTATCCAACAATGTCTCTGTGATCCTAATCCATGTATTTGACATATGTGTAATTTTTTTCTTCTTAACAGACCACACTAAAGCCTATTATTCTAGTAGATCAGTATCAGAATTTAACCCAAAATTGGGAAGGAATGATAGTTCAGTTGTATCTAGTTATATTTCCGGCATGTTTAGAGTCTGATATAAATTATTCCTGCCACATTCTTTATTCTGGTTTGGATGTTAGAGCTATCAAGTGAATAATTTAATGAAAACCTCTTTGACATTTCACTAGAATCTTTTTCTTAAGTCTCATTGGAATGATTTCACATGCTGTGATTGAAGTTTAAATGACATTTCCAAACTTAGTGGGAGAGGGAAAGTACCAGGAGAAAGTTTATGTTAAATCAGAAGAAATGTATACAACATCCTAATTGCAACATAATAACTCAAGCCTGTTTTTAAAAAAAACAGTTTATTAATTTCTGCCAGAAACTCAAAGGATTGCTCATATTTTCTTTTCCATAGAGCAGAAACTCTTTCAGAAAATCAACAGATCCAGACCAAAGAGCCAAGAGGAGGGATATGATACAAGGCCACATTCTCACACTTCTGACTGCTCTTTACTGTGTGCACTTTACGGGAGATTTATGTCCCTGATTCCCGTGAGTGCTAATGGGAACTTTGCACACAAATCGCCCACACACAGAGAAAAGATAAAATAGTCCTTTTTGTTTCTTACAATCATTCAGGATTCAAGCAAGCAACACATAGCTATTTGAAAAGGTTAATACTAGTCCTTTTCTCAGAAAAGTGTAGCTTAGGATATCATCTTCAGCAGCTGCTGCAGCGACAGAATGGTTGTTTTTGCAGTTGTGTAAATGAATTAACAAATAGCTATGGTGTAATAAAAGCCCTATCTGACAAATAACATTTCAGTATCCATCCTTTCTCAGAGACATTGTCAACAGCTGACTGATAAGCTTCCACATATTTGATAGGATTATACTAACCATGTCAGGATGGCAGTGTGTTTGTGTACCTCTCAAGTTCAGAGACATGGCAGAGCCTAGTAGCTCCAAAAAACAGAGGAAAAGCAAATGTGCAGTAGTGCCAGCTTCCAGATGGAGAAGTCACTTCAGTGGCTACTGCTGTTCTAACAGACTTTAGCAAAGTCCAGACACTTGTTACAAACATTTGTGGTTCAGAGCTGCCAGATGCAGGTGGCAGAAGGAATAGAAGCTCAATGAACCTTTGATTTCAAGCTGAAGAGTCACCAAAACAGTCAGATTCTTGGGGCTTCAAACCTCACCAGTAGTACTCACAGCTTCTGTGCAAAGCTATGGCCCTGACTACTGACTGTACCAAATCCAGAAACTGTGGGGCAGGTTAGAAGGAATTTTTTCTAATGGGTTTAATGGAATTTATTCCAAAGAGCATTCTGCGGAGTTTTCTGCTGGCATCAGGACTTGCACAAAGTCACCTCTATCTTGCAGCATGCTTACTGGCTCCCAGCCTTAACTTTGTGTAGTTACACTTAGAAGATAATTGTGATGACCACTACATTTTCAGTGAAGAGAACATATTGTGAGGCCCATGTGATTTCTTCTTTTATTGGTAGAATTAATGAATTTGAATGCTGGAGAAAAGCAGCTGATGTCATCTTGGCTCAGGAAAGACTGCAAAATATTTTAAGAAAATAAATGCCAAATAGGGATATAAATTATTTGGAGCTCATAAACAAGCATAAGCAGATGAAATATTGTTCAGGGCTTTATATCAGCAAGATCCTTGGAAGCTGGAACTTTTTAGTATGAAACATTTTGGCAAATTCTGTAATTGGTACAATGGGGAAGAGTCTGACAGTGATTTGGGAATAGATTAGATGATCACATCTATTCCACCTGTACTTCTGTACCTCTGAATCAGCAAGTGATATGGTGACTGTTAGACAACACAAATTCTCAAAGGTATTAGTGAGATTTTAAAGCAATGTGGTCATACAACATTTCATATGGATACATATATATATACATACATACATACATACATACATACATATATAAATATAGTGACAGCAATTCCACTAAGTTGTGTATTTTGTAATATATCTATGAGTGTCTAGTCACAACTGTGGACATCTTTATTAACTTTAGTGACTGGGGAGTTTCTGTGTTCCCACGTGTTTTAAGCCAGGTTCCATGTCTGATAACTACTAGTTATGCCTGCCATTGCTAGTAGTGATTAATGATTCCTAGTAAATGAGTGCACAGGCCTCTTGCTTATCTAAATTCCTAAATTGAGAAAACAGTTTTGTGATAATGTATAATTTCTTAATTATACATTTGCATTATTAACAGTCATTGAAAGACAATTACAAAAGGTAACTTTGCATATAAGATTATTTTGTTTCCTAGGATACTTTTCAAGAGAGATGTAGCTGATTTTTTTTCTTAGCAGTGGTTGTTTTGATGCATACTTGACTGGATGCCTAGTTGGAAGATTAAGTGTATGAAAGCTTTCCTCAGCTCGTGCAGCCACGGCCTATCTGTTGCAACTTGTTTCAAAAGATTTGCGACAGAGAACTGTTCTTAGCTTGGAAAACTTTATCTTTTATAGACTTTGCTAACTTTATGCCTTCTTAAATACCTTACCTCACTTAAAGTGCAAGCAGCAGTGAAATTAGCAGCTTTGTATAATGAAACTAAGACTTAATATTGTAAGCCCTGAAGAAAAGCATATCACATTATAGTGGCCTATATTCTGCGTTGACTGCTGCCCAGAATTAAGAACACAAACAAAACCAACTGTGTGATGTACGCCTGATAGAAGGATGCTCTTGGATTATTTCACATCCATGTTCAGTTTATATTGCCGCTGGCCAGCTCTATATCTAATGTCTGGTCTAATAAAAACCTTGTGTCATCATAGCTAAGTGACATGCACGTGAATATTTGTGTGTAACTAGTTTAAAAATTCTGATGTATATAATCTGTAAGCTGCTGTTCAATTTAGTAAATGATCACTGGATGCTTCATTCTATTTATCAAAGCCTGGTTTTAATCTACACAAATTTCAGCATGGAATCTGTTGAAACTTAAAAATACTGAGCCAATTAATAGGATCATTGCTTTGTTTTTGTAGAGTCATTTCCTATAGGGATCATCAATGAATTTAAAATTTACTCAAGTGTAACCAGATTAAAGACTAACATGCTTGGCTCCCTGATACCAAGAAAATAATAGAAAATAATAAAGTGAGAAGAGCCCCGGTAAGCAAGTATAACACTATAACTGGATGAGACTGGGTGTTTTAACATGTGTTTCCTCTTACAGCTCCAACTGAAATACCCACAGATGTGAGTGTAAAAGTTTTGTCATCTTCTGAAATGTCTGTTTCTTGGCACCATGTTTCTGATAAGTCTGTGGAAGGATATCAGGTAAGTTTCGAAGTGATAATTTATATCTTTTCATTCAGCTTATTTCAGTACTTAAATGCAAGAATAAGTCCTCTTCTAGATTTCTGTTTTTTAGGGTTGAATTATCTTCAGTAGACGATGCTGTACAGATTTCAAATTCTAAGAAAGAGGTTATTTTAGGTGCTATACACTTCAATATTAAAACATATTAGCAAATGTACATACTCACTGTTAAACTGAAAAAAGGCATCAGTATTTGATAACATAATATTGAATCTTAGGGGTGCCTATAGCGAGCTCTCATATACCTATAATAGATAAGACTATAACTACCTTTTAAAAATATTGAGAAAATAATTCTTATGTCTAATTCTTGTCAGAGAAATGAAATTGAAACGAAAGTAGACCATTTAATTTATAAGCAGTTATTGATAGAACTCACCGAAAATCCAATATTAAGTGAAACTATGTGACAAAAACGAAAAATCCACTATTACAGACACAGTGCTGTTGTGCAAGACCATGATGTACTGTTATGATTTATCTTCCGTACATGATAAAAACCTTGAAGGTATGTTACTTTGCTACAACAATTAAGAAATAAAAACTATTCTTATTCTACAAAGATGACAAAAGCAACTAAAAGGTGGGATTTGAAAGATGAGCACATCAGCACCATGGGTGCCCATTTCAGAAGGTATGGAAGAAGAAATGTTGATGCAGTGCAATGGTGCCCTTGGCATATCTTTTGCAGCAGCAGTGTCCCTGGAGCTGTAGGCTTTGTGGTTGTCTGAACCCTAACCCTAACCCTAAACCTAATAGTGCCGGGGTTTGCAGCCTGAAGTCCTGACCCCCCCATAGGTGCTGATTTGAGAAGGTGTGGAAGGAGCGATGTTGGTGCAGTGCAGTGGTGCCCTTGGCATATCTTTTGGAGCCGGAGCTTTAGGTTTTGTGGTTCTCTCAAGACTTTTCACTGTATAGTACTCCATGGACACGTCTTAACCTCATGTACGCATAATGTATTGAGAAATCTGCATTTCAAAGCTGGCTTACTTTTCTGCAGTTTACATATTTGGGTTTTCATCTTATTCTGGTTTATTTATTTTGTCGTTTAAGTTTTCATCTGCCTTTTGATATCTTCTGTTCTTCTGAATTATTACGTTCAAATATGGAGTGGCCTCCTAGCATGTATTTTTTAATCAAATCTCTGAGTAAATTTTCTTTTATTTAGTTATTCTTGTGTCTGTATTTCTTCATCTCTGTTTCTCTCTGCATGTGTTTTTTGTTTTACTCTTGATATAGGTTAACCTGTCATAGCAAAATCTCAATGTGATGTAGCGTAGTTTCTCATAGAAAACTTTGTTCTACGCAGCACGTACTTAAAGTTTTATCGTTACAAGTGGAGGACAGTGGGATTTGAATTTAAGACTTGGAGATTGTTCATAGAGATTTTTCAACTAGAATAGGATAGACAATATCCTGTTTGTATCTGAGAGCTGAATAGAGTGCTAAATCTGTGATCTCCAGCTAGCCAGCTGTGCATAAGAAGTAGCCTCCCTACCTGGACAGTCTGTGCAGAACCTGTGCAGGGAGCCTGCACACCCTGAATAGTCAGAACAGACCCTCGGCTGGCACACACCAGGTGAGTTGTCAGGGTATGGATAGAGCAGCAACAAGGAGTGCGGGGAGAGGTTGGGATTGCAGTAGTGATAGAGCATGACACATGGATGTTGAGAGTTGTAATTGGGAATGAGGTAAGAAGTCTCGAGGGGTAAAGATAATTGGAGAAAGAACATGGTGGGAGAACATTCCCGAGGGCAACCTACTCTTGGCCTTTTTTTTAAATTTTACTGTATTTTACATAAAGCTATCTGAGCTGCTGTCAGGGGACATCAGGGGAAGAAGGGATCTTTGGTCTGAAAAGAGAATAACTGCTGTTCTAAAGAAAGGTGGGATACCTTTGGAATCGGTAGAGGGCTCTGTTTGTTACACAGAATATAAATATGCAAGGTGTGGCCTTATTTTGATAGTTATAGTGTGACTTCATCCACTGATTCCTAGAGAAGTACTACACTTCCACAAACCCAGTGCTAACTGAGTGGCTGGAATATGTACAGTGCCATCAGAATATGAGTTTATTCCATTTGGTTTCTTTTTCTAAAGTAATCTTCTAGTTATCAGGACTGTGGAAAAAGGTTCCCATCTGGTTATGCAATGAACAGACTGAAAGACATAAATTTGGCATAACTCCACGGAGCTCAGTAAGGTGTTAATTCTGAGATCTTTTTCTCTAGAGTCATCACCAGCCTCATTCTAGTAAGGGGGAAGCAGCAAAGGGCAAGCCTGTGCTTCTACAGTGAAGGCAAAAAGAAAGTTGTGCTCCTGTAGATCAAATCTCCCAAGGAGCCATAGGACAATCAAAAAACAGAGAGTGTTCTGTTTTCTGCCACAGGCAGCTTTTGTGAAGTTACAATATGAGTTGTGGAGGAAGGAGCACTCCAAACTACATTATAAAATTCCAGTGAATGTGTCTGGAAAGTTCTGTCTCTATTGGCATCAAGAAATATTCCAATATTTATTTTTTAGCTACTGCTCAGCTGTAACACAGCTTAGTAAAATCCCTCATTTACCAGAACACTTTCTCAGTTTTATTTTGGTCTTTATTGTTACCTGAAAATTGCATAATTGACCTTTTAAATGATAGAGTTTAAAAGGTGGGAGTACCCTGAGCAAAATACCTGAAGGTATTTCACCTGTGACATAACGTCTTTCACACCAGGAGGAGTCAGATTTTCTTGACACTAATGCATACTGTCAGGATGACGGCGCTCAGCTCATGGTGATGAGTGTGAGCTGATATATTTTGCCATTACAGAGGAGTATCCTCAACTCACACTTAAAGATGAGAATAGCCTGCTAAAAGCCACAGCTCCTCAGTGCATGCAACACCAGGCACTGTCCAAATTTCCTGCTGCTTCTATGAAACAGATATGTTTATCTTATTAAACAAATTTATTAGTATTCATTACCATTTTTCCTTGTTTACTGAAATATGCTATTAGCATTCTTTGTTAAGTAAGGTATCCTTCTTATGATTCTCCTGTGTAAAACTTGCATGAATGAGAGAGCTGTTGTTTCATGACTTACAGAAACAACTTCTGATGTATTTCAGTATATTAAAATTTAAATAGAGGAGAGAACCATGAGAACTTATTTGCCCTGATTTCAGGACAGAGGGCTGCACTAATTCATGATGGCTAAGGCATTCCTTCCCACAGTTGGCCTATCTCCTGAAACAAACTCTAGAGCTGGGCTGAAATACCCTCCTGTGTCCCATGGGGATTCACTACCTGTGGATTACCATAACAAGGTAAATGCAGAGCACCAGGAAAAAGCAGACTGTATGTGATTATTATCCAAGTTCTTTAAGAAAAAGAGAGAAGGGCTACTGAACGAAGTGGGGAAGTATGACTTCTTGAAGCAATGAGACGTTTAATTCTAGAGAGCACTTCCACAGAGGTAAGAGTGTAAAATAAATTTCCAAGTTATTTCAAGCAACTTTTAAATTATTTAAGTAATAAGTGAGAAGAGAAATGTAGGAAAAGCATAAAGATTACATTAGCTCTCTGATTTTCTTAGCTCTCAAGGGAGTCACCTTACTTCTTCTTTTTCAAGAGTAGTTACAGTGATCCAGTTATATAGATATGACTGTATATGAACTGAAGAGGTAAAGAAGAACGTTCTGAGTGTATGATACACTGCTCACACACTATAGGAGTAGTTAAGTCCACAACATTGTAGCCAAGAACAATAATATTTGGGATTTTAATTTAATTTTTAAATTACATTACTTCTACCTGAAATGTAGTATGCTCTCAGTGGAGTAATTTACATTTTCATTCATTGTTCTCACTTGTCTTGTTTGATGCTGTATATTACTTGTTATATTACGCCCTTAGCATCACTGTGGTGAAAATGAACGGTAGGAGTATAGAAGGTTTTACAAGTCAGAGGTATTTAAAGGCCTCCAGTATATTCCCCATGATTAACAAAAGCTTCACATAAAGTGTGTTTGCCATCTTTAAGTAAAGCAGGTATTTAATTAACATAATAGAACATACTAAAAATGAATTAATTAGTCTTCAGTGGCCAGTTAATATCAACAACAAAGCTACCACTGCTCCTGTCATAGCTAATAAACTTTTGGCCACCTACAACTTCACAGCCATCCCTTTGCTGCAGGCTAGAAACTTGTTTGAACTTAAAGACAGAGATAGACAGGACGTCCTCTAGTTCCTGATATACACAGCTTCTCACACTTGAGTCAGCCAGCTTATGGTGTACAGCTGGTTGTATTCAACAACAGCACTTTATCTGCAATAGTTTGTCAATTATAACGATATAAAAAAATATCTGACTTGAAGATCATTGTCAGAACTTCAGCTGAAATAACGGTGATGGTTTCAGATCCACACCAGTTTGAAACCATTCATCAACTGGAGGTTCCCACATTGCTGGAGAAGCCTGCAGGATGGATTGGGTGCACATTCCACACTTGTTTTGCAGAAAAGACTGTTGACTCAGTAAAATAGCCACTTTGATAAGTGGGAATTTCATGAGTGTGAGTGCCTAAATTACAGTAAACTGATATTTTGGATACTAGTGGATTAAACTCCCAAAACACTGTGCAGGACATACTTTTGTATGACTACAAATTATCTGTTTGTGCATGCTGAAAGGCAGGTATGCATGCTGTATTTAAAAATTGGAGACAGTTTGGCCTGCAGATCCAATGTGATTCTCTCTACACCAGGAAAGAGTGAGAAAAGTCATTAAGATATTGTCACATTTGTAGTAATAAGAGTATGAGTAACTTCTAACTGGTGAGGAAGACAGAGGCAAAAAACACTGACAAGAAACTTTAGTATTTAAATGAGAGTAACATCTGTGTAGTGATATTGACTCTTACCATATCCAAAGATATTTGAAGTAGGTGAAGATAAATCCTCTACTGCACCTCTCCTCATTCAGTCACAGTATGTGCTCTGAGTTAAAAGAAAGAAATATTTTTATTATACATTTTCACTTAAACATGAACAAGAGAGAATAAAGCCTTGCCAAACAAGGGTTGTAGCTGTAATTTGTGAAAAGGAGAACTGTGAAATTAACACCTTGACAAACTATCTGCTTTTCTAACCTATTCTTTAAATGAAGTTTCCAAGGAAAACTAATGTCAGTAGAACAGAAAATTAGAGTGGTTGCTATCTAAAAGATAAAATAACAGGATACCTGATGTCACCAGACAAATCTTACAGAGCAAGATTTTTCCTAGAGCCTGAAATCACCGATGTCATTAACCTCGTCTTAAAAAACCTTAAAATACAAAAAAATCATTAAAAAGACAGGCAGAAGCCAAGCAGAAATTATGAGAGTAAAAACACTAAAACCCAAAATGTAATGGGCATGACTTTCCATTCTTTCAGGTTAGGTCAGTAATTTAATTTTATGCAAATGGTTATAAACCAGAAAAAACCCAGAGACTGACAGTGTTTTATTCTCATTTGTAGCATAGGACTCTGTATGTTATGGACCCTATGAAATGGCATCACTCAGTAGGAATTACTCTCTTTTAAACTGGTGTTTTGTAATGAATAATGAGTTAAAGTAGAATGGAACAGTTTCTTGGGGGAAAAAAACCTCACAGAATTTCAATGTGTAGTTAATTGACTTTGGATTTTAAGATGTTACAAGATTGCATTGATGCTTTTCCCGTGGTTTAAGCATTTTAGATTCTTTCTTACCTACTTTGACAAATGTCATATTGTAACATGAAATCTGATTGAATTTAGCCAAAGAACTTCAGAAAATTATTAGGTACATGTATCTAAACCTGACTATACAGATAACATGTCTGAATACTTCTCATTCCCTAGAGTACAAAAGGATTACATTTATAAGACATTTTAAACAAAATATTGTGAAAACATTAGCAGAGTTTGTTCTATTGTCTAAGAAGACAATATTAAAGTTCAGAGTAAATGCTCAAACAAAACAGAAAGATTAAAATAGTTTTCTTCTCTGAAGGCATTATCCATCTCTCAGACTTCTAACAACTTAGCTGAGAACAAGTTAAACCACTGTGACAAAAGGTTTCATAATCTGAATTTGTTTCCATTTCTTTATGTCTGTATACAACTCATTTAAAATCACAGCCTGTAATTCCATGCTGTTAGATTTCTTTCAGCTCGCTTATTATCCAGAGTCAGTATTATAGAAATACCAAGCAAACTTTTTTAATAAACTTTCTTTATGACTAAATATGTTAAATTTAATCCTTCAATTTGCTTGCTTACAGATTCGTTACTGGGCTGCTCATGATAAAGAAGCAGCTGCACAGAGGGTACAAGTGAGCAATCAAGAATATTCAACCAAACTGGAAAACCTGAAGCCTAACACTCGCTACCATGTAGATGTTTCAGCCTTCAATAGTGCAGGCTATGGACCTCCCAGCAGAACCATCGATGTTATCACCCGGAAAGCACGTAAGTAAATGGAGCACTGTGTTAAGTATAATGTCATGTACTCATTATTGCATGTTGCATGTTGTCCACCATGTTTTGAAACGTGGCTTCTCCTTCATATAGCCAGTGTTCTCCCTTTATATGGTATTGGTCCTTTGAAAATTTCTACTGAGCCTCTCCTTCCTCTCATTTGGTGCCATGTACAATGTATCTACAAAAGGTGGTAAAGAGACTAAGATTATAAACTCAAAGGAGAGTCAGCTACAAGTTCAGATCAGGTTGCTCAGGGCGTTATCCACTTGGATCTCTCCAGGGATAGAGAATGCACAACCTCTTTGGGAAACCTGTTCCACTGCCTGAATTTTTCTGAGCATCTAGTCTGAGACTCTTTTAATCAAATTTGAGCCTTTTGTCATTCATCCTCCTGCTATACCACTTTGAAGAGCTTGGATCCTTCTTGATAACCTTCCTGTAAGAACAGGCATGGAGCTCTTAGGTCCTCTCCAAAGCAGTCTCTTCTCCAGGATGAAAAGTCTGGCTGTCTCACCCTCCCTTCATAGGGCCAGTGCTCCAGCTCCCCACCAGGTCGATGGCCCTCTGCTGAGCTTACTCCAGGTGGACATGGTATTCCAAATGATGAACAACTCCGAACAGCTATTACTTAGGCAGCTATATGTTTTTTGTTTAATTAAAGTGAGAAGGATTGTATTCCGATAACTAAAATGTGACCAATTGCCGTTTTCATTGATAGTAGAGGGAGCCAGGATCAGGCAGCCTTGAAAAGTGGGTGATCTGAATCACAGCCTCGAATTTACATGCCATAACAGGTCTCTGAATATAGCTCCTGACTTATGCTGAGCATTAACATGTACTGAGCAGTGTTCGATTAAGAAATACATTTTGTGTATTTAAAACATACTTTTATGGTCTAAAAATATGTACAACTAATTTGAGGGTTTCTGTCAGTAAATAGCTTATTGCTCAACTTGCACCTGCAGGGTTCATTGGTGTTGAATACGACCATTTTATAATCTTATTATGTGAAATGTAATTAATGATTTCTGCAGTGGGGTACTCCAATTTCTACTGAGCTAAATGTTGTAGAAATACCTTTAAATGGTTAATTAAATGGTTTATTTCAGTAAATAAATATGACTTAAGCCGCATTTCTGGGAGGTTCTGAACAGAGGTTCATGTCAGCAAGCACACATAGTTAGCAACATAGTGAAAGGTAATGTTGGCCACTTCCATTCTGGCAACACAGAAAGGCAAACACACAAAGCAGCCGCTGCGCAAGCCATCCAAAATTGTTTGGCTGGAGCTGTAGTATCAAATTCCAGGAAGGAGACTATCCCTTAATCATAAAAAGATCAGCCTAATTTCACTTTTTACATTTTTACATGTCTTTATAAAAATGTCATTGAATGTTTATGAAATCTCATTTATATGCCTATTATACCTACATTGCTTTTCAGCTCCAAGCCAACGTCCAAGAATTATCAGTTCTGTAAGGTATGGTTCAAGGTACATCATCACCTGGGATCACGTGAAGGCAATGTCAAATGAGTCTGCAGTTGAAGGATACAAGGTATGATCTATGAAAATATTTTTATCTTTGTGTATGCTACATGATGTGCATTTTATAGACAGTGTTGAATTTTTGTACCTAATCAGACTTAAGCATAGTTACATGCTTAAGATGAAGGTATCATGCTTAGAGATCACAAACATCCAGCAGGCTTAGGGCAAAGCCAGTGGGCTTAGTCAATATGATGAGAAAACAATGAGGTGCTGAAATTCACTGGGGTGGTAAGCCCTATTAAGGGAAAGTTTAGGTCAGTGACTGCAGCAACTTCATTTCCCATATGATTACATGTATTATATGTTGGCTAAAAATAATGTTTTAAAAATTTTTACATTTTAATATGCATTGTTCCAGCTTTTCTTTCCCATCTTCTTTGGAGCCACAATTCTTGGAACATGAGTTCTTTAAAGTCTGGGAAGGTAGAGGAAGGGAAGGGACATTTAACCTCATCAGGTGCAATTACTGTCTAACTAGAGCAAGTGCATATACTAACTATAGGGTGTATAGAAAGCTTCAAAAATTAATTCCCGTTTAACTTTGCTGCTTGCTTGGTATTAAGAAAATTAGTATTGTGTTCTCCATGTACAAATTTTGCTTGAGGAGCTGAACTCCTTCCTGGGATTTGCTGACAATGTTTCACAGTCATTATTCCAGAAGGGATGGAGATCTTTTCTAAAGGTCCCATGAGACATATACCGTCACATTTGCAATAGCTAAACATCCTGAGAGATAATAAAATTAATAATTGTTTCAATTATGAAAATGGTATTAAATTTTATGCCAGAAAACCCAGATGAGTTCTCATATTTTTGTTTGATTCTCTTTGTCACCCTGCATTATTATTCTCCATCTTTTAATTACTCATTTTGAATATAAGGACTGAAGTTATTTTTCAAAAGGTGGCATACTTTTATAACAGAGAAAGCAACGAGGAAGAATACTGTCTAGATTCACCCTACATAAAAATGGAAAAAGTAGTATCACCCACTAAGTTGTGAGGTATATATATAGGTTCTTATATAAGTAAAAAACTGATATGTTTTCACTGACACATTGTACATATGTAACTGTTTTCATGGAAATGTAGCATTTCAGTAACTACACTTACTATGACTTTCCTAGGTACTTTATAGACCAGATGGACAACATGAAGGCAAGTTGTTTTCAACTGGAAAGCACACAATAGAGGTCCCAGTCCCCACTGATGGTGAATATGTTGTGGAGGTCCGAGCACACAGTGAGGGAGGAGATGGAGAAGTAGCTCAAATAAAAATTTCAGGTGAGCAGATAACTTCCTTTCTTCTTTCCCACACTCCTTGGAAATCTAGACTGAGTATTTTCCTCTTGCACACTACCTAGAGATGGGCACACCATTCCTGTCCAAAATTTGCGATGTAACTCAGTGACTGCACTAAGAATTAGAATTTATCTTAAAATGTTTCTGATGACTCATGATGCACACAGGACACTTCAGCAGCAGTCCAGATCAATCCTGGAAGCACTGTCTATCTTCTAAATATCAGACTGTTTCTACCGGTCCCCCCAGTTAGGCTGCCACTTCTAGTAGTGTTCTACAAGCGTAACTACATGACACAGGCCTTGGACTCAAGACATCATCTTGCAACAATCCCACAGTTCCTAATACATGTTGCCTCTGTATCTCATTCCTTTGTCAACTGCCACTAAGAGGAAAGTAACTGAGAAAAGTAAGTAGTCCACAGTGATGCACGGACCAATTGCTAGGGAAGTTCCACTTTTCACAGAAGAGGGGAGCTGTGACACAAAGAGCTCATAAGCAACCATTATTATGTCTTAAAAGAAGTAATGCCTGTGCTGTATTATCTGTGTACTGTAAGAGAAGTTGTCCATTCCCAAAGGTGCGGACCTTCAGTCTGCTGGTTTTCAATAATACATACAGTTTATATCACCTTGCGTGAAGTCATGGATATCACCATTTTTGTTTGTATGAAGCATCTATTCTACTCTTGATCAAGTGGAATCTAGAGATAGAGAATCCATCATTTGCTGGATACTTTGTTCTCATGATTAATCACCTGCACTGTTGATATTTTTTGCCTAGGTTTTTATCTATATTTATTTGGTTTTGAGGTCTGGCCATTGTTTCCTTTTATAGCTTTTGTCTAGATTAAAGAGTCTTTTTGTGTCAAATATGTTCTCCCTGTTAAGAAATGTATATATATCAGTCAAGTGACTGATGAAATGCTAAACAGACTGAGCGCCTTAAATTTCTCCATGATAACATTTTCTTCAGGTCTTAAATAATTTCAGCAGCTCTTCTCTTCACCTCTCCAACTTCTGAGAATTCCTTTAGGACCGTAGACACTACGGCTATATGCACTATTTCAACTCTGCTGTCTGCAGAGAAAGTCTCACCTCCTACACTTAGTACTCCCAGCATTATACATGAAAGGCTTTCATTATCCGTTTATTTCCTTGCACTGGGGTGTAAAATGGTTATCATCTTGTTTGTTCAGCTCCAAATCTAAATCCTTCCTGGAATCCTTGCTTTCCAGGATACAATGTCTCATCCTGATCTGTGTGGCATGACTCTTTTATCCTTGGTGTATAATTTTGCATGTGGCTATGACAAAGCACAGTTGGTGTGAATGGCTTAAGTTCCCTTGCTCTCTGGATTTCTATATGAATGCATTGTTGTCGCCACTTTTTACTACTTTGGCACTTGGTTCATGTACACAGTTCTTTAGGTGTTTACTTTTGGTTTTGATGAAAATGATTGGATTGGGTTCAGTCTACTACTTGCACTAGAAATTCAATGACCGTTCTTCAGCAATTGTGCTTTGATATCTGCCAGTGACTGAATTCTTAATCCATTTAGCATACACTCTGTTAATTTTGTGTACCATTTTCTATGAGAATGTCTTGGGGTACTAAGTCAATCACTTTACAAAAGCTGTAATACATTGCACTATACTATCACACTCTGGAGGAATCCCTTTTAACATATTTTATGAGCTGCAAAGAAGTTGAAGCAACTGCTATCTTTATGACTTATTTTAGGTCATCTTTGTATCATACATATATTCTCATCTGTCATCAGTGTGGTGCCAAGACCCTTTAAGGAGCAACAGATGGATTACTTCCCAAACTGGAAACAGAACCATTATGTCAGTACAATATTGAGCCCAAGCTGATCAGTTTTGTCAGTAATGCCTACCCCAAGCGTGCCTGTACAGAGTTAGCACCTCTGGGAGAGCTAGCATCTACAAATGCTAATTTGTAGAGTTTTATACTGTTCTGTCTTCCACACTGCAGACAGTTTCTGAGCCACAACATCTACCGCACCCCAGCTAGACAGAAGTGGACTGGTGGCCTAGATAAAAACCTGGACTCAGTTTAGAAAAGGAGATAGAAAAGGAGGCAAAAAGCAAGGTAATCTCTTTGGAATATGCAGTATACAGAGAATTGGGTCAGCTTTTCAGGCTGTTTCTGGGCTCATACCATATTTTTTCCGAAGAGCAGAATGAAGTGTAGTTTTACAACCACCAGACAATTATGTCAGCTAACTTTTATTCTTAAGGAAATATTCCAGTAGTGTGACAGGGTTTAGAACGATTGCCAAAAAAGCGTAATAGAGTGGTGAGAATCTTTTAAGTAATGTTGATTTTTCTTAGAGACATGCAAAGAGGAGAAGACCTAGTGACAGGAATGTGTGTTCTGGTGGTCAACTGGCCAAAATGGAACTTGCACATATACTGAGAGATGTAAACAATAGCTAAGGCAAGACATACATCATCGTACCAAATACAGAGATGGCCATTGCCTTACTTGACCTTTAGGCATCTGATTTCAGAGCTTGCAAACCAAATTAATTTCCTGCATAAGTGAATGGGAGGAATTAAGCAACTAGTGCAAGGGTTAAAAATAGCCTAGACACTGACCAGGAATGACTAGATCTTAAGCAAACTGAAAGGCTGCACTGAAGAGAGAGGGATGTCTAGAAAATCTGTGTGTCTTCCAGATCGGTGTTTTCCTGCTGTTCACTGTATACCAAATCCAAAGTAATCTACATAATACACTTGAGTTAGGTGTATAAGCTCCCATTATAGTCAGTTGTCATCTAAGGTGTAATTCAGAAGCTTAAAAAAAGTCTGTAGTATTTGAGATGCCTCAGATTACCGGGACATCCACACAATCCTGACAGGCTTGACATGATCTCCAGGATACCTGAGATCTTCTGGATCAGCAGCTGGAGGCCAGTCAGGACACCAAAAGACAACTTCTAACCTATATTTCAGGCATACCCTTTTGCAAACCAAAATAATTTACTTGATTTGTGTGGCTGCTGTTGCCATGCTAGGCTACCCTGTTGTCAGCCTGCTACAGATGTACTCTGAGCAATTCTTAGCACTTGCTGAATTAGGTCTGAATTAGGTTTAAGTATAAGAACATCTAGTTCAGGAGTCCTAACTGGCCCTGAGGTATTAACCAAGGTATTAACTAAGGTATTAAAAATAAAGCACATTTTAAGTAACAAAATTACATTTGAAAGTCAAATATAAAAGAAACTAGAAATATATGTTATTTCTAGCTCAAACCCTTGTCTTTTATATTTTCCTCATCCTCTTCCTTCTCACCGAAAACTCAGTCCCATTCTGAAGAGGGAGGCACTGCTCTGCAGCAACTTTGCTCTCATATAACCAGTCAGCTTCCTACAGGACACACTGTTTTAGTTGAGAATAATATAAAGTAAGTTTACCAAACTTAACTATCTCACATGCATTTCTTTTTAGTGAACATCTTGAAATGTAAGTGCTTATCATAAAATCATTCACTGTATATATGCTGAGCTTCATTTTGACACACAGCTATAATCAGTGTAAAATACTGTCATGAACTCTTGTATTTTATTGGCCAGTGCCTGTTGTACAGTTAGGGGTTTAGGGATATTTTTCAAGCCTGTTATAGTAAATTAATGAGCCACACAAAATTCATTCTTGAGATACCACAACCAGCTGAAGGTTGGAACTACTTGTTTAACCAAAGGACTCAGTTTCGATAGCTAATAATAGGCTTATCTGTTTTCTTTGAAATATATTAAAGGTTGAGATTATTTCTTTTTTGTCTTGTGTGTGCATTTTGGATTACAGTGCTTTGTTGTAATGGTAATATTAATGTAATCAAAGCAATCTTGCAATCAGTAGGAACTAAAACCATATGGCGCTTGTTTCTTTTGTCACTCGACTTGTGTATCTGCACTGGCCTCAGTGCAATTAATTTATGCCAGAGTAAGGAGAAGTAGAATCAAGCTCTCAAATTTTAAAATTTCATCTGTGTGAGGGGAGGGAGGGCAACTTCTGATTTGGGAAAATATCAGGAAACAAGGAAGATACCATGCACCTTCACCTTCAACTATGAAATCAGGTTAATGTCTCACTTTAAATAGTGGCATGGACAAAGAGTAATTTATGTGTTGTATATGCTTATAGCAAGAGAACAAAATTACAGCTTCTCTGTGTTCACTTTGTTTTTTATACTCATTGTAGTCTACCACTAGAAGATGAAAAATCCAGAAGATCATTATTTAACTCTTTTATGCTTAAATATAGCAACATAGCAAAAAAGAATATCACAGAAAAAATCACACAGCTCAGAGACTGAAAGCCAGGATTAGTATTTTGCTTTAATGCTGTAATCCCTTTGATGCATAATGATTTAATTTAATACAAATGCATATTCCACTTTCACCTCTTGGTAGGACATTTCACTATTGAACTTTATTTATGCAGTATTTTTAATTGCTTTGAGAAATCAAAGCCAGCTAAGTAGTGTTTAGAGTGATTTGAAGTAATCTTTGGAAAACACACCTCATTCTTTTTTTTTCCCTTAATAAGCTAGACAGGATTGCAGACGTGATCACGGGTGAAGGAATGAAGAAGGGAATACTTTTTTGTCATGGCAATTCTTACGTGTTTTAATTTTCAGTAGCAAGACATGGAACTGCCTTATTCAGATCTTTATAGTATTTTTCAGTTCAATGGTTAACGATCTGTCTTACTTTCTATGGGTGCCTTGGAGTGGCGGCATACTCATACCTCTCAGTTTTACTCAATCTAGCCAGACTCCTTTTCTTCTTAGTGAGGAGAGTGATTCAGAAGACCTAGGTTAAATGCCTGCTGTAACACACCTCTCCCTTAAGAGAACAAACCACGACGATTCTCTGACAAAGGCTGCAGTGATAGTTTTCCAGTTACTTCAGTGGCAAAGTCCAAAGGACTTTAGAAACACTCTTTAGTAGTAAGGAAGGTGCACAGCTCTTTAGTTTAGTGTTAAGGAAGTATCAGAGAGTCTAGTTCTTTTAATAAACACCAAGGTTTAGCATAGTGGAGAGGGGCAATCTAATAGGATCACGCAACTGTATAAAGAGCAGGTACAAAAATGATGGATCAAAAGTCTTGGCAATGGGAGATAGTACAAAATAGGGCAGTGACCAGAAATTGCAATTTGTGAGGTTCAGGCTCCTGAAGTTTAGGAAAAACTTCACCTGGAGCATGATGCAGCATGAGAGCAGCTTACCCAGAGAGGCTGTGCAGTTTTCATCTTTGGAGATTTCAATGACTCAGCAAGGCAAAGCTGCAGCTGACAACATCCAGTGTTGGCGACAGTCCTGATATGAGTGGGAGGTCAGACTAGACAGCCCCAGAGGTACAACCAGGTACAGCCAGGCATTTTGTACTCCTGCAAATTGTGTAATTTCCAAACTTCAGATCTCCTGACAGCACATTAAATGAGAAATGTTTCATCAGAAATACAGTTTGTACTGTGGTTATTTAGCAGGTTTGTATTCACATATAAACAGATTTATTTGTTTGTACAGATACAAAGAGTGGATAAAAATCACATATTTACTAACTTGAACTTCTAAGTGCCAGTGGCCATACAGAATACTTGTATTTTTTCCCTCTTTATATGTAGATGGTTTTAGATATATTAAGTGGCGTATCTTACTACATACTGAAATTCTCCATGCCCTTTTCAGACTACTTAAAGGACTTCATTGTCAAAATGTTCTTGCTTTTAAACATTAGTGCCATATATTTTACTTTCACTGTATTCCAAAGCCTGTTCTTAGAAGCAAGAGATGGACAGTTGATAACAGAGTCTTAGAAGGCAGCACTGGAGGAGTGCTACCTGGTCTGTCTTTTCTGCCTGTTCAACACAATTATATTGAGCTAGTTGGAAGGGAAGGAGGAATATTACTTCTGTCAAAGTAGGAAATGTCAGAAGGATCCTTTATCTACCTTCGTGTGAATGTTTTGGGGTATCATGTTTGGTGCTTGTGGCTGCAGCTACAGAGTGGCTGAAGTAAGAACTTTATCAGGAGAGAAATTCTAATAGAAGATTTAGTTTTAAAATGTCTTCTCCGGAAGCATGAAAATGTGCTTGGTATTTTGCTTTTCAGCTCCCAGTGTTTCTAAATCAAGGCTGTGGGCCATTTTAGAAAGTATGTCTTAGAAAAATCCATCTTCCTGAGCTCAGTAGAGGAGAAACTAATAAAAGGCTACTTAACTGTATTGTATGTGAGGTAATATTTAGATGATACAGGATATACATTTAAAGATAAAACGATCCTTTCTGTGGTTAAATTCTGCAACTCAGCATTATTTTATAATACTGCTGAGCAACAATAAGTGAAATATAGAATTTAATGTGACAGCATAAGTCACTCATCTGGACAGATGAGCAGCTGGGTTTAGGCATTGCTGGCTGATTTAGATATTAGCTGTAAAAAAAAATGTTTCCCTCATTTCTTTCCTCATGAGAAGATTTTGCCTCTCTCCCCCTAGAAAAAGTATTTCATGACTTTCTAAGTTACTATTTTCTAGAATAATAGAATACAGTGATGGGTTGTTTCAGATCTTTTTCTGACATTATAGAGTATGGAGGTAAAAAGCTTTATCTGGCCTTAAATGAAGTGTTGGCACTGAATTACAAGGGGTGTTAGTACTTCTGTATGAGGACACTAAAATGTAAAATGCTGTGCTCAGCTGGAGGGGAAGTGGAACTAATCACAGCCTTTTCTGCATGTACCTACAAAGTCCTCACAATATGAAAATTACTTTGTCAAAAGCCAGTGGAATTGCCAACAAATGTATCAAACTAGGAACAATTTCTACACTAGCCCCCTGCTCTTGTTTTTTTATGTGTTCTTGCTAGTTTCTACCTTCATCTGTTTCTCCTTTTACTTTACCTTTGTTTGGAACTGGGTAAATGGAAGCATTCCCAGTAAAGGTTCTGTATTAACCAGTGTACCTGTTCTCTGGTTTATGCAGCCCTCTAAGATCCTCTGTTCTGCCTATTCCTCTATGTATTCTTTACCAGAGATCCTGCTATCCAGCTACCTTGCAAAATTGTATTTACCTTTCTGGTTTAACAGTACCTAATTCTTCTAAGTATATCCTTATCAGTAAAAATTACATTATTTTGCTCTGGGGAGACACATGCTAGGCCAGCTGTTTGCTTTCTTCCTTTCTGCAGTAAATTTCATGCCCAATTTAAGATTTTTTTTGCCTTGCTTAGCAGCAGCGCCAAATTTAAGCTGAACTGGCCTGTTAAACTAACTTATTTTCTTTGCAGCTTCTCGGTCCGCTAGTTGCATCAGCCACATGTTCACCATGTTGCTCTCCAGCCCTGGATGATTCCTGCTCCTGCTGTTCCTTGCACACAGGGAGCAGAAGGGGGAAGGCTGTGTTTTGGCAGCACCACCTGCCTTCTGCTTTACCTCCCTCTTTCTCAAAGGCTGTGTGATGATGGGACTTAACCTGTACCTGAGACTGTGTAACACATGACCAGTTTCATGAGCATGAGCCCTGCACTGTACTGTACATACTATGCAAGTCTTGTCACATGCTGTGAAGGATGGTGGCCTCTCACTGCCATGAAGCAACCACTGTCATCCAGCCTGTTGAGACTGGGCACTTCTACTCTGTAGAAGCTGAAGGCATCTTTCTTCATCTTCTGATGTGTGAGACAGCTTCCAGGCTAAAAGATGAACATTTTTAAGACAGGCTTTTCATGTACCTCAGTGTTTATACCTGCCACAGTTGTTCTCAAGAACACAGAAATTCTAAAACTATAGTACTTTTCCTATTAATTCACCACTTTTCACATCTGAAGTTTCTGCTGTTCACCAATTGTACCATGTGGTTATTTAAATATGGACTATTTGGTAGTCAAAAGGAGTGACACATCTGGTGCATACTTGGGGTGAATTAATTCGTACAAAACATTCACAAATCCCTATTTTCTTGAAGAAGCAGTAGATTTCTCACCCAGAAATGCCCCAGATATGCCAGCTGATTGAGGAAGATCTGTCCTTTTTCTTCTTTTCAGGTTTACAATTAAACTTTCTCTTCTGGCCTCCCATTTTTTCCTGAAAAAATGGCCTTTTTTTTTTTTTAAAAAACAGTCAATGACTCTCTCAGAGGATGATCAAGTTCCTCTGAATGACTATCAGCCATAATTTCTGAGGCAATGCAGAATACATTTATGTGGGAACATTCACAGCCAAGTGTTTTGCCACAGCAGACAATCAGCACAATCAGAGATAAGCTTTGCTGTAGGGGCGAGCTACCGAAACTGGCTCCAAGCTCCTCCTGCTGCTTCAGCAGGACAGTTTCCAGCAGTAAACACCTCATCCTAGGTGAGCACATGATTCAGCCTTGCTTAGCCTGGCAGTGCTTCTGGTGCTGTTGGTAAGCCAGTTTGTCTTGGGTGACCACTCGCAACTGGAGAGCCAGGGCAGACACTGAGAGGTATGACAAGCTGTAAGTCACAAAAGTGATCCTGAAAATCACAAAATTCATGTGAGGTACAACTTCAAGTGTTGCCTGGATCGCAGGAGGTCCTCCACAGTTGTTCTTCCTATTATTTGAGTATACTGCTTTTAAAAAGTGCATTTAAAAATATTACCTGTGGTCTTTTACTTAACTCCCCATGCAAAAGAATCTGTAGTGAGCATTAATATATTTGAAGGGGAAGAGATATCTGAGAAGTAATTGACATTTATTTACAGTTAAGTAATAGCCCATAGGCTGAAAATTGTCTCATTTTCCTCAGAGTTCAAGGCAACTTTTCATTTTGGCAGCCCAGGCCTGCAGCAGGGTCAGAGTGTTGTGCTTTAAACCCAGCTGAAACTATGACACAGAGTCAATGGGAAAGAGGCCCCTGCTGCTATCTGCCAACACTGCCAACACGCCAGGTGCCATTGCCAGAACAAAACAGAATGTTTACTTGGCTCTGGCGTGAGGATTTCAAGTAGGAGAAGATAGACTAACACCATGGGCTGAACAAATCACCCAGACCATCAGTAGCACTTCAAATATATTTTCAATGTTCTCTCTTTTTCTTATAATAGTTTTAAAGTTGTTCTGCAGATGCATAGCAAACCTTAGCACAGCATAAAGCATGGGCAGATGCAGAGAGCATTATTTCTATCCTATACATCTACTCTGCTGCAAAACAGTAATTCACAGGTTGTGAATTGCTCCATAGTACCGTTCTTGAAAGGTTTATGGCACAGGCAAGAGGAAAATTTCCTCATGTCCAAACAAAGGTATTCCTAGACAAGGCAAAGTTGGACCCATGACTTCGCAAAGATGCCAGAGATGCAAGATAAGCATATTCTAATTAGTTCAGTTATTTTCCATTTACTATGAATAGGGATAGCAGAATTTAAATCATGTCAGCTGATCCTACCTATTTCTTTTGCAGTAGTCTTTCATGAAGACAGTATTTCCAGCTGGGACAAGTGGAATTTCTTTTCAGAAGCCAGTTGACAAAACTACAAACCCTCCCACTTCTTTTATACATTTTAGTTTAATCTGGAGAAACTACATTTCCTCCCTTCCTACTTTTCTGTTCTACTTGGGTAAATATGAATACACTCAAAAAACATAGTCATGAAGCCTAACACATGCTAAACAAACTAGTAAAAGAAGGAGGCAAAAATTCCTTTTTTTTTTTTTTAAGGTGGCCTATTTTTTTCCCAGAGAAGTGGGCAAACTTAATTAGAAGCAAGGAGAAACAGAATATGAGGCAGCTTTGCATCTACCTTTCTTAAAGTAAAAAGGAGAAATATTAAAACAAACAGTCCTGATAGAAGATCAGTCCTTAGATCCTAGACCAAAGGGAGAATATTATTCACAGGAAAATGGGCAGAAGTTTGGCCATTCTTTCAGAAAAAAAGAAATCTGTTTGGCAAAACAGAGACAAAGGCAGACTCATTTCTTGACAAGTTATAAAAGTCATGTTGCAAACTTAAATCCTTTATGAATCATATAAAATAGCAGTCCTGGTAAGAAAAATTTCTCTTTTCCATACTCTTCCCAAATGTGTGATCGCTTGTGTCATGAAAAATGTGTTGCAGTTACTGTATCATTCAATCTGCATCCACCTGAATAATTTGTGGGGCAAAAGACAACTGGATCTGTAGAGAGAAACAGCAGCGCTGAGGATCCAGCTCTACACTGCGTGCTCATGTCAGGTTTTATTTGCACTACCTCTAACCCAGCCCTGCACAGGGTATCCAAGAGAGCTACACAGTGCAAAACAAACCCCCCAAAAAGGGATGGCTGAGATATTCACTTTAAAAGCACATTCCTTCTCAAACCAGAACAGTCGTGTATACATCCCCCTCGATGCTCAATACCTGGAAGCTAAGAAAACTGATATTTAATACAGATTAATTCTTGAACAGTCTTTCCTGACAACAAAAGCAAAGCAAGAGTTTTGCCACAACAGGATCAGCTCATAATTAGTCAAGGAACAGCTTGTAGTTTGTGTATGTTGGCAGGGAAATCACTTTCCCACTGAGAAAAGAGAAGTTATTCACGTATGACAGCTTCACAGATGACCAGTAAGTAATTTCCTGGTTCGCAGATCTGATGAAAGTAAGATTTCTAAACAAGTCTCTAGATTTATATTTTTTTTACAATCCAGTGTAAAAAGATACTGATATTGGGAAAAGGGCCGAAAATGTCATATCTTAAACATAAGTAACCTTTAAAGAAAATAATGACGTATTTTTAATAACAAATTGTTACAAAGACTTGGGAAATACATCAAAGTCTGAACTGGTTTAATGTCAGTTTCATTTAGGCATTAAATTGATTTCTTTTGAGTACAATTGGAAGACTGTTGCATACTGTTCAAGATGTCAGTAAAATCTAGGATCTCCATTCGGAAGTATAAAAGATTTCATCGTAGACTTTGTGATTGAGATGGCAACACAGAATTTAAGATACAAATAGAAAGCTGTGGATTAGTGGGACTTTACCTGGAGTTCCTGTGATGCATAAATATCTTACTGAAGGAAAACCTGCTCAGCAGTTGTTCTCTTCATTTACTCAGATAAACAACCACTTGTGAGAAATTTGCCAGGGTGGATGGGGCCTTGAGCAAGCTGGTCTAGTGGGAGGTGTCCCTGCCATGACAGGGGGATTGGAACCAGATGAACTTGAAGGTCCCTTCCAACTGAAACCATTCTATGATTCTATGAATAGAAGATGGAAAAAAAGCCAGGTTAACTGCACACATCCCATACAAATTATATTTGATGTTAAGGTACTGAGTATATTTTTCTGTAGGCAGTTTAGTCCTCGGCTTAAAACTATCAAGTGTAGGAACTCCACAGCAGACAGTAGTAAGACCTCCAGGGGAATACTGCAAGATTTTACAACCTTTGCTTTGGTTCGTTGGAAAAAAAACCAAAACAAATTTAAGGTGTTTCATTGTTTAGTTGAAAGAAATGAGGACTCTCAATATGAAGTCCATGCATGGTGTGTTTGACCGATTTAGTTTTGGCCCTGTCTTTGATGACTGTAGTTTGCAGTTGCATGCGCACTAGCTACGCAAGATGCTGGTTGAGATGAGAGATCACACGTTGTAACACTGAGAGAATGAATCTTTAGGTGCTAAATATATCCAGCTCATACCTGGCCAGACTTCAGAAGCAGCTTAATAGTCTGTTTTAATTTACATCCACATGTATTTTGTACATATTCATTAAGTCTTTATCTGGCATTTCTCTGGGTTTTAAAGATTGTTAAAAGTGACAGATCACAATTGCATTATGGCACAGAATTAAATCTTGTAGCCTTTATTCAGGCAAAACTTACATTAATTGCCATTCATGGCTGTCATGCCCTGGTGAATGGTGTTTCCAGTAAAGTATGGTTTCTGACATGTGGGTCAGTAATCTTAACAAGAAAAAAGAAGGGGTGATCTGTTTAATGTGCGTTTGTCCTCCTAATGTTCTGCTAATGTGCTGTCTAAGGGTAGGATTTGCTTCATTGGGGAAAGCTGTTAAACATATCTCCTCAGCAGTGCCTAAACCTTGTAAGGAACTGCTGTAATGGGATGAATTGATGACTATTAATTCTGGAGCCAGTGAGCACATCTCAGGGGAAGATTTATTATTCCTTTCTCCTTGTATTAATAGTTAGATGGAAATAGAAATTTCCTCATACTTGCTCATCATTCAACTTCACTCAGCAATTTTTTTTGGTTTTTTTTTCCTTCATTAGAAGCATTCAAAATATGAGTTTACTTGTGTCTTTCCAACAACATTATCCTAATGTGACAAAAGCAGGATACATTTTCTGTGGATATTCTAAAATATGAAATCCAGATTATTTTTCTTCCATGGCTATTATTCATTCATTAAGAAACACTACTTTGATATTTAGGGATAAGGACTACAGAAGAGATTAATATGTCTCATAAATCACCAAAAAGTAGATAAATACACCCTCATACTTTTCACGGTTGCCAAAATATGCAGTTGTTATGTATGAAAGTGTATTTGAACATACATTCATGTTCATCTTAAGCATAAAATTTCTCTATTTATGGGTACTTTCAAAAGCAATCTTCTACTATTTCCCTTAATTTTATCTTTCACTGAAGTCAATATACTGCCTCCTATGGAAAAGTGTACTGTTCATAGAAATGCACTTTTTACAGCTGAATTGAGGTGATGAAGAAGGGTTGGTAGGTCTCTTGTCTTGGTTTTCCAAGTGCTTGGGTATCAGAAAAGACTTAGGAAGAAATCTTGACTTTAGAAAGCATCCTACAGCGTTAGGGAAAAGGATGGGAATGGGAACAGAGAAAAGTTTTGAGGTGTCAGAAGTGAGAGAAAAAGGGTGAATTTTAGCACTGGGGACAGGTGAGAGGATAGAAGACTTGATTTGAGTGAGAACCAGGATCGGGAGGAGTAGAATGATGGGCCTAGAAAGAAGTGGGAAACTAAGAGGAATATTGCTGAAATTGAAAATAAATTCTGTGGGGAAAGCTCTAAAATTCTGGCTTCATGGCAGATATTGTGAACTTTCTCCCTGATGGGACAATGGAGAAACTAGGGTCATGTATAAATACTTGTTTGCGCCTTCTCTGGTAGAAACAGGAGGGAAAATAGTCGTCTCTATCTTGGAGGCTGTCTTCTGAATTTATTGCTGATGGGGTCTGCATAAAGCTTCTTTTATGGGTCAGGAGACACTGCCTTTCAGATCTGTCTTTCTAATAACATTTAAATTCACTACTGAAGGCCAAGTGGAAACAAATGAAGCCTTCTGTTTGCTAGTGGCTTATGGTGCCCTTTTTGTTACGTGATTTGCTAGATGACAAGCTGTACATATGTGCATATGTAGGTACATCATGTCATGTAGTATTTGGTCACCTCATAAGCACATTAGCATACTTCTGTTCCTGGGATGGGGAGGGCACACACTCCTCTAACACCTCTGGAGACCAAGCTGTGGTCTGAAAGGTATCTTCAGACCCAAATCTCTCCAGTAATACACATGCACTATATATCAAGTAGAACATGATTGTTCCCACTATATCAATGCTCAAGATTTAGTTGGGAAGTACTGTAATAAGCCAGTTGTGAGGGAAGAAAACTCTGGAGGTTTCTGATTTGGACTTAGTCCACAAACTTTATAAAAAATGGGTTTTGTTATCCATCTGTTTTGTTTCCGTCTAGTTTCTTTACTTCCTCCTTGTTATTGTGGGTAAGAAATACTATAAGAAACAAATACTTGAAGGTTACTTACAGGTGTTTATTTGTCCCAATTCTCACTGCAAACCAGCATTTTTTTCACCCTCAGAATCTTGTTTTGCTAACTCAAAATTAATAAAGCACCTTATTAATAGGATATTTGAGATAGAAAATGAAGAATCAACCTCTTTATTTAACCTGAAAGATGGAGAAACTTCAGAGGGAGACATGTAAAACCTACAGATCTGTATTTCTAGTTGCCTGCATGGTGCTGGACCAGATGCTGTGATGTACTTGTCCTTGCATGAGGTCTGATGAGAAAATGTGAATGCTGTTTTGGGACGTTAAATTCTATGAAAGAATACTTGAAATTTACCATACTGTGTCTGTCGTTAGGGAAAACAGGGCTGTCTGCTGAAATCTGTGCCATTTTATTTGCATGTTACCTTTTCAGCGAGGTTTTTCTTCATTCATAAGAATGAAGAAAAAAAAATGCTGGAAACCCATCCAGTGGGATGGTTCCAGCAGCTCCTCAGAACTGTCACCACGAGCTGCAAGCACTTCTGCCCTTAGTCTGTGTTCAACAGTAAGACAAGCAGTAAGCCAGATCCCACCTGCACACTACCATCCTGACCTAGACGAGCCCTCACTGGGCTGAAAGGCTAGCCCGCTGACCAGCTCCTGTGGCCCATCTCCAAGATTGACAGCCAGGCACAATTTGGCTGGGTTATTTTCTCATGTAGATGCTTCTTAACAGGGAGTTGGACCGTGACAACATGAGCCATTCAACATAATAGCAATTCTTGTCCCTGTTTGCCAGAGCGAGTCATGTAAAGTTTGTAAGCTGTCAATTAATATTTTTTGTCTTAAAGTATTTAAGAAAGACCTTTGTGACTTTAACAGACATAAATGCCACACTGTCAGAAGTCAGCCATCTGGACTTTGTAATCTGGCAGGAAAACAAATGGACCAGGCTCTCTGGCATCTCCTGGATTATGGCTGATCATATGAACATTAACATTTCCAAAGGTGTCTCTTTGCTTTGTCATATTTCAAAGACTCCATTAATTTTGCTTTCACATCTTTAAATATTTATTTTGACCTTTCACCTCCTGATATAACCTCTGGGCTTGTTGGACTGGCCAAATCAAAATACACTGATGTGTTCTGAATGGCCTCACTGCTTGTATAAACACGCTGCATAAACAGCTCTTGCAGAACAAAAGAACGGGTCCTTCGCTCTACTGTAGCAAGTCTCTTTGTCCATTTCAGATCATCCACACAGGTAGGGGCTGTGCTGAGATCTCCCAGCTGGTTTTCCAGCCATCGTACCCCACAATCTTGCTTGCATCCAGGGCTCTCCCCCCCCTGCAGAGAATAACGCTGAAGTAAGACCAACATCATGTTGTTATCTGTTTGATAACAGGTGCCACTGCTGGAGTGCCGACTCTACTCCTGGTCCTGGTGGTGCCTACCCTGGGTGTCCTTGCCTGCTCGGGATTCTGAATGTAGCTGGATTTACCTTGTCCTCCGCCTAATACAAAGGACTCCCTTTGAAGATGAGGACCACAACTCTTTTTGATTCCTGTGGCACCATCCTAAGCCAAATAAATTACACTTTAAAAGAAATTAACCTGCCGATTTCCTATGAACTTTAAGAGGACTGAGGCATCCCGGAACTCCTTCATGAAGTAAATCAACTTTTGAAAGGCTAAGAAATATTTTTAACTTGTTCCAATATGCCTTATAAAACACTTCTGCTGATCTGTGACAGTTGCATGATTCGGTCCAATGGGGCAAGTTACAGTGTTAAAACCCAATAACATAGGCTGTACAGTGAAAGTAAAATCACCATACGTAGGTGCTTTAACTGAATAACAAATTGTGAAATATAATAGAGATTGAAATGTTGATTGTATGTGATAAATGTAAGAGTACTACGTCTGTCTGTACTATCCTATATGTTTTGTGTACTGCATATTTTTGAATGGCCCCATCATCATTTATTGGGATTACTGGTTTTTAGAGAGACAGTCAAAGCAAAAACATTTCATTTTTTTAGAGCTATATTTCTTGAGGCTATTGGATAGAGTTTGAAGGACTTGAAATGAAAGTCAGTGGCAAGGAATTTTTTTATTTTAAATATATTAAGAACACCCGAGATGTGCATAGCATGCTCAGCTTAAAGGAATTTACCTGTGCTTTGCTGACGCAAGATTTACCCTATTCTTTTCTTAAAACAATTCCGTTGAAAAATTCTGTTCTGGTCATTGTTGCTGATTCTAGGAGTCAAATGTCAGCTTTCAGGGAAGCAGTGTAATGTGTTGGTTTTGATTTAGTATTATTACTATTGTTTTTATTAAGGTAGCAATATAACACTTAGGAGTTTGGAGATGAAGTCCGTGTTAAGATCAGCCAAGTGGACCATGAAATGGTAGGAAATGTATGTTATTTTTCAAAGTGAAAAGATTTAAAATATAAAAAAAGGAAAAAGATATACAATAAATGGCAAAAACAGAGTAGCACAGTAAAAAAATTATTATATTTACATTTTTATGCTGCAGATGCCAGGTGTTACCTTCCTGTAATGAAGGCATACATTTGGGTGAATTATATGCTTTTTCAAGAACTTGATATTGTTCTAATGTTCATAGTGTTGTAAATAAGAGTTTTAAAGTTCTGAGACCGTTTCCCTATTTGATAGAGTACTGAATGATCCAACTGTGTGTTAGTACATGCAAGTCAGATCCCAACTGTTGGTGGAAGCTAAATGTTTACTATGGCCTTTGCAAAATGGGAACTCTACTAGAGATAGAGAATGTTTTTGTTCTGACTGTGTCTAGAGTGTTTCAGTGTTGGGTTTTTTGTTGGTTTGTTTGGGTTTTTTTAAGTTGTTAAAGAAATGCACATTCCTTTCATTTTCTATGGTGTGCTGGGAATTAGTTTGGGTGTGAATGTTGAAGAAACACAGTAGTATTGAATCAGCTGGCTCAAGTAATAGTGCAGTGTCTGATGCTTCAAGAATTATAAGCTTTGAATCATATTTTATTAGCACAACCTTGCTAGCTACTTAGAAATAGATTTTATCTTTTTAGAACTGATACTGTAGAGGTCCGTAATAACAATAATTCCATGAAGCAAGAATAGGTCTATTAATAATTTACACCCTCTTCTTTTATTTGTATAATTTTGTACTATATATTTACATGTAAAAGTGTAGAGTCTTCATTAAGAAATATCAATAATACTGTTTTAGTTTAATTAACTATTTGTTACAAGATGAAAATTTTTTTAATAGGTGAAAGTGATAACTTCCCTATAGAGGAATGTCAAAGTGTCAAACACTACTGAGTTTCATAAATTGTATAATTATTTGAAAGAGAAATGAGCTGTCTTCAGCTCATTAAGAAACTAATATGCTGTAAGCCTTCTGTACAAAAAAAATGTGGTTTATTGTATTCCATCTGGTTTGGTTCTTTTGCAGTATGACTCATTTTTATATAATCTACAACCAGAACTACATCTTTTGCCAAATGCATGATTGCCTTTTACTTTTCTAATACATGGTGTAAAAAGCAAAACTGTTTTGTTTTTGCATGGAAATGACCTGGGTAGAAAAGCCACTTCTTTTTTAAAATCAGCAACACGGATGAGATAGGTCTCACATACTGATCAGATAGTGGGAGGTTTTTCTGTTTCACATAATTGTGTAAATTTGACTGGGACCTTCAGTTTCAAATCGTTGTCAAGTAAAACTAACTAATGTATCATCTGCTTTAAAACGCAAGGTTCTTAATTAAAGTTTATATAGATAGACATATTTGTTGTTTCTTTATATTTCAGGAAAATTGATATTACTATTATTTGATACTGATGAATATTGAACTGGTTTTTTAGTTACTTTTTATCTTTTTTTTTTTTTTTTCAAATGAGTAGAGCAGGACCGTGCTTTGTCCTTTTTATGAATGAAAAGTAAATTCCGATTAAATAAATGTATTACTGTTACTCAAAATATAATAACTGTCTTTTGAATTGGAGCTTTCTAATTTCATAACAGTGATGTGGTCATCTGTGGCGGTAAAGGTGTGAATGGAATGAGGTCCTGTGTATCCCTGCCCTGCTTTCTTGGGAATTCTGCTGGAGTTAAAGAGCTTTTGTGGGTAAGGGTGGCTGTTTTGCTTTGATTATAGGTGTTATGGATAAAAAGATTTTCCTAACATTGGTGACAGCCTCCTGAGGGCTTTTCAGCATTTTTGGAAGCAAGAGTTAACCAAGCAGAGTCTTTTTTCAGGTTACATTTTCTACTCCAGTGGATATATATCATGGTTTAACCCCAGCTGGCAACTAAGCCCCACACAGCTGCTCGCTCACTACTCCCCCAGTGACACAGGGGAAAGAATTAAGAGAATCAGAAGAGTAAAATTGAGAAAACTCATGGTTTGAGATAAATACAATTTAATAGGTAAAGCAAAAGCCATGTGCACAAGCAAAGCAAAATAAGGAATTGATTCACTACTTCCCATGAGCAGGCAGGTGTTCAGCCATCTCCAGGACAGCAGGGCTCCATCATGAGTAACGGTTACTTGGAAAGACAAAAGCCATCTCTCTGAATGTCCCCCCACCTCCTTCTTCTCCCAGCTTTATATGCTGATCATATGATCCAGGATATCCCTTTGGTCAGTTGGAGTCAGCTGTCCCAGGTCTGTCCCATCCCAGCTTCTTGCCCACCCCCAGCCTACTCACTGGTGGGATGGGTGAGAAGCAGAAAAGGCCATGATGCTGTGTACACACTGCTCAGCAGTAGCTAAAACATCCCTGTGTAGTCCACACGGCTTTGATCACAAAGCCAAAACACAGCCTCATAATAGCTGCTATGAAGAAAATTAACTACCCCAGCCAAAACCAGCACAATATATTATGAAGAAAGACGACTGAAACTGCAAAACTTCACGCTGATTAAATGCTTTTTGTGATCACAATAAGGTGAAGAGTTGACATCAAGTATAACTGACTGAGATATTGCCTTCCTTTGAGGGGTCACATTCAGGCCCCAAAATACACAAACTGTGGCACATAAGAAGTTGGTGAAGCTGATGGTCATATTGCAAAACTGTATTGTAGATACCAAACACCACATACTGCAGATACCAAATGAGAAGAGTCAGTGGGAGAGTGTTTCTCGTGCCCTGCACCTGAAGGACTGTCTAGTCAATCAGAGCAGGGCTCATTCCCAGGTCAGAGGAAATGATCACTACTTTCTATAGGTACGTTTTGTATTTTTATCTTGGTCTCTATAAGAAATAAGGGTTTCAGTCTTTGTCTGCCAATTGTCTTCTAATGATTTTGCATCTATTGGGTGATGACAGACAAATTCAGCTGCTATCATTCTGAAGAAAATTATAGTCTGAGCAAAGATAGAGATTTAAATTAGGAATTTGCATCAAAGGCAGCTGAAGCATTGTCACTGGTTTTACTTGTTCTGTTTGGCCTGCTAGGTGCCCAGCCAGCAAACACATCAAAGCCAGGTACAGCTCAACTTACTCCTGCCTTAACCAGGGGCTGGGCAGCATGGGACAAGTATCAGCTGGGGCAGGCCTGGGCACATGGCACTGCAGGAGATGGAAGCTGAGATCATTGCAGTGACAGAGCAAGAAGGAGAAGAATGGGGCACAGAACATAAACCCAGGGGAGAAAAGGTTCATTATTTCCACCCTTCAAAGAACAACTTGGTTTTGTTTGTGAGACTTCTTTGTTTTCAGACTTCAGAGCCTCTAGCTATAGGAGATGATAAAAAATATGCCTTTAAATATTAGATATCTGGAGGAAGATCAAATCTTCTAGTCTTGATCTGCCTCAGCTTTACATTAAGCTATATTTCCTATTGGAATTAAAATTAAAATAACAGATATCAGGTAATACCCAAATACATTCCAGTACAGATCTTGAAATAGTTCCAAATGCTATTGTTTGGAGATTTTGTTGATTTAAATACATCATGGAAATGTCTATCTTTCAGGTTACAACAGTACCATATGGGCTAAGGATATTCCTTTGGCAGCAGTATAAATTTCTGTAGCTTCTAGCACTTATGTATGCATCCTTGCACATCTTGTCCAGTGGAATCTTTTCCTGGGGTTAGGACATCAGCACTACGTGGGAACCAGCTGCCCTCCGCACAGAGCAGAGGTAAACTTGCCCCTCTCCATTACTTCCAGAGATGATCCATTTTTAACTTTTCTAACACTTGTTCCTTTGGCTTTATCATTTTTGCATTCTTCTTGTTTCCAAAAACAGAAAAAAGGGCAGAAAGCACAAAAGTCCGTATGAATGGGAAATAAAAAATAATGTTGACATCTCAAACAGAACTAGCACAGTCTTTTCTTTTCTTGACAGGCTAACATGTTTCTCTTTTACCTGGATGCCAATTAACCAAGTGTGCTCTAAAGGATGTCATAAAAAGACACATAAAAATTGTTTCCTTCACCTTAGTTAATCTTGATTCTGGTCTGTTCTCACAATTAATATGGATGGCACTGGAAATTATGCCAATTTTCGCCCCACAAAACACAAAACTCATGTTCTAGCTGGTAGCTTCAACAGGCAACCCCTAGTGAGCACCGATGAGTGGTTTTTACTGGTCTATATTTAATGAGACTAACAGTCTCTTTAAAACTTGATGCCATTGGTCTTTAGTGTGTTGTCACAGCCACTATCTGCTTCACAAAAAGATATGAAATAGGTTCTTTCTCTCCCAAAGCAGGCAGCAGACATGACAACATGCAATATCAGCCACTGGTAAAAAGGCTGACAAAAAACAGAGAACACAAAGATACTGGCCGGGCATTGTCCCCTCTAAGTGGCTGTCACAGCACATCTACTTACCCATCTCACCTCCATCCTTCAGAGTTATTTGACACTTGCTGAAAGCAGAGCATAGCAATGTGTTTCTATGGCATTGAGACAGTCCAGCACCAGCCCTCCTGTCCCTCACTGGCTGCTCAGTTTCAGGAAAATTCAGATCCTCGCTGGTGGTCCAAGCAGGTCCAAACGCCATGCAGCTCCAGGTGGGCACATGCCACAGTGAGCAGGGATGGACAGCATCAAGGGGTCATGCCAGGGCCACTTCCAACCACTTGGCAGTAGAGCTGTCTGTGTCCCAGGGTTGGCACTACCAGCTGCATGGCGTTTTTCAGTTTTCCTTTGAAAACTTCAGGATTTTTTGTAGGTTCTGCAAAAGCTCAGTTCCTACTACTAACTTACCTGTATCTGTGACTCAGAGTGGGACAGGGACACTCACAGGGCTTTAGGGCAAGGCTGCATGTGACGAGGCTTTTGCTGATCCACCCCTTCAGCCTTGTCATTAAACTGCTATTATTTGTCTTCCGAGTCCATGTTTAGCCAATAATATTAATGAAATCATATATCGTTTTCTCTGCCCAGGAGGTTTTTAGCTATGGATGTTGAGATATATGCAGCAGTCAGATTTCCTGTATGACAGCACTCTGAAGCAGTTAATTACCAATCTTAATTTACATGTATTCTGGCAGAATTAGTAGACTCCCTATGGATCAAACTGTAGCTCAAAGAGCTGTTGAAAATCAACCATCTCTCCATGCATCTCCTCGGTGCCTGTCCTATCAGAGCACCGCAATACCACTGCAGGCCACTGGAAACGTGTGCTGAGGCCAAGATGATGTCTTTTCTGTCTGATGACCCTTCAGCCAGCTTCAGTTCCTGATTTGACCTCCAGTAAAAAGTATGTGATAAAACAATACATAAGAGGTGGGGGTGTTTACATATGTGAGCCTTGTATAAGTAGTTTAAAGCATGCACTGGGATTGTAACAGAATCTGACAAAAACTAGTACCTTAAGCAAAAAAAAAGCCGAACAAACAGAAAAAGAAACCCAAAAAAACCCAGAGGTGAGTTCTGCTGTTTTTGTGGCAGCTTTTACATAGACAGTTTAAACTTGTTACTCCCAGAGCCAAGAAGGAGCACACAGAATGCCCCTACTGGGCTCTGCTCAGCAGAGTTTTCTTTAACCTACGGCACTGACTCTTCTGTGATGTTGCAGATGTGATGATTCAGACAGCAGTATGGGAGAAAAGAAGGGGAAAAAATTATTTTAAACATGGGAGGAATCAATAATTCAAACTCTGCAGACTGAGCCAAACATGTGCTAATACAAATGACCTAGAAAACAGCATAACTTCTTACTGTTAGAAACTCTGTGTTGGTATACAGCGCTATAACGCACTCCTTTGGGGTTTTTATATGCTAGGATGTACAAACCCAGGAATTTTTATATAGAAACAACATAATCACTGATTTGGTCTTTTTTTAATCAGTACTGAGCAAGCTAGAAGCCTCGACTCTGTCAGGAACACAGTGTCACAGAAAGCATGAACTTACTTAACACAGTTTAATTCTCTACCTCACTTTTTCCATAATATCCTTGCTGCAATGTGATAACCTGGTGGCTTCTGGCCAGTGCTTTCCCTGTGCTCAGCTCTCCAGCAAACATAAACTGAAATGGGAATTTCTACAATCAAAAATACTTACACTTTCTTTGTCTTTTTTCCTTTCTTTGTCTTCTTTCTTTCTCTTTTTCTTTCTCTTTTTCTTTCTTTCTTTCTTTCTTTCTTTCTTTCTTTTCTTTCTTTTCTTTCTTTCTTTCTTTCTTTCTTTCTTTCTTTCTTTCTTTCTTTCTGTATTTCTCTTGTCTTGCTTTCTGTCTTTTTTTCCTCTCAGCCATTAGCAAATGTCTTCCCTGGTCAACCTCTGAAGCAAAGCAAAGTCCCTTGAGGACTAGCAATGTATTCAAGAGATTTTGCAAGAATTCAATTTCCCAGACAGTTCTAATACAAGAAAGAGGTAAAAGCAGCATGACTTTTACTTCTGTCAAGCCTTTCTTCCAAAAGCTCTGCATCATATTTGGAGGATCAAGGGGATATTCCAGTGATTTTAAAGGACCTATCATGGGTATCCTAAAGGATTTGAAGACATGTACTCTGAAAAGTTAAGCAAAAACTTATGTATCGTGCATTATCTGGTGTCTAACACAATTTTTAATCTAATTTCATAATGTAAGTGATAGATTGTGGGATGCCACCATTTATTCTAACATACAGTATAGCAGAACAAGGGGAAAAATACATAAATTTGGCTTTTCATTGAATGACAGGGTATGTTCATTGATGAAGGATTTACTCACCACAGCCAACTTTACTGGACCACAACTTGGATACCTCCATTACCAACACCACATATGGGAAGCCAGCCAGGAAGTCTTCAGTGAGCTATTCAGCCCTGAGACAGGCTGATCACACTCACCACTGCTCATCACAAGCAGAGCTCACCTAGAGGAGCTGCACTCATTGCTGAAGCTGGGTCAGATCCACCTGGACAGCTGGTTACCTCCTATGAGTGTAAAGGGAACTTGAAGAAGGCAAGCTGCCCTAAGAAAGGTGGCCAACATGAAGTTTTTTTGCAGCATGATCTTGAAATGCTGGAAAAATTAGATTAATCATCAGTGAAATACTTGAACCTTATTATGCCACAAGGAAAATCCCGTGGGATATCTGCACATGAGAAACTGAATTTGTGCAACCCTAGTACAGATGAAGCACAGGGTAACTGAAGTGAAGAAGTTAGTACTGTGAAATATGCCACTGGAGAAATAACAAACAGAGAAGCAAAAAGATTATTTCTAATGATATCATTAAAATCAAACTGTTGTTGACAGTATTAGTTTCTCAGGAATTAATGAACTAGAACCTACTGTGAGAATAATTGCATGTAAACTACAAAAAATATTGATGTTATGCCAGAAGCTGTGATGTCTATCGAGAATTAATTTACAAAATCAAAATTCAAAGGAAGTCAACTCCATATCTGACCTTTAAAAATGCAAGTAAACACAGGATGCAAAAAATCTCATGAGAAGGCACACTTGTAAAACCACAAGATAAAGCCTTGCATTGAGGAGATCCTTTTTTAAAATCACAAATACGTGGCCAGTATTTGAAGCATTTCCCCTTTCATGTTTATTTCTAGGAAGGGGCAGTGTGGTTTCTGATTTCCATATTCCTGGTCTACTAATTGTTAATTCTTCATTGGGCTAGTGTTCTCTGCAGATTTCTTGGGATAAATATGAAAAAACAAAGTTATATCCTTCATCTCATGAGCAGATTCTCCATCGACACATCAACAAAGGAGAGATATGAGAACCAGGGCAGCCTGTGCCCTAACAATGCTGCAGCAAGGCTGGTCTCCAGCTCCCCCATAGCCCTGCCCTGCCCAGCCATGGCTCCTGCTGAGCCAGACTCACCTGCAGGTCCGTGTCCCATCCCATCACTGTCCTGTCCCCATACTCAAGGAGGTGTCCAAGCCCAGGGCTGGGGCTGCCTCTGGTGCTCCCAGCTGCCCTGCTCCTTCCATGTCCCATGGGTCACCAGCCTCACCATGCTCTGCCATTGCCAGTGATATGTCCTATAGCAGTGCCAGAAACTATACAAGGTATTTAAGCAGCTGAAATCGGCAAATTTACCATAAAAGAGCCTTAAAAATCTGTGTGGTTCTGAAATCAAGTAAAATGTACATTGGGCAATAGTGTTATTGTGCCTCACATGTAACAGTGACACAATGTAGTGGAATGAGAGTGTACCCATGAAAATAAGATCTGACTGGTAGTTGGGCTTTTTTTCTTTTTTTGTTGTTTCTGGATTTAACTGAGCAGAAGGCTTTGAAAGAACAGGTGGGAAAGAAGAGCGTATCTCAAGATAGCCATCTCTGAGAAAAACTTGCAGACCCGTTCAGCAAACATGCTAGATCTATTTCCTTTGAAGGCTTCACCTCTTTTCTTGAGCCAATCTCTACTCTGAAGGATCAAAGGAGAAAATTTAGAGTAAGCCATTTCCAATCCAGAAAGGGATTTTCTTTGCAGTGGGCCATAGCTGGGAAGGGACCCAGGGATGTCAAGCTAGGAGGAGCTTGGGGCAAGAGCAGACAGACAGGATTGCCATACCAAGCTGTTGTGATCACAAAGAAGAAAGATCTCCAGCACATTATGCCTGTGAATATTACGTCCACTGAGTGTTTACCACTGGTGAAGCTAGGAACAGCACGAGAGAGCAATAAGAAGTACTTCTGAAAGCTTTTTTTCTGAAAGTTAGTGGATGCAGTGGGAGGACATGCCCAAGCTCATGGATTCACTGGGGAGCAGCAGGGATGGAACAGGTCACGGAGCGGGGGACTTTAAACGAACAAGCCCAAATCATTCATAGGTGTTGGATACAGTTTGTAAGCATTTTGAAAAATTAATTAATAAAAGCTGTCACTACTGGTACCAACAGCTATCGGATACCTCTTTCTCAACCAGGGTTGCAAGGTTTGGATCTGAACTCTGTTCCACAATGATGCAGCCGGTTCTGGGTGGCCATGTGATATCTTCAGCTGGGCTGTATTAAACAGTGTGATTAGCCATGTGCCTATGGGGACAATAATTATGATAAAGGTGCCATGCAGGGTGTTTTGTTGGCCAGTGACTGAATTGTCTACGGCTGGCACTCTGACCCTCTTTCACAGTGTCTAGTCTCTAGTTCTTGACCCTGATCTCCTATGAGACATCCCAACAGCATCTGTAAGTTGTGTGTCCAATCTGCTGAAAGAGCTGTGTAAAGGGGTTACACAGTAGCCATATCAAATATGCAATCACCCAGCTTCTCTGTGATATAACTGCCAGCAAAATCTGGATAATGTACATGCACACTTGATTAAGGGCACATGAAAAAGCATTATATGAATTTGTAAAGATACCCATTAAAGTATCCATCTGTTTGGGTTTTTAGCTTCCTTTGGCTCATAACAGGAGCCTTTGTAAAGTGTGTGCTCAACAAGAAACTGAAATTCACATTAAAAAAAGAAAACAAGTAATATATGTAGAATGAAGATGTTTGAAAAAAATCCGTCCATTACAGATGCTAATGTTTCTGTCCATTAAACATCAAAAATTAATTTTCTTGAATTGATATATTTGAATTACCTCTCATTACAAGTTGATGACTGCCAGATGTTGATAAACTATTCCTAAATGCTTATCATTACATAGAATAATGACAAAGCTCACAAAGTGTTTCATGCTTATGTGCCTGTAAACCACAGCACAGAGAACAATGGTTATATAGTCTTTTTTAAACGATAATTCACGATATAAAAAACAGTTGCTCTCTACCAGACAATAAGAGAAAGAAACCCTCACTTCAGTCCAGCGTAGTTTAAGAGTTATAATGGGAGCCTTGCCACCACATTTTGTGGTCAGTGTTCCACTTACAGGTAGGTTCATTTCTTTACTAGAGCTGCATCCACTATTTACTTAATCAATGCCCATATGCTAGATCAGCTGTCAAAAAGATCAGCCTTTGTAATGATTTGGCTGAAGGGGCCAAGTTAAACCTCACATTTTTATATTCTTTTCCTTATATTATCCATTAATCCCCACTCCCCCACGAAGGACAACACAAAACCTGATCCTACCTGGAAGCATTTGTGGCAGGTGCAGACTATAATGACTGATAATACTGCAAACTCTGGCTGGGAAGGTTGCTGCTGGAGGATGTCTACAACAGAGGTACAGACAAATTGCTTTCCTCTCTAAAATACTTATTTTCTAAATGTTGTGCTATTTTTATATATCTCCTGCCTTCTTTTGTTCATTACAGTAATGTAATGAATGTCTGTGCACTCCAAGCAGTTGCTGGGTAACTTTAAAAGACACAGAGGAGTTCCTGAATTTTCATTTTCGCAGCACTGCACTCCTCAACAACACAGAGGGGCAGGAGATACCCTGAACTAACTTCTGGCCGGTAATGTGTGCTAGGGGAGTTAATTTGTCAAATCTCAGTCAATTTAACATTGCACTGAACTCAGTAGAACTGGCTTTCATTCCAGTTTGATTAAATCTAGCCAAGAGCCCAGGGAGTTGTGAACCCAGCCGAAATCTCACAGAGCCTGACCTACAGGGCTGGGGGAAACCTTTGTCCTCCCAGGCAGAGCTGAGATTTGCTGTATAATTCTTCTGTGCCTCCCTGGCTACAGTTGTGTAGGAAGGGAGAGGCTATGACTGCGCAACAGGGAACAAGACAAGACTGAAGCATTGAGTTGCTATTGCTACTGGGAGAGAATGGGGTTGCTTCAGCATTTGTTTGTACAGGTAGGGACAGCCACGGCTTTCCTGGGGAAGGTCTTCATCCCCTCATGCTGGGAACTTTTCCTTGCAGGCAGCAGCAGTGAGCAGGCTCACTCTGTGGTGCTGTGCCAGCAAAAGAGCAAAAAAGAGAGCTCTGTACCTTCAGCAGGAGGAGAAATAAGCATTAGGGCTTTGTTTCTCCTCACTGAAGCTGCTACTCCCATAACACATGCACCAGAGACAGCTCTGTACATCCACAAGAATCCTGATCTCAGGAAACAACTTTCACCAGCCTAAAATCTCATCTTGGCAGGTCACTGCCCCTCATTTGGGCTCAGAGATCTTCACTTTTCCTATTCATGATTCACAAGATTTAACAGCTACACATTGTTATGGAAAGCATTAAAGCACATATGGAAAATCGAATTTTCTATACACTTTTGACTGGTTCACAATGTCTTAAATCAGCTAACTGAGCAAGTGAGTTTTTAGCTGGAAGAATTTCTTAAACCACTGAATTCATTTCAATGCTGTATTTTCTGTTTATTCCTCTCCTGCCATGTAAAATTTCTCTCCTTACTTTCTTTGGATGAAGTACAACTGACTGAGCTTTGCACATATGCTAAAGACCTGAACAACTTGACTGACTTGTTTAAATCCAGTCCTCAAAGTCTGAGACTCCCAACAGTCTCAAAGCATCGTTCTTCCTCCAGAGAAATATGGGAAAGTAACAGCAAAATGTGGAGGTAGCTCCCTATGACTACCCCCTTTGCACAGCCTGCTGGAATTTACTCAGGGTTGGTCCGGTCCCCAGGTCCCTCTGGAAGGATGGGCAGGGGTCTGTGAGCAACAGCTCTGGCCGCTGAATTCCAAGCTGCCTAAACACCACCCTCATGCAATAACTGTAGATGGAGGGAATATATAATTTTCCCTAACACTCAGTTGGTAAATGTCCTCCAAATCTGTCAAAAGGGCAAGTATGTTTTGGCATTCTTTAATTACTCTGGGGAGCTTCAGATCACAGCTCTGGCTCTCTAGGGGACTCAGCAGGACACAGACAGGGCCATTGCTGTTGTCATGAGGGCTTCAGTAGTGATGAACATCAGCTTTGCCCCTTGGAAAGTCAGTAGCACCTAGTGAAAGAGAAGTCAACAGGTGCTCAGAGCAAGTGAAGACACTCAGCCTTTGGGCACTGATGTGCTGCTCAGACATGGCTGCTCCCCTCCCATGAGGCACAGAGGGTGCATTGCCTTGGCCCAGGCTAAGAAAAGTGTCACCTTCCCTGCATGGTCCTTCTGTTCTTTCTCTAATTTTCTCCATACTGTAATTCCCTGTTGCCTAACTGAATGTGCAGGATTGAATTAGTGGTCCTGACAAGTTATGGATGGGAAAAACCTTCCCAGCTGAGAAAGGAGCTGCCAGGAGCCAAACTCCTTGTGAAAAGGCAGTGCTTTCCCCAGCCCAAAATGTTTGTTTCTCTCTAGCTAGGCAGGCACATCCTCTGCACCTCCACTCGGGGTCCTCTGATCTCCAAGCAGCTTTCCCAGCTATGACATGTTGGGGACCCAGGAGTTCAAACTTGAACAAGGCCTCAAAGTGGCTCATTAACTTGTGGGATGACGTCAGCAACCCCTGTTCATGCCTACTGACAGAAATCAGACACCTACTGACTGAAGTAATAACAGCTGAGCAATGTTTTTTTGAAGATATCAGTGGCGCCTAACTGGTGGGATCAGGCACCTATATACCTTTGAGGTACTCGGCCAAGGAGATTATGTGACTTGCCCACAGTCACATAGGAAATCTATGGCAGAGCCAAGAACTGAAATCAACTTTCAAATGACTTAACCACAAGATTATCATTCTTCCATGTATTAAATTATTAATTCTGATTCTTGTCAGGAAGCCTGAGGCACAGGATGGGTGCTTATTAATTGAAGCCAGACACATAAACATGCACATTGATTTATGTATTCATATATTTAAAACTGGATGAAAGAACTATCTGGTATCTCATTTTGGATCTTCCTTTAGTACCTTTCCTCCTGGTTTACATAGAGTTGAGGATGCACTGGAAAACAACCAGTTTTCTCCCATATATGGAACATTTGCTTATGGGTCTATACATGCAGTAGGATTCATTACAAGTTGGGAAGGTTGGTTTCACCATGTATCACCCTAGTTCATCTTTCAGATTTAGACATTGTTGTCACACGTTCCCTGCCAAGGTTTTTTTCTCTGTTAAGGCAATGTGGCAACAGTCTATGTTCACTAGTCTGGCTTTAGCTCAATTGCTTGTAATACCTCTGATTCTTTCATTATTCTTTGTTCCCTTGAGAAATGAAAAAAGAAAATATCCAGGGAAGATGGAGTACAGTGACACTGCCAAGGTTTAGGCACTGGACTGGGATGCCTATGTTAGGAAATGAGTCTCCCACTTCTCATTTCAGAGTCAGTGGATGAGGGTAACTTCTCTGGGGGTGACTCAGAGAGGAGCCCGGGTTACAGGTTCTGACTTGCCTGCTGGGGGAGACGCTCTGTCTGCACCGACTATCAAGGGAGGCCAGGAAAGGCTGGCAAAGGCAGGAATTTAGGCATTTAAATGTATGCGCTTTGAATACGTTCCTCACACCCTGCGTACCTCCTTCTTATGCTTGAGGTACAGTGGTGAGGACCATGGAAATACCGAATTTTTATTAGATATTGTACTCTAGGCTGATATGTAGCTAGAGGGCGGATAAGACAGCAAGATAAAACTCATCTGTAATGATGCTAATGTGAATAACCACAGATACCTTTCAATTCTGGTGTCAAGAGAAGGATGACAGTCAAGGCCATTGTGGCATCTAGCCAGAGCCTTCCTGATCAATTCCTAGCAAGCAAACTGAATACCAGCCGTACACTGGGCAAGGGAAAGGTGTTGATAGTGGGGGTAATGCTGAGTCAGAAAGTTTAAGGAAAGCAAACTCCAGGAGTGGTGGACCAGAGCTGAATTTGCACCTTAGACTACAGGGACTGCAAACCTCCATCAGCAGAATTTTATTGCATTACACACACCTCACCTATTCCATTCCTGCTCTGTGCCTAACTACCTGAAGAACATCCTACCAGCCACCAGGAGTTATATGTGATCCTAGGTAATGACAGCCACTGATCTTAAAATACCCTGGGGCAAAATATTTTTTGGTTAAGATATATTTTCATCAGATTATAATAATCAGATAAGTAGGTCTTGTAAACCAGGTTGGTGACTTTTAATTTATGTAACTTGGTAACCAGCTACATATCTGGGTATTTGTTATTAGGGTTCTACAACAGTTATGGAAGCACTTTACCATGTGTAAAGCCCACCATATTTCACTATGCAACAATTCAGTAATGTAAGGAATTAGTATTATCACTCCTCATAGATAAGGAAGACTTAAAAGCAACTGAATAGAAGCATACAAGTTATTGCTATAATGGAGATTGTTTATTGTTCTCCCCTACACAGAAGGATAATCTATGAAAAGGTACCTTCTATATATACACAGCACATGGTATCTCTTCCTTCTGCAGCTTGCCAACAAAATGCAACTGGCTTGTGGTTCAGCATTTGGATTATTTGAATAACACTATGTGCTTTAGCATGGCAAACACAAGCACGATACGCGTAAGGAGTGAGTAATGGGTAGACACAGTGATAAGTAACATCAAATAGTGACTGAGGAAAGTGCATTTCATCAGCTTTCCCATTTAAAGCCAGTATAATCTTGCCTTTTCTGTCTTATTGGAGTTTGTATTAACACAGTCACAATCAAACAATAATGCTTGTTGATCTCAGTGGAATTTACAGGGCACTTGGCCCTTCTGAAATTTAAGCTTTTTAAACAGCATCCTAGCTTTTGGTTTCTCTTACAGATGTATCTTCATCTAACTGTTCTGTGATACTAGTGGGTATTTTCATATGACAAATCTGTATATACTTAGTTTTGGGTATCTGTGTAGACACACTTGGGTGCTAGGTAGCCAAGCATCTTTAAAACTCTTCTTCAGCAAATTTTCTTAATTTCTCAAGTAGAGTAAGTCCTTCACCTAGGTGATATACACAGATGAGCTGATATTGGCAATGTGCAATCTGCAGGGCCTTGCGCACAGAAGCAGCCTCTCTACAACTGTGGATTTTGGAGAAGTTTCTAAGTGAGCTCTTTGGAAAGGTGGGGAGGAAAAGGGTTTGGATTAAGAAACTTTTTTGGAAGGCAAGCGGCGCTGTAGGAGAACCTGGAGGTTAGTTTTGGGAATGAGATGTTCATCTAGATCATGGTCCTGGTTTAGGGGTTTGTTTAGTAGTAATACTGTGGGACGGGAGAAAGCTGATGTAGTGGAGAAGTGGGAAATGGCCATTTGGGAAGGGCGTGAGCAAAGTTGTCCTTTTTGGAGGAATTTTAGCATTGTTCCAGGCCTTGAATGTCTAAATACACCTTCTTTCAATCTCCTAATGAAATAATTGTATTCTGAGAGATGTCCATCTTTAACTAATTCATCCAATTAACCAACCAATTCATCTTCAACCAATGTGGCCCTTGAGGAGCCCATGATTCAAGCTACTTGGGCTCAGCATAGCCAAGTTGTTTTAGCCAGGCCTATATACACAGGTGCAGGCAAACCTGGGTTTCACACTCCCTCTAGGTTGGCCAGACATAAATCATGTTCAAGTTGAGAGCTCTCCTCATACCTGTGTGAACTCACTGCCATGCTAACACAGGCCTGTGGCTTCATGTTGGGTCAACTAGGACAGCAGAGCACACACCTGCCTGCCCTGCTTGGATAAGGATGCCTTTTGTGTCCTGGTGCTGTGGTGGGTCCCTTTGGAAACGTCATTCCAAATATTCAATGACTACACACTTGTTTCTAAATACCATCTTCATTTCCTGATCTAGTTGTAAAGTTCTTTGGGTTTCCTGTGTGTGCATGTGCGGGTTTTTTCTTTTCTTTTCTTCCTCCATTTCTTGTGTTTCCTCTACAAGCATCAACTCCCTGTGTTTATCCTTACTTGGCTGCTGCCCAAGATGCTGCTGTCAAAACACATCTGTAGAGTAAGTGGTGAGTTTTTTAAAAGAATGTAAACAGCCAATAAATTGTTGTGACTTTTGCCCACAGAATCCATGCAGCTTTGATTGTTGGTACTTGTTTTATTTTATTTAATTTGTTGTTGGAAATGTCTTGGGTTTGTTTGTTTTTACCAGATAACTGCCGCGAGTCCCACAGAATGAGTATGACAATGTGAGAACTTCTTTTGGGTTACTGTGGGCAAAACTTCAGGGTTGCCAAGAAAGTCCTGGGGGCAGCAAACAGGTCAAGGCAGGCTGACCTCTTCTCTTGGCATCAGTATAGGTGCCCACAGAGGTGTCACAGCAGATTCAGGCATGTGGATCAGCCAAGAAATCTTGTGGCTTCTTCAACATGGATTTCCATAAACTTGGGACAGTCTGCTCCCAAGGGCTGTTACTGGCAGAGAGAACGGTTTGCCTACCCAAAGGATGCCACTTAAGGGAAAAAAAATCTTTAAACCCTGCCAGTGGTGGCTACTGCAAAAAGTTGATTGAAGGTTCCCAGTGAGGAGAGGAGCAGAAGGTAGTGAGGAAAGAAGAGGGCACTTTAGGGACTCTCACATCCTCCTACATAATTCAAAGAAGTAATTTGTGCAGTTGCAGCTGCCACAGGTTCATTTAGCTTCCAGAAATACACCAAGACAAGTGTATGATCTTTCTGTATGATTTGTATGATTTTTAAGCTGTATGAGGGCTGTACACTGTGGCATGTATCATGACCAAACTTTTGCGCTGGACTTGAGCCACAGGCTGTCCACACTCAATTATACGATCATTGGAGCTGCAGCTGTGAATGTTGTGGTCACCCGGGCTGGAAAGTCAGAGGAGTGGCTGAAGGTTAACTACACCATTCACAGTGTGCCAGTGGCTTGAGAAAATGCCTTGTAAATCAGTGATGTGAAGGACTTTGACTTCGATGCCATGACTGACAGCACACTACCAGGCCCATTCTAAGCCTTCTCTGTGTATGCAGAGCAATCCAAGAAGCCTTCATGTGTTCCCTATGGTATATATCTGCTTGTCTATTTTTGCATGAGAATTGAATGAGAAGAATATATGTGGGAAACTGCTCTCTTCTATCTTAACAACGCCATTTGCAAGGCTTAGATAATTGATGACTATGAAGAGTGAGGTTGCAGTATGTCTTTTATCAGGGACACTTAAGGTAGGACTGGGAATACATGCTCACAGAGAACATTTGATTAGAAAACTATGGTAAGAATCTTGCTCTACTCTAACTAAAGCCATACCCTTCTAGGAGAAGAGCCAATCTCTTAAATTTCTGTTGACAAGTTGCGGAAATTTAGATGTGGAATTGTATGCTTTGGGTAATATTTTTATATACAAGAGAACTGGGGAAAAGACCCCTTTAGAACATGCACAAAGGTAAAATCTCTGCCACCCCTTACTTTGCTATGTGTTTCCTGTCCTTGACTGGATGCATATCTGTGGAATACTGAAAAAAGGGGAGATGTGTGAGGCTCACTGGCACTGCCCTGCTATAGGCCTTTCTTCCCCACTTGTCAAGAAATAATAGTGTGTTAGGAATATGTTTGTTTCCAACCAGTTGTTGACATAAAACTTAGTTATTATTTTACTTTTACTGGTGCCTAAGGGCAAGACAGAGATTGTAACATACAAAGCAGACAACTAAACCAGGCAGTGACTAAAGAAAGAGGTATCTGGCAAGAAAATCTAGACCACCTAAGGCACTTAGTTTTTCTACTCAAAGAAAAATTTCTGCCTTTAAGCACTGCTCCAGAAGGCATAAGGGAACATCTGAATCTCTGCCACCCTTTGGCCCTGGAGCACCTACTTCAGGGCTATGTTCAGTTCCTCTGTTCACAGAACATAGAGACCTTCAGGTTCTTGACAGGGGTAATGTTCTCCCATGGGGAGGCGGAAGTACCAATGTTCTTCCTGTAGGAGAACATTACCCTCTTCGTGCTGGTGGTGCCAGCTTCTTCCTCAGATTGGATCTGAACTGCAGCCTTCATTACAAGGAACATCTGGATAATCTCTATCCCAAGGGATTATAATCCCTGTCTCTCAGTACCAACCAGTAAAATATTCCCAAGAGGAGGACTATCTCCATCCTCCTGTTAAACCCCAGCCCGTACCACAGGAACACAAGAGTCATAGGGCAGGAAAAGAACAAGCAAAATGGAGACAAATCCCACAGCTAGGGCACATGGTGTAGGACAGCCTATTGTCCCTTGGCCACCCTCCAGCCAAAGGACAGGCAGTGGGACTCCTCTAGGAGTAATCTCCTTCCACTGAGGTGTGGGCAGGCACCCACCTGGCAGTGGACACAGTTCCGTAGCTCCTGTCTGCAGGAGCTGTACGTGAGACAACTGTCAGTGAGAGCCCACTTCTCCTGGCCCACAGCCTGAAATGGTAATTATAGAGCAGAAACAGCCACTCGTTGCACGTGGCCAGTGCCAAGCCTATTTCCTACTATATCAAGGAGCTCTCCAAGAGAGATCTGTGTTCTCCTCCACACCCAGCCAAGCCCAGATCATTCAGAATTTTTCCACGCAACCAGAGAGTACCTTCATAGCTGCACGATCCCTCCTGGGAAGCAGATTCACTTGGATTGGATTGGGTTGGATAGAAAGGCCGGACCAGTACAGAGGTGAGTCTGACAAAAAGATGGGGTCATCATAAGGGGTGGCTCTGAGTATGCTGTCCTTTTTGTCCCTAAGGAACAACTCTGCTGTCCTGGGATGATCTCTGAACAGTTTCTGGTAGCTGCTTGCAGATGGGCTATTGGACACCTTTTGTTGGGGGAGTGATGTAGCTCATGTGGGATTTGTGGGGCCACGAGCCACCCTGCTTTTCTCCAAGCTGGGACAGAAGGGAGAGACAGGTGCAGAGCAATGGGTCTGGGTGGCAGAAGAAATGCTTTGCAGAATATCACCTGCAGCGGGGCTGGCATGGGGACTTCAGGATGTGGCTGACCAGGCAGAGGCTGCAGGTCCACGATGCTTCCTGAGAGATGAATTTATATCCCTTGTATGCTTGCATGTGGTGCTGGCCTTCAGGGTGTGCTGTGCCTCCCTGGTGCTATCACAGGCACTGCAGCAACTGCACCACATGCCGCTTCACTGATGAGACAATCTGAAAAGACATGGTTCAGCATTTACCCTGCAAATTTTATCAGAACATTTTCCCCGTCCAACATTTGAATACCTGGCATTTCTGTCTCCAGTTGATGGCTCTCTCAACTGGTTGCTGTGCATGCCTAATGTCCTAAGCAGGAAGGAAGAGAGAGCTTAAAAAACAGAGATATCATTAAATATATCAGTGCAACATGTTTAGTGCTCTGCTTTATTTACTAGTGAAAGATGACAGTCTGCTTGGAAAGATGTCAGATAGGGCAGAGGACTTGTAAAGAGTTCTGCCTCCTCTAGCAGTGCATCGTGTGGTTAAAATAAAAAAGTTAAACACAGTGGATGTGATACTGAGTTTAAACAATAGAAGCAATCTAACAACTCCTCCTCTCAATGTCCAACCCACCGGGAAATAGAAATATTCTGAAATAATCACTTATTTAATTTGCACCTGGGTGGCATGTTCTGCTTCAGATTTGTCTCTGACATCTTTTGAACTTGGAGATCACTATTTTTCTCCTTAAACACTTAAGCAAGAGTCCTACCAAAAATTAGCAAGTCCTGTACAGACTAATGCACATGAGTTTTTATATTCACTTCAGGAATATCATTGTCTTACTCTTGATTACTTGCCCTGGGAGGGTCGGGGCCACAGGCATTACAGCAATGATGTAGTTTATTTGGGTAAATGAGGTCTTTCAGACATATTTATGAGGACCATCCATCTTGAACGAATTTTAAAGTATTTTCAGCACTAGGTTTAGTTTCCAATTGGTCATATGAAAAAATGTGATATCCCCTAATTTTTTCTAAGCCATTCCTCATTTTCATTCTTGTGGTTTCAGGATCTGTGTATAATATGACACTCGTTATTGTGATTTATGGGTTTAGGTGAACAATATACTGTATGTGGTGTTAATTGCACTGGATAGAATCCAGAAGCATTAAAATGCTCGTCTTCCCTCCTCTGTGCTAATGAGCTTTGATTTCTAACCTGTCAGCAGGGATTATTTATTAGAACATCATGTTTGTGATTCTCCACAGTAGCTCAAGTGTCAACACTGTCATCCAAGCACCCTCTACTCTCTCCTCCCCAACATAGCTTTAACACAACAGAAAAATTAGTTTGTGCTGAGACTTGGTTTAGGCAGTGTTTGAGTGCATGCTTTGGGCAGTAAGGGTATTATGGGAATAAAAACAAAAGTTCAGGAATGGCTACTAAAAGAGGAATTTGGTCAGCTTTGAGAAAATGAACCTTGGAATGATACTCCTGACCAGAGAATGAGATATTAAGTATTTTCTTTGGAGTGGATGGAGCAACTTTGTCTATAGGTTTGAGCAGGTGGTAAGAAATCCAGAGCTTCTAATATCTAATAATAGCTCTGAAGGAATTTCCTTCTTTGGTTCTATGGTAGTCAATTAATCTCCCTACTTAGGTTTCACATTTCCCAAACAGGGCTAAATGCTTCTTACTTCTCTCAGATAAGAATAGGTTAGTTGGTTAACATTCACGGAAGAGACATGCTAGATAAAGCTAAATACTGTCTTTCATAAGAAGACTAGATTTCCTTCTTAATTACTTTTTCTGATCAGTTTGGGAAGCTCCTCAAACAAGTCTATCTAATGTTTGGCAGTATTTCTATCAAACACTTCCATCAATTAGCAAAACAAGTGCATAGACTCTCTGAAAAGAACTAAAAAGTAAAACCTTGCATTAATATGTCAATGTGGTAACACTTCAAAAATGAAATGATAAGCAGACAGGACGTGTAGAAAAGAAAATCTAACGTGTAAGTTCAGCTGTGAAGTGTTTCTTATTATATACAGCTGATATCATCAAATTTAATGTGTTCTGCTGTAGATTTAACTGGAAAATCAGGAATTAAAAGTATGAATAATCAAGGTTTCTGCATCAGTATTGCATCTGATTCCTTATGTTGTAGTTGATATAAAATTTTAGGATTCTTTTTCTAATTATCTGGTTAATTTGGCAAGTCTTTCCCGTATTTTTAAAAGCCTGAATGTTTATGTTTCCTACATGTTTTTGTTGTTTTTTTTTTTAACTTTGTAGTTATAATGTTGTATTGATATAGTTTTTTTATTTAATTGCCATGTTTGTTTTGAATTAAAACCGACCTGTCTGTACTTAATAACATGAACAATTAAATATTCTTAGCAAGATTCTCACTGCGCCAGCTGAGCGTCCTCAGAAGATTTTGGGGTTTTTAATTGCTTTATATGTTGCTTTTAATTACATTCCTTTCCCAAGTGATTATATCCTCATATAGGCCCCATTCCTGCAAGCTATCCTGGCACAGAAGTAAAGAGTTAAAGGCAGAAGAGTGCTGGGAAGGACTGCCAGGGGAAAAAAGGCTTTTCAGTCAAAACAGAGGGATGCCAGGAAAGCTGTAAGCCTCGCAAAGGCTCCTCTCTGGTGAAAAAGCCAATGAAAAAGTCAAATTGTTTTGGAGGCATGAGGAAGCAGTAGGCTGTAGTTATCCACCTGGAGAATACTGGGAGTTGGCAGGAGGATCTCCTGGAGGACCAGAGGAGGTATGAAGTACGGGAAAAGCCTTCCTTTTGGAAGAAAAGTATGGTGTGCCTGGGGCTGAATTCCTCTTTTAGCACCACAGGGCTAGAGCTTGTCTGTTACTGCAGGAGAGAGGCACAAAGGTGGTCTGGTGTCCACAGGGGAGATTTTGCAGAGAGGAACTGTGGTGTTCAGGAAGAGCCAGGGCACATCCTGAGCTGTGAGTCCATAAACTAGAGAGAAAGAAAAGCTGGTAGAGAAAAGCACATCTCTGGTTACCCAGAGTTTTCCTTAGAAAAAAAAGAAAACTGCTGAAGGAATACATTTCCCATCAATAAAGTTAAAATGCCTGTTACACTTAGGTTGGGAAAGGACATTTGCACCAACTTTCAGCAACTGCAGGAGTAAACTGTGCAAAGACTGAGTCCCATTCCATAGAATCATAGAATGGTTTGGGTTGGAAAGGACCTCCAAAGGTCACCTAGTCCAACCTCCCAACAATAAGCAGGGACGTCTCTAACTAGGTCAGGTTGCTCAGAACCATGCTAGAGCTAAAAGTCCTACAAATATTTGCAGAACTTTCCAGGTTACAAGAGCTGGGAGAGAGACACAACTTGGCTATAGCTGACAACTGCTGATACTAATTGATTACCAACTAGCACAGATGATGAACTTCTGTTATCCCACTGATTGGAGCCAAGAAACCAAACATGGACAGCTTTAAAACTATAGATTTTAGCATTAGGACTGTCCCAATTTACTGACCATCTAGATACATAAGCAGTCACTTCAGCATACTTTTCCCACACTAGTCTTCATTTCTTCAGCTCAGACTGAAAACTGAAACACACCTTTGGTGATAAAACTCTGCATCTTGCATCATATTTGAAAGTGTCTTAATTTTAGCTGCACAATCTTGTTATTCCTTCTAAAATGAAAATGATTCTATTGCTTTTATTTGGTATATCAGCAGCTTGGCAGGCCTAAGCATGATAAGATTTAATTAAAAAAACCAGAATTCGTGTTTTCAAATTTCCCCCCCCTACCAATCAGAACTAGACTGCAATATCTGGTGGAGGTTTTGCTTCCTTTCCTTGAAAGTTGCATTTCTGACATGATTGCATGATTCCAGGAGGCCAGGAAATGGCAGTTGACTACAAAAATGCTGGTGGTTCAAAGCAATGTATTATTTTTTAAGATTCTCACTTATTCCAGCCTTCCAGTTGGAATTTCCACTTACTCAATTAGACCTTGGCAACCTAAAGAGTTAGTTTCACATTCCACACGAATGCAGTAGTAGAATCAGGATCAACATCACATTAGGAATGCATAATTAGTTGCCTGGTAATGATGACCCTTAAATCCTTGACTTGGTTATTGATTTCCAAAATACAGTCACCTTCTATAGCAGTAACCTACATTCTTGGTGTCAAGGTTAATGACATTATATTAACGGTATTCAAGTGCATATTGTTCAAATGAATTCATCTTATCACACAATCCAGATTGCTCCCAAGTGTCACCTCTTTATTTAACAGCTAGCAGTCATAATTGATTTTTTTTTGGTAATATTTTTAAAGCAAAGCTACCTCATAAGCACTAATGAGCTTGTCTGAATGTGTGTGTGAGAGAACACAAGGAAGTAAATTATGCAAATTTTCATTCTTTCTTGAATTCTTCCTTTGACTTTAAAGAGATGAAAAATAGCTTTTACCAGGTGAGATGATGTTGCCTTTATGGAAATAATTCTTGAAGGACCTCTTTGGCATAATTTGGCCACTTCTTTATCAAGTTTTTCAAGGAGTGCAGCCAGAGTTGTGATCTCCACCTCAGTTCTAGTGTCTAGAAGGTAAAAAAGAAACAGAAATGAGCTGTGTTTTCTCCTTCTGCAGTGGCATTCTCCCCGCAAAGTGGCTCCCACTCATGTCACTTCAGTGAAGAGACTGGTGTTTGGCAGATTTTGATTTCTTCAAGAACTCAGTGCATCTGCTAGAGGAAAGATTACCAAAAGTAAGTGCAGAGCTACTGTATGATATTAGAAATGGGGAAATAAATTGCATTTCTTTTAGTTGCTTGCCATGAGAAAGGAAAACTGTAGCATATGAATCTAAGCATATACACAAGGTCTTATGTGCAATCTGTCTCTGAAAGCTGCAGCAATTACACCTCTTTCTATATCCAAAGATGCAGGAATGCACAGGCCACCATTCTGGGAGCAGGATGTGAGGACCAAGGCTGTTTTTCTAGTAAAAACTGTTTTTCTGGAGCAGTGAACACCAATAAAATGACGTGATAGAGAATTGTCCTTATGGCAAAAAATTTTACAGAAAGAATGCAAAGTCTGTCCTTTCTATAAGTGTTGCTGTACTATAAACACAAGAATTATTATATATTATTACTTCTTTCTTATGATGAACCAATACATCTTTAAAACAAATTTCTTGAGTGGTCATAGATTAAGAGTATAGTTATCTATGTGTCTATATTATGCAATAGTAGCGCATACATACCTACGAAGAAGCATGCTCTCTATCTGGTTTTCCCAGTCCTTTTGCCCTTCATCATTGCTATTAGATATATGTGCTGTACACAGCAATAAGAGGAGGAGAGCAGCTGAGCCGTTGCACCCAGCAGGTTTGTACTGCTGCAAGCCCAAAAGTGAAGATAGTAAAAGTGCTGTAATACTGCATAGAAGCAGCAGAATCATGAAAACCAGTATGCACCAAATAATAAAATGATAACTAATTCAGAGAGTAAGTTAAGCTTCTGTGTCAAATCATATATTTAGCATATATTAATGGTAAAGGAGTTAAAGCAGGGAAAAGCCAGTCCACCTGCATCCACTGGTATATGAATAATTTTTGTGATCTGCCAAATAGAGGTGTTCTTTAGCCACATAAAAAATTGGGATGGGAGAGCCTAGGTTTATAGCCTTTGCACTGTGCAGTAGTTGAGATTTTTAATTCTCCTCGTTTGACTATGATTCCCAGACTGAAAAATTTTCCCCTCGTAAATAATTCAGTTTGTCTTCCTGTGACTGCAACACAAGCCTGCTTTTCTACCTGCCAGCACTTATGTGTACAGCATGGTATGTAAAAGTGCCCAAATTAAAAGATTTATTAAAATTATTGCTATGAGAAATTTAAAATGTTGTGGGTGCCATTTCTTTGTTGTAAATGACCTTCCACGACTTCATTTTTAAGACGTTTTTCTTCTAACACAAGTCATCCGTGAGCCTACACAAGAGACTGAAACTGGCACTCTGCTCCTGGTTTTCTGGCATTATTCAGAAGGCAAATAAATGCACCCTCAGGGTGGGGACCCCAGGAAAGGGCTATTGGCAGTGGAGGTGCAGGGGGTTGCATGTTGCTTTGTGGAAGTGTTGTCGTGCACTTAGAGAGCACCAAGGTGGGTGCTTGAAGCTCCCCTGGCCCTGCTGCCAGCCCCCTGCTTTTGCGTGGGGACTGAGGTGATGGAAGGTGCTGCCAAGGGGACCTTGCTGCAGTCTCCACATCAAGCCTGAAAAGCATTTGAAATTTCTCAGTAGGAGTGATCAGTGTCACATGTAGGAACTCTTTCCAAGGACCTGTTGGAGAGCAAGGGGAGGTGATGAGACAGTTCAGGTCTTGAGTATGTGTCTTTTTACTACAGAGAAACTTTTCAATTAGTGTTCACAAAACTGTAATGTATGGGTTGATATCTGATAACCTGTGAACAAGATACATTTTTCCAAAGTGCCACAAGGATTGCCTTTCTCTACTGTAAAATAAAGCAACTCCGATCCCAACTTCTAGTGTCTTCTCCTTGTGGAAGGAGACAGTCCTGCAGGCCATAAATCTCCAGCAGGCAGAAGTGCTGTAGGAGTGCTGTGAGGGTCACAGGACGATTCCATGGGATGGGGAGAAATGGGCAGCTGTAGTGGGTTCATAGCAGCAGCAATCTTCAGAAAAGCAGAGGCATTAGCAGTAGTGCTGCAGGGCTGGACAGTAGGTGATGAAGCAGCAGTAGAGCATTGGACTTGTGGTGGCAAGTAGCTGGGCTGAGCTGAAGCCATGGAGACTATATTTAAAGACAGAGCTACTGTGTGGGTCTTGTGTCTAGAAACAACTGTGAATGCTTTAGCTGAAAGAGACAACTGACCTCATGTATTTCATATCCTTTGAGAAAGAGATGTGCTTGCTAATCCTCCAAGCCTAGACAGTGAGCTGCAAGTGATATATTAGCAGGTAGCAGCTAGCTCCTGCCTCACTCAGCTGAAAGCAGCATTTCAGGTTATAGCCAACACAAGTTGGAAGAGCAGTAGTTTAATCTAGTCATAGTTATGCAGATTTTCTATGCTGATTTAAAAATTATTTTTCTTCCCCAACTCCCACAAAACAAAGATAAAAATGAAAAATGAATTCTTTATTTAAACCTTTCTTTCTAAATCAATTTTTTGCCACCCAGGAAAAATTCCTTGCTCGTAAGGCTTCTGATGTAGTTTCCTACTTTTGAGCAGCAAAAGGAAACACTTCAGTGTTTCTTATAAGAGTCTCTATAAAAATGAACATGGCACATTTGCTGCCTGACACTGCCTGGCATACCTTTAGCAGCAAGAATATAACAGCTCTTATCCTAGTGCTTATAAAAGTAGACCTCAATCCTATATCTAACTCTGAGCAGACACTGGGGTTTGCCCATATGCAGTTACTGGGAAAAGATGGGTCATGCGTTGTAAAAGATCTCTGACAAGACCTCCAATGCTGATGTTAATTGAATGGTTTTTTCCAGGATGTATTTTCAATGTTGTTTCTCTCTGCTTGTCCAACTTGAATACTCCTGAGAATGGGGAGCTGACAAGAATTAATGCCTGTTTGCATTTATTGTCACCTAATTAACCATGATTAATGTCAGGAGGCAAAGCAGAAGCATCAAGCTATTTTCAACAGCTCTGTACTGATGAGTTCAGAAAAAAACAAGGAGTGGCATTGCAATGTTGATTACAATAAAAGCCAGCCAAAAGATGCCTTGTTTTGAAGGCAAGGTTTATTCTTCAGCCTCTGACAACATCCTGGTAAATTGCCAGTGACTTTAACCCCTAGAAACCTCACTTAAGTAGCATGAACCAAAAATACAAACACTCCTCAAAATTAAAAACAAAGGAGAAAAGATTACCCAGAATAACTCAATAGTGATGAATCTGAGTAAACTGCATTTGGGTAATATATTCTCAGTGATTTCAGGAAAATAGAACAGCCCTGTTTTATATTGGCACTATTCCTTATTAATCTCACAAGTTTAATACATAGTCCTGATCCACTGCCAAAAATAAATCCATAGGTTGATTAGGATACCTGCTAGGTCTCGCAAAGTAGAACAAAGAGCTCTAGGCTAGTGGGAAGAGTAATAAATGTGGTGGGCCTGGCATTTTAAGTAGGTTTTAGAAACATCTAAGCTCTCTAAGAGCTTTTTCAAATCATTGCAAGGGGAAACAGGAAAGAAAAGAAAATCAAATTAAAACTGCTATTGTAACTTTCCTGAGTTCTTCACTGGGAAACTTGGTTCTTAGGATGTCAGGATGAGTTCCTGGTGGCTGCCTGTGCCAGGTAATGATCTAATCCACAGAATTAGGGTAAAGGGAGTGATTTGAAAATAGACAGAAAACTGGTTAATTATTTTCTCCAATGGATGTAACTGTATAATCTTTCTAAAGGTTCAAGGGAAAGCATGCACATCTGCTCTTTTGCTGGAAGGGAATGTTTCTTTTTCTTGCTGCCCTTGTGGTCTAGATGCTCCATGAGGGATCTCTTACTCCCTTTTCCTCACATAATAATGGGGGAGAAAAAGTGAAGTAAGAATTTCTAAGCAGTGAGGTCTTGAATGGAAACAGCAAAAGGCAATGGTTGGATTGGACTTCTCTTACTCTCCCCTCTTTCCCACAAGAGTCTTTGCCTTTGTATGTGCTCCTGTTCCTACTTTCTTCCGTGGCAGGGAGAACACCTTAGCTCACAGCTCCTCACTAGCAAAGGAGGAATGGAAAATATGACATAAAATGGAGGAACCACAGATGAAAAAGGAGAGGGATAGAGAGCTGGGAAGAAGAAGAATTGGGCATACTGAAGACTGGAACAGAGACAGTCAGTGACTGATGCAGTGAAAGGTAAAACAATTACAGGAAAAAGTAAATAAACTCATTAAAACTAAGAAGTAAGGGCAAGAAAATGGAAGTGGAATAGAAAAAGTTTAAGTAAAGGAAAGCAGAAATTGGTAGGTATCATTTTCTGGATCTGTGTTTGAAATAGTAGGTTAGTTTTTTGGACATTGAAATTTAGTCTTGTTTTGTTGGGATTTTTTCTTTTTTACCTTTTCTTTCGAGGACTCTCTAAGTGGTCTTTCAGTGCATTGAGAAGTGACTATTCAAAGCAATTTTTGTTTATGGAGAAGATGTTTTGACACACACTTCGTAGAGCGGTATTTTCATTTTAGCATGGAATAGGGAGCAAAAGCACAGACAAACTAATCAGGAAGGTTGATCTAGTCCAGCCAGTGAAACTATGTTTGTGCTCTCCTTTTGTCCTCTTTTGGCCAAATTATTTCATATACAGAGGGAAATGATTCTGCCAAAGAGCCAAGATGAGAAAAACACTCCTGCTACAAATACGTCCTTCGAGGAATTTTCTTGTTTACTCAAGGAGTAAGAGCTCTAGTTTTAGAAAAGCCTTTCCCTGCCTGTTCATTTCAATTGGAATTTTACATAAGGAAAGAAAACCTTTTTCGTTACAGTTGAAGCAAGAGGAAATGGCTGAAGGAATAAAACTGTCATGGGTGACCACTAACTGATGTCAGCCTCTTTGAGCATTCAGCAGAGCAATCATTTTAGGGAGAAACAATCTGCAAGTAGTACCATGTTTTCACTGGACTACAGCCTTGCCATTTGTAATATCTAGCTGTGGTCTTTGGTTGTGAGGTCTAGTGCCCTTGGTGGGTTTTAGTGGAGTCCATTAGACTACTTACGTAGGCTTTAAGAGCATTTCAATCCTAGCCACATAATTACAATGTGCTTTGTCATTTGGCTAGTCTGAGGAGAATAGTCAATGTGAGTCATGTGAATTAGAACTTGATATTTCATAGCAGCATTTGTGGTTCTCAAACAGATATATCTCTCTCCCTCTTCTCTCTCTCTCTTTGAATGCATTGTCCACTGGTTTCTGTTTTCCTGAAGTGAAGGAGATAATGCAGTCTGTCATCCCCCTCTCAGTCCCCAGTCTGCATGTGGAAACCATTGCACAACACAGTTGCAGGGTGAAAAGGTGTCATCTAAGTGAGTGACATGTCTTTGTACAATGGCTAAATGCAATAGAAGGACATTTTATTGCTTACTCAATATGTATTTAACTATTTCTAAAGTTATATCCTGGGTCAAATGATTTCTGAATTCATAGGAGGAATGATCTTATAAAATTATGCTGCTGAAAACATGGCCTTTCTTTCTCCAATTAAAAAAACCAAAACAACTAAATGAAATGTTGTGCATGCAAGAGTCTGGAGTAACAAAACAGAACATTAAAAATACAGCTTTAGCTAACAAAAATATTTCCATCAGTAAATTTAATCTGAAGAGCAAAGCTTTGTCCTCAAAGGTTTTCATAGCCTCATTTTTCTTTCCAAAATGAAGCAAGAAAGCCAGACCCATCCAGCCAGTCAGATGCATGACTGACCAACACAGGACTAATAATCATTGTCAAAGATAAAGTGTAGTGCTAGCTCTGTGTTGTAATGTGTTTGCATCTAAATCCACCCAAAATGTGACATACTGAATGAGAGAAAAATACTAAGATTTTGTTTTCCACCTTTCATGCACACTTCCATATGTAAACCATACTGACAAAGCTGCAACACTTCTTCTGGGATGTCTGGAGTACTTCTTTTAGTCTACTGCTGAGGCAGAACTTGTCGTGAGGGTTCCCAAGGCAGCTACAATGAAGGAGAGAAACAACAGTTGTGGACAGGCATTGAGTTGACCACTGCTTGAAAACATAGCTACCTAAATATGAAAGATGAGACTACATATCAGTGACTGGGCAAAGCAATCCTTTGATCCTGTGTACTTAATTTTTTTCTGTGGCAATGAAATTTCAACTTTGTGGTACCAGTTTATCTTAAAGTGACTGAAAGTTTATCTAAAACGTATCCCCATGGTATTCCTGGGCTGAGATAATCAACTAGGTGTGTAATAAGGCCCAAGGTGTGTAATAAGGTGTGTTTTCTCCCCAGCTACAAGTTTTATAATATCAACAAAGCTTTGAATAACATTCGATAATCATGAAAGTGTTTGGTTTCTAAATGTTTGCAAGCATATTGTGTTTACAAACAATTTTTGTCATAGGTACTTCTGTAAAGTTTAGTACATGCATGCTGTTTCTGTTCACAGTTAAGTTCTGGGTGCCTATTCAAACCTTGATTAGACCAGTTTAATGTCATGTGGTTTGCATCTCAGTTAATGCAGGCTAATGTATAATGCATATAATATTATGGCAGTTTGGACATTTTAGCTTGATATTTTCTTACTGAGTGCCCATAGTCGCTGTTCCCTTCAAGTCTGTAAAAGCAGCTTGCTTGTCCATCACAATCATTGTACAATTTTTAGAGGGGGAGGTAACAGAAGATATCATTGCAGGAACTTGAAGAAAAAAGACTATAGACAAAATTTCATTTGTAAATATTAATCATGTTCTGTTTTAGCCATTAATGTTAGTTTCTAAAGACACATAAGTCATTGTTCACATTCTTCTTCAGAAAAAGTTCCTCACAGGCAGTAGGTTGAAGAGCACAACTTTGTTCCAAGAAATCTTGACCTCATAACATGAGATGCTCTTGAGCAGCCATGTATTATAGAATCATAGAATCATAGAATGTTTCAGGCTGTAAGGGACTTCTAGAGGTCATCTTGTCCAACCTCCCTACACAAGCAGGGACATCTCTACTTAGGTCAGGCTGCTCAGAGCCCCATCAAGCCTGACCTTGAATGACTCCGGGGATGGGGCCTCCACCACCTCTCTGGGCAGCCCATTCCACTGATCTATCACCCTCATATTAAAGAATTTTTTTCTAATATCCAGTCTAAATCTATCCTTTCCTAGCTTAAAACCATTACTCCTGGTCCTATCATTACAAACCCTTTTGAATAGACCTTCCCCTGCCTTTACGTAGGCCCCCTTCAGATACTGGAAGGTCACTATAAGGTCCCCCCGCAGAGCCTTCTCTTCTCCAGGCTGAACAGCCCCAACTCTCTCAGCCTGTCTTCATATGAGAGATGCTCCATTCCTTTTATCATTTTGGTGGCCCTCCTCTGGACAGGCTCCAATATGTCCTTCTTGTGCTGGGGGCTCCAGAAATGGACACAGTTCATTAATAAGGCCTTTGCTTGGCATCCATGTGCAAATACAAGATGTTATTTGCTCTTCACCACTTACTTATAAATGGCCAGTTCCTCAAAGAGACTTAAATGCCTTAAAATTTGGTGGCTAGATTCTGATGCAGAATCCAAAATCCTTTATGTGCCTGGTTTGCCTCTGTGGTGCATGGGGAAAAACAGATACACATTCAAATTTCTCCTCATCAGGAACAAGGGAAATCTCTTTCACTGGAGATCCAGTCCTACACTGGTGGAAACAGTGGCTCTTACCCATGTTCATGAGGAGATATGAAGAGCCAAAGTGTTCATATGTGGCATTTCATGGGCTCTAGCTGTGATAGACACATAATGGGGAGCTGACCAGGTTATCCCAGGAAAGGAAGGAGAAGTTATAAAACCTTGAGGATTTGTGATTAGTGAAATCCAACTGAAATACAGAGCGTGGCCAAATGCCAAGCATAATAGATATATTGTTGCCTGCAGGGCTCATCTCAGATGTATAACCCAAATCCTGAAGATTTTTTTTTCCAATTCTGATCCCTATTTTTTTTCTAGTATAAACTTCCTTAAATGAAAATCAGTCAACTGGATTTAATGTGAGTGAATGAAATTACTATACTTGTTACTTTGACTGTATGAATACTATTTATTTCTGCTTCATGGTCTACTCTGCATAGCTCCCCACAACTTCTTTGTTTCTGATTCAGACAGTGCCTTTATTAAATTTGCCTGCCATATAAAAATGTGGCTTTTTTCTGGGCCTCATCCAAAGGCCACTGAAGTCAACGGGTTCATGAAAGGTTCAGAGCCAATTATCACTGCCACTACTTTCAGACATGTTCTTTTCATGTAGAGTGTCTTTTGTCAATATTAAAACACAACCTGCATCACAGTGCAATCTATTTAATGCTCAGATTTTGATTTTCCTCTTTAAAAGTAAATTTTTTTTTTCATAGCATTCCTTATATTACTGGGATGGTATGTGAATCCAGTGAGTCTAATGATAAATTGCTGAGCATAAATGGAACTTCAGTTCTCTATGTCAATGAGTAATGTTTTGCTGCTTAAATAAATATTACTGTGAAATGTATCCTTGATTTACAGAGTCTGTACAAAAATAGATGAGTAATGTTGTTCTGACAGCATTAAAAAAATGGTCAATCCATTCTTTTGCATGGCATGTGGGAAACTGGCATTCAGAGCAAATATTTAAGAGTATTTGGTTCATCCTCACCATTAGACTTCATTTTTTCTTGAAACAGAATTGTAAAAACACTGATTTAACTTCATTAGATCAGTGAAGTCAATTATCCCATGCAAGAATTTTATTCCTTCTTTATTCTTTGCATCTAAGCCTAAGAACATAATCTGCTGAATGTCTCATTTTGAATTGCTGTTGAAGCTCCTTATTCATCTTTGCACTTTTCAGTTCCCATCTGTTACAAGACATCATTTGAAAAAATTCTGCACTTAATATATTGAACAAATGAACTGTACTTTCCTCTGCTCCTTTTTCAGAGAGGAGGCCAAACAAACCCAACTCTCAAATAGCTCTTCAGGCTTCTCCACATTACTGGTATTCCACAACAGCTTCAAAGTTTACAAGACACAGTGGAACAAGGAAAGAGTAGGTCTATATGTCACAACACCAGACAAATACCCAGGGGGATGCCAGTACCGCAACTGTATCACTGGCTGCTGTGAGCAAGATCAGTGCCAGCATCAGCAAGTATCCATCAGAGCACAAAATTCCAGAGACCTGAGATCTCCACACACTGAACCTGGATTTGCCTGTAGATCCTTGGGCTCCCACTAAACACTTCCCCTTTTAAACAACCACCAGTACAAAGCTGTGGCATTTTAAAAACACTTTCATCCTTTTTTGGTGGACAAGAAGGCTATAAACCCTCAAACATTTTAATCTGCTTACTAGCCTTTAATTACACTAACTGCCAATAAGTTCTATTACTAGTCCAAAGAAAATACTGGATGTTGTGTATTTTTTTAAACTGCAATTGATGAAGCATATTTGTGTAACATTAGGTCATATTTGTCAGAGTTTAACTTCTTAGTTGGCAACTACACCGTTAATTAGCAATATTGCTGATAACCTCTATTTTATATAACCAGCAAGCTGTTTTTCCACACAAGCTGGCAGTGGAAAACAAGTAAAGGATATTTCCATGGTGCCACAGGTCTGGAATAGGAATAATCAGGGAAATACATGCTACAGTGTCCTCTGGAATTACTGTCTGTAAAACATGCTTTATTTCTTGACAGACATTTTCTTAGGTGTCGTTATTGTGGCTTCCTTTCTTTTCAGTCTTAGAGAATATTCCTTTTAATGTCACATCTCTGTTTTGGATGCTTTCTGAGTCTGCAGTCAGGCCAGTAGCATATTCCTGAGGTTGCACATTTCCTGTTGTAATACCCTGTTTTCAGCTTCTCACAATCCTTCCAAACTTTCTCCATTTGGAATGAAATTTTCCATCTAACTTTTCCTTTTTTTTTTTTTTCCCCAAGAACATTTCAGCTAAAGCTATACTGCTGGTTTTGAGCATAAGGTATGGAATAAAGAATGTATTTCTACCTTTCTCAAAACTGCACAGTATCTTTCATTTTAAATGTTGTAGTGTCTTCTAACATTTGGAGCTGGGATATGAAGTTTCACAATATGATGAACCTTATGTCAGGGGCTTATCTTTTATGCTTGCTATGGAAGTTCACCTTTGGCCAAGTGACATTCCTTTGAAATACCACAGTTCAAAACCTCTCAGTAAAAATTCACCAGTTAAAGTCTCCAGAGATGAGACTTCTCCCTGTCTAGGCTCCCAGAGCACACCCAAGGACCTTGCAGCCCTAAATGTGCATGTGCTGTTTGACTTGACATTAGTTACTCTGTACTGCATTTCCAAACCCAAAACATGGGAAAAATACAAAACCTGTGTCTCAGAGGAGCTTTGTGAAACTAGGTCACAAATGATGGTGGAGCACATACACAGAGCAGTGAAAGGCATTGTAAAGAGCTCTTCAGGCTGTGAATAATCATACTTTTACAGCACAGCTTCATCAGTGGGGAAGAAAGACAGCTTGAGCAATGAAAACAAAATTGTGTGCTGTTACTTATTAATTGGGTACAGTCAACTTTTTGCACTAAGAAAGGACCTGTGGGAAGGAAAAAAGGACATGAGCATATGATGAAAGATGGCATCCCAGGGCACATGCACTGCCTTATTGCTTAAAAGTTGTGTGGGCGTTAGGTCATGCATTTTCTAACTCCTGAGCTCTTAATAATGGTCTTTGATCTCTGTTACCTATCTCACAACTGATAGATGAAGAAGAATGTCTTTGTAGTTAAAGTGCTGACCTGGCACCTGGGGACAAGAGGGTCCTTTCTGGATTCCATCACACAATTTTTTTGTAGAAACTAAATCTATAAAATTAGTTTGGGGTTTTTTTTCTTTAAATGCAGTTTATTTATCTATCACATTTATTTCATGGTTTTAATTTCAAAACTCTTTGGTAAGTTCTTGTCTCTTATTCAGTATTTGTCAGTCTCAACTGAGGCCTCTAGTTGTCATTTTAAGAGAAATAATGACTTGGTTAGCCTCACTGAGGCTAACCAAAGCTTTTCCAGTGAATACAGTGGCATTTGTAATGACTGGGGGAGCTTCTCTCTGAGAAAACTCCGAAGAACTGCATTTCTGCTCAAAAAGGCTGAAAAAATGCATGAGGGCTGATCTTTTTACCTTGAGGTGTATTTAGGAGGTTCGAAGTAAATGAGATGTTCAGTCATCAGTGGATTGATAACATCTCCCAAGAGGCAAAATATGCTCAGGACATTTGCAAGGGGTTGCCAGGTTTGGCTGTGAGCCCTTGGGAACCTGCATTCTCCAGTGTGAGAGACAGGTGAGGTACCAGGTGGTACATGGTAGGACATACAAGTGGCACTACAAGCCTATGTTCAGGCAGCTAGATTGAGTTCTGTGCTTCTAAGATAGGACCAAAAGCATTTAATATGGATTGTTTAGTGCATTTCTGATGCACTAATGTAGAGTCTGTTGTGGCTTTGTCATATAACAGTAAGTGTAGCCTTAAAACTCTGTCCCAGGGTGTAATTCTTTGTACAGGTGCAAAACTTCTGCCAGTGGAAAAGCATGGCAGTCCCAGAGAAAAAATGGTTTATTGTACCTCTTAAATTTAATGTTGTAGACCTAAATTAAGTCATTTTTTTCTCCTGGTTTAATGAGTATTTTTCTGCTGTCTACCAAAAGCCACCCCCTAAATCCAAACTTCAGCAATTCTTGCTGTAAGAATTAGAGCAAAAATCAGAAAAAGAGGAGCATGAACAAGGTTAAAATGGTTATGCAGAAATCCATATTACACTGTCTGATTTGAAGTGAAATTTCCTGGTAACTTCAACTTGTGCTTAGAAATCGGATCTCTGACAGACACAAGAAAGGCATTCTTGCAACTTGCAGGACAGCGGTGCTTTGGAAAATGTTTTGTACCCAAAAGCAAGGATATTAAATCACTGAGCCAAGAGAAGGAGCTATGTTTTGATTAGGCACACAGCCCTCCTATGACAAGTTTTAAGACCTGCAGTCTAGTAGATGGCACTGTAACAAACACAACTGTAGTTCTCTTAGGTTGCCTGAGGAATTCTGCACCCTTGGTTTTGGCCGTGTGACATTTTCATGAGCCACTATTTATTTTCTTTTTCCGGCTTTTTGCTTAACTCCTTTAACAAGCAGTTCTTTATTCTTCCTCAGGTGTGCTGTTTGTTTGTGCAAGGAGCACGGCAGGAAGCCACCATTAGCTTTGCTGGTGAGGCAGAGATGGAGCAGGTTGTGGCTGGGGTCACAGGCACCAGGTTGTGCCCAAGCACTGCTAAAGTTCATGCCACAGCCACCACTGCCCAGGGCTGAGCTTCTGTGTGGATCTCTTCTTGTCACACTGAGCCCTGCACTTCTGTGCATGTCTTCAAGCAGGCATTCCAATGTGCTCTGGTAGCAGAGCCTGTGTGTCCAGTGTGATGGGGGAATTGCCTGTGGCTGGCTGATTCCTTGGTGTTCCTGGGTTTTGGCAAATGGTCTTTGAAGTTTAAGTGAAAACTTTTGGGTCAACACAGCAGAGAATGCCATCTCCACCTCTCACTGTTTTGATCATTTTTTTTTAGCTACTAATACGTATGTTTAAGATTCATTTGGTGCCAAGGCAGCCTTTGATTGACTCCTACAAATGGTAGAGAGAATGGAACTGGTGTTACCACCTTTTACAATTAGTAGACCCTTTTCAAAATGTGTGTAAGTGACGAAATGTACCTACAGCAAGGAAAGCTGACAGACACAAAGCTTCTCTGTGATATAGAATATATGCTAAAAGAGAAGTTCAGCTTGAGATTCCAGGACAAAAGAATCTACTTCCAAGTGAATAATGCCATTATTTCTATGGCAAAAGTAGTGTTTTATTACAATTTTATTTTAAACATGCATTTAAATAAACTAAATCAATTTGAAATAGGAGACTTTTTTCAGGAAGTATACAGTACAGAAAGGAGAATGATTCATAGGAAGAGCGAAGCAGATAAACAGCCAGTCCTGGTGTATCTGCCACATACACTATACAAATGCTTCCTTGCATGGCAGTCGTAGCAGTGCTGTGAAGAAATAGTAGGTTGTAGCTTATCCTTGAATTTTAGTGTACAGTTCAGCACTGATGACAGGAGCTCTCTTCTCTTAAATAGATGAGCCATTAAAAATATACGTCCTCTGTTATTCATAGACTATATATTGCTGCAGCAACATAGTGTAATTCATTGATAGGAAGAAAAAGTCTCTGATGAGAAAAATTTCTCTGTTGCTCCCTTTGGGAAAGAGAAGCAGAAGGGTGACACAAGATACACAGAGGTATGGTCCTGTTGACTTCAGCACAAGCTGGCATTTGACAGTTTTTCAACTAAAACTAATACTCACTTCAGCTATGTCTGAATTATTTAAAACATGATAACATTTCTTTGCTGTATTGTATTCAGATGTTCAGGATCCTTGCAAAATATTTATTTTGGATAGTTTCTATATCCAATTCCTCTTTTTATCAATAGAACAATATTTATGGAGATCAGGCTGCCAACTTTGCCAGACAGACGCCTTTTGCATTCAAAAGAAAACATGATTCATCAGAGGATCAGGATTTCAGCTACAAATTAAACTTTTCTTTGATAGGCTGAAAGATACAAGTCAATATAGGAAAATTCTTGATAGCTGGAAAGGAATGTCTTCTTTGATGCTGCCAATATTCAGTTCTGATCACTAATATCTTAACTGATGGAAGAGATTTTTTTTTCTTTATCTAATTACATCCCAGGGGCAATGTTTAAAAGAAATGGAAAGATAGTTACAATCAAATATGCTGTGTAAAAATGTCAGCTTATTTTTGCTGTCTCTTTGAGACCATGAATATCTTTTCAGGTACTTGTGCAGCAGGCAGGACAAAAGTGCTCTGACCCACACCAAGGGTTCTCTAGATAATACATGTAATTAGCATTAAGCATAGTAAGAACAATTAACAGCAACAACAAAAGTAGAGATAAACTAACAGACTTGTGACTTGCTATCTTTCAGTGCACAAGCCTATCACGCATATAAAAATAGGCTTACTCTAATAGCCACAGTGCCCTTCACTGTAGGAAAAATAAGTTGTATGCTGGGAGAAAAAAAATCAGAGGATTTAGCGATCCTCGTTTTTCAGAGCTGATTACGCCCAGTCTTTACTGCAGATATCCCACAAAGTTATTTCTCCTCTCTCTCTCACTCTAAGTAGCACCATTGAAAATACGTAATGTACTTTTCATCATGTACCCTTCTAATGATAATTAAATACCACAACCCTACCTTTCAACTAATTGCAATGGCCTTGTTATTTTTGGTTTTGCCTGACTATGATTTCAAACTAATGATCATTAGTAACAATAATAGTCCTTTACCCTTTTATCATGCCTTAACATCTGTGGGACTCTGTTAAGTGTTACTATGTGCATTACACCAGTGCTTACACTGAGTCACGGAGGTTAATTAAATTATTAAAGATCTTAAAGCACATCAGTGGCACAATCAGGAATAATGACAGTCAGCCCTGAGATCTGCTCTCCCTGGCCTTGATGCTCTGACAGTTCTTGCAAGATGCTATTAATCACTAAAAGCTGGACTCCTTTAGGAGAGGATTATTTGTGTGGAAAGGGAAGAAGGGAGTAATTTCATTGCTAAAATGAAGCTGAAAGTGGGACTAATGGAAAGAAAAGCTCCTCCTTGTCTGAATCACACTGCTTGAAGGCAGTGGGTGTTGCAGAGGGTTGGTAGCATTTGTTAAGGAACCTCAGGACGTCATATTGGCAAAACCAGCCTGAAGAGTGATGTACTGAAATTCAAAGTTCCCAAACAGTACAAAATTGGATCTGATGACATTTTACTAATCTCACTGATGTCCTCTACAGAGAACTTGGGAATAGAGTAGCTCTTAATATACAGGCTGCCAAAAGACCACGTTCATCTAACTTTTGCCCCAGAGGAGATCACCATTTTTGGACCTTGTCCTAGTTAGCAGTCAATGACTGCTTGCTCAAACACACAGCTGGACAAATTCTGATGTTGTAGAGATCAAGAAAACTTAGAAACTTTAAAATCTAATTATTAGAGAAAAAGGTATTTTCTGTCTCTCTTCTTCCCTACAACCATGCTGTTTTATTTTAACATGAGAGCCTTTGACAGAAGCTGTTAATGCTGCTTCATATTCTCATGGGATGGAGACTGGCATCAGTGAATTTAAATTGGCATTTTATGCTGATGGTATATTAATATGTATGATCTAGCAGAGACTTCAGCTTTTATTATAGTTTGAATCATTACTAATTTTGGGAAATTTTCTGCCTTTAAAACGAGCTGTAATGAATTTAAAGCCTTGCTTCTGTGTAGACCAGATAACACACTTGCCATCTAGATTTTCCCATTTAAGCTGAAATTCTAAGTTCTCACAATCCTCAGCTTATATATCCCCTTTTCTATTTAAAAGAGAAAATCCCGATAGTAAAATATCAAATTATTATAAAACATTTTGCTGCCTCTTCATCCATTTTAAAACATCACCAAGGGCCAAATCCAGCTTATCTCACTGAGGTGGAGAGCTCCTTAGGAATTAATAGCAGACTCTCATACTAAATTATATGTTATTGATCTGATTCTGCTGTAATACAAGCAAAACCTGATGCAGCTATAACACAGCTAGACGGTGAAGGGAGGTGATGCCAGAAGGCACATCTGAGTGGGCAGCACTGGACAGTATTAATAGGTATGAAGAAAAAGACACACTCATCCTTTCTAAAAGTACACCTGATTTCAACCACTTTTGTTTCCCGTTGATGTCAGTGGGGCATCTGGCTGCTCAGCATTTCTAAAACACAGGCTTCTTTCGTGAAAACCTGTATAGGTTAATAAAATGGTGATGAGGTAATACAGCAGGTAGGAGCTGTATTAGCACTTTGACAAAACACTCCATAACAAGACTATCAGGCTGTACATGTCAATCCTCAGTGCGGGAGTAGGTAGTCATTAGAAAGTTGCTTTAGTACACCAGAATTAATGTTCATGAATTTGTGATGATAGGCAGCTTAGGAACAATGTAGATTTAACTTGTCCAAGTATGCTTTAATGGTGTCATCTCTGGTCCCTCAGGTCTAAGTCTCTCACAAAAAGATGTGTAGAAATTGTTGGTCAAATTCAAAATGTAAAAAAAAAAAAAAAAGATGTTCAAGCACCAGAAAGTTAATTCTGTCTTTCTTTTACATTTTTGGCCTCATTAAGATGAAAACTATTCAACCATGAGGTAGAAACCTGCTAATTCAGCACTCCTGACATTTCCAGAAACAGGAGAGATCAGCATCTTTTATGAATGTTCTCCCAGGAGATGTTCAGCAAAACTGCACTCCCTCAAGCACTAAAATAAACAGCTACAATACCTTTACTGTGGTTTACCTATACGGATTTATCAGTTGTATTAGACTTCTTAGTTTGGTCTCCTGAGAAAAGGAGACATGCCATTAGCTTTTGTGTGTGCATGCCTACTTGGGTCCCCTTCATAAAGTTGTTTGAACTCCTCATTTCTGTCAATAAAATCTTACTAACATGTAAGAGACAGAAAGATCCTAGAAGTTTAATAAAACCTGTCAAACTGCTGGAGGAGACACCAAAGGACACTGTAATACAAACTCCACCAGAAAACCCAGCCACTGTTCATAACTCCCAGGAAAACTGTGTTCATTAGTTCTGCCAAGGTCCTCTAGTCAATGTGGGTATGTCCTCTACCAACAAAGGTACCACATCTCTTTCCTCTGAAAGCCCACAAGCAACATGGTTGCAGGCTCCTGAGTGGCCCTCCAACCACCTCAGGATGCAAGCGAGGGAAGGGAACAGAAAGTGAGGAGGCATCAATCATGGAGCCTGATCCTAGCTCCCTGCACTCCCTCTAAGTGCTCTCCTCTCACAGATGTTACCCAAAATATTGTAAAAAGGCATTGTCTCTCAGCAGAGGTCACACTTTCCAGCCTTGCCGAGGGCAGGCAGGGAGGTCCTATGTGAAATAACAGAATCCTCCATTCACCTACAAGGAAAAAAAAAACCCACAAACTGGAGCAGGTTCTGTCTGCTTTTAGTGGGACTTGTGAATGAGAGAGGCTGATAGAATAATACCCTAAATGTGTTTTTAGAATAACCTGTCAAGGCAGTGTTCTACACAAGACAAATGAAATAAATCCAAATTATAAGTAAAATAAAATACAGGCCATTCAGATGGTTTAACTTTACTTGTGGAATAAGCAATTGTATGTCTTTTAATGCAGACTCATTAATATATAATTTGTGAAAGTGTAGCTTTAGGAAAATAGGATTTAGATGAAAAATAGGGCTAAAAAGATCAAGAGTTGCTCATAATATTTCCTTCCTATAATATACTGATACTTTTAAAGATTTGCTACTGTAAATAGTTGTACCATATTATTGCTACTGTCAAATGCAAACATGAGACATTAATTTATAAGTTTCTAATGGAGGTGAAATATATCTAGGAGTCATGCTTGTTAGAGCACTAAGATACTTCATTACATGGAGAAATCTTTCTTTCTTAGCAGTGCGCTATTTGTGTTAACATTAGCTGGGTCCCAAAGAGATTGGTCTTTAGGTCAATTAAGTATTTGGAGTGAGTATGGCAGCTTCCATGTGTGAGGAACACCAACAGAGTAAAGTGTTCCTTGGGACATTTTTGTTTAACCTGGTTTATACATGGAGACAACAGACATGGGGGTTAAAGCAGGCACTCCAAAGTACATAAATGACAGTAAGTGTAGCAAACAGACAACATGAAACAAGCAGAAGTATATTCTTACAGGCTCATCTTATGCTCCATATGAACACCAAAATATTAATTTTTCATTTCCTTCTTGTGTTTATTGCTTCCATATTTCCAATCTCTTTTTTTTCATACTGCAACTGGTAACAGGCTAGTAACACTGAAACAGTGCACAGATTCCTGCATTTCCATGCACTGATTGTAATTATACTTTAGCTATCATTTTAAAATGGTTTCTTTCATTTTTGTCTTGCTTTCTTGGACATACTAATAGCCTTTTCCAGTCTGTGTCATGTTAAAATGGATAAAATAATCAGAATTCTCTGCACACATTTCTCATCCTGCTCACTTGGCTTAGACTAAGGCCAGCCATTATATTTAAATTTAATTTCAAAGGCTTAAATTCACAGATTTACATAAGAGTTCTGAAAATCGTACCACAAAATTCCCACATTTTTTCTTTTTAGTTTGTCATATTTCACTCTGAGCTTTTCCTATATGTTTTTGAACATGGTTTTCTTTTCTCTCTTATAAGTAGATGTACAAGCTAATATTCTAAAATGTATAGGTAAAGCCAGTTTTCTAATCTATGTGGGATGTAACACTGGCAAGAAATGTGCAAAGAACAGAAGGGTGGTAATACCCTGAAGCATTTCTAATAATCTGAGCAGCTATCAAAGTCTTCACTGACATCCGCTGAGGTTAGAAACGGAGGTTCTGCTTCTATCTCAGCTTTTGGTGTCCCTGATTTTAGTGATACTGGGCATGGTGACTGTGTTTCCATCTTTGTTTTTTAAGTAATTTTACAGCCTGAAAAGGAAGTCCTAGGAACTGCCACTGTGTGGTTGCTGGTTGATCAAGTACTGCAAGGGCAGGAGAACTTAACACTATTCTGGAGGGACTATCATCAGCAATGAGGTACTCCCTTTCCAAACCAGCTTGGGCTCTGCCATCTCATATAAGCCTGGAAACAGTGAGTGTGGCTCTGCTCAGTGACAGCAGCTGCTGAGATTTCATAATGTGGAAAATCATCCCCTTAGATTTTTTTTTCCTTGAGCTAATGGATGCTAAAATAGACAGAAAGCTTCTGGTATCTGCATACCCTTAGGGAGCAGCTTTGTGCTGAGAGGAGGTGTCTGGAGCAGGTGAGTGCATTGTGGATTGGCTCTGCAAGGACAAATTTAGAAACTGAGACATCTAAGGGTTGCAACAATTGGGTTGGGAAAGGGAAATGAGACAGAAACACCCAAGGCAAGGCTCCCATGTTCTCTTACATTTATTCCCACTGCTAGTGCCTTCTGCTTAGGCTGCGGCTGGACCTATGGTTCTGGCTGTGGTATGAAAGGTGGTTGTGGGCAGCACGGGGCAGGGGTTCAGCAGTCAGCATAAGTCTGAGATGAGCTTGTTACCAGACACCTGAGCAATGATCCAGCTGGCTGCAGGAATCAGGTACAGGCCTGACAAGTGTGAGAAGTTAACACACTGGCAGTCCTGCTTTCACTCAGCTTGGATCTCACCTCTTCTTGCTCCTTCTTGACATGTTAAAATACAGCTTTTCTTTAACACTGAACAAGAGGGGGGAAAAAAAAAGTTAAGAAAAATCACTGTCTCAACCCTGGAACAAGTGTATCAGTCTGTTTTGTTATGTGGGTCAAGTGTGTAGACTTCTCCTGCCTTTCCTAGTGCAATTTGCAGCTAGAGATTTAAGGAAATGTAGATCCCCTTGTGCTTCTACCGTTCAGGTACCTGCATTCATTCCCCTTCTCCACCCACCCCTGGTGTCAGGCCACTGCTCTTGGCTTTTGCTCTCCCCATTTGAGCTACTGCCTCCTTCACTACTAGCTTTCCTGACCATCAGGAGCTTATTGGTGAAGTCCAGGTGTATCACACAGAGCTGGGCTTCCAGTTTAGGAGAAGGCCTTGCCTTGTCAATAGTCTCCTAAAGAGAAAGAGGAGGGCAGTCCCAGTTCCCTGCTTTGACACATACTTCCAGTTACTGTGAGCCATTTTGATCCAGAAGCTAAAGAATTTTTGTTATCTATCTCCTCATCTGTAAAACAAGGATAACAGCACTTTCCTCATAATTGCTTACTGTTAAAATATTCTGCTAAGAACATGTGGGAAAGCCACCTTTCAGTACTCCTATCTACTTACAGACTTTGTACCACAGTACTCTGAGTAGAAAGGTACTGCTGAAAAACAACCATTCAGCTGATGGAGGTGTCCAAAGTCAATGGCATCCTTAATTTCCAACAATTAAGTTCTCTAAAGGGTTAACAGGCACGGTCAGGAGCATTTGGCTTTTATAGCACTGGGCAGCTCAACTCTTAGATCATACAAAATCTCACCACTCCTTTTCCTCCTGTCTCTGCAAAGCTCAGTCCACAGGGGATGACCTCAGAGCACACCTTCCAGGTCAGGCTTCACAGCACATATTGGGAGGTGCTTTTACCCACCTGTCATGTTGGAAGGTGCAGATTTCTCTTTTGACTGCCCTAAGGACTGGTGCCTTAGTGCAGTGGCTTTGTTAGTGGCAGGCATTGTATAGGGACTTCAATCAAGTGCTGTGAATTCTACTGGGTAGCATTAGCAGTAAGTGAAGTGAAAAGTGAAAAGTAGTTGTTTAAGAACTTGTTTAAGATGATTTGGTAGATGAAAGAGGCAGGTCCAAAATCCAGAACTCCCACTTACTGCTTTTTAAGACTCGTTCTCATTTTTGTAGTGGCCAAAGTCGATTGCTGACACATTTGATCTCAAGCACAATTAAACAGAGGCCATATAGTGTCTTTGTGCTGATGAACAATACAGATGTTTTCTGTATATAAACTTCTTCACTGATTGTCTGCAGCTTTTTGGAAGTTTCTTTCCTTAACTGATGAATATAAATACTTGTTCAGGTTACAGCAAATAATGTGAGCTTTCAGAATGTTTTTTACTCATTCATCTTAGGGACACTTCCTCAAACTCTCTTAAAGTGCTGCAATGATAAACTGTGGTTCAGAAAAATTGCTTGCTGACTTGAAGATAAAGGGAAAGAAAAAACTTCTGAGGTGATTCTCTACACTGAAACACGAGTTATATGGGCTAACTTTACGTTTATAATCTTTTCTCTGCTGAAGTGCAAGGGCATTCATTCTTTCCAGACTTCTGATGACAACAGATTTTAATAGCAAATGTGCAGATCTAAATTCTGCTCTCAGAGTGAAGTTGCTGAGTCCTCCTGGCTCTTAGTTACAGAGTTTCACTAGTGTGACTAGGAAAAGAATATTCCTTTGAAATCCTACACATTAATAATAGGGCAAAATTATTATGAAAATGAGGGAGGAAAAACAAAAATACATGCTTTATTCCCACACAAGCAAGTTGAAAGTTCATCAGATTTTCCCCATTAGCTTCAATGGAACCAGAAGGCTTCCAGTTTCCTTCAGGATTTCAGAGCAGTACTTATCTTGGGATTCTTTCATCAGAAGATTTGGGAACAGCTGTATAGTTCACACTTTAAACTGTAGATCCTCTTAGGATGAGGCAAGAGCTACAGCCAGAAATAACTCTTGATTTTATACTTTAAATAGCTCTTCTTCTCGTCTCTGATGGCCAGGAGCAGCAGGCTTTCTGTGCTGATAAAGAACTCCCTCAGCAGTAGTTACCCCCACCAAATCCTTTCTCAAGGCCATGCTTCTGTGCATGTCTGTGTCTCCAGATATGTGTGACTAAGAAAGCAAGTGCTTTCCTATTTGCTCCTTTACCAGGAACAGCAAAAGGGAATATGGTGGAAGCTGTTGAAGATATGGACTGTCCTGGAGACAAGCCACTGCAAAATATACATTTTATCCATGGTTGGGTGCAGTTTCAGTGCAAGTGGTGGAGCTGTACAGAGCTATCACAGAGGTGGGCAATATTCCTGAGGGCACTCCTATTCCTGTACTCCTTAGCCTCTCCTCATCTCTCTAAATCAGCATTTCCCTCTTTGACCATCATAGTGAAGCCATGACTGGAGTGGCTCTATAAGACTTGGTGCTATAGCTGCTGAGACCTTGGATGAGCAAACAAAGTTTTAACTATGTTGTCTCTTTAAGCAGAATTTAGGAGAGTATGAGGATTGTGGGTTTGATTTTCTGATTACGTCAGAACTAATAGGACTAATTGTAGGAATAATCTCATGTAAGCACATGGGTAATGTTTGCATGCATTTATCCATGTGTACCCATTTCCGTGGAGGTCTGCTATGCAGAGAGCTGCTACCTTTGGAAGAGTTTTGCACTTTTGCCAGTATTACAGGTTCTTGCACTGGAAAATTACTTTTGATATAAACCCAGTTGCCTGTGCTGCCATCCATGCCAATGTCTTGGCAAAGAAAGATAATTTCTTACTCCTGCACAAACAGAGAAAGGGCATAACCACCTTGAACTATTTTACCAGTGCAGTGACATCTCACCAATGCCCGAGGTGGGCCAGAAAGGACAGGATTTTTTAAAAGTATGCATATCATGGGATTCCCAAACCTTTGTTTAGTTAACCACCTAATTTAAAAGAAGTCTAAAGGCTCTGAGGCTCAAACCTGGACAGATAATTCTTTTAACTGTGTTTGTACTGGTGAATAAAACATGTCAGAGACTCACAGTCACTCCAAACTATCTCCTGGGACTGGCCTCTGCAACCCTTGTGTTGTGCCTAAGTGTGGTCTGGGAGGCTGCCCACAGGTCTTGGCCAAAAAACGTTCCAAGTGTCATGCCAAGAGATTAACTGAGGCAATACCAGTTCAACAGATTATGTACTAGTGCCTGGGTCTGTTCTTTGTCCAGTTTAATTTATGTTGCTGCCTGTGTTCAGACCTGAGATTCTGGGCCATATATAAGGAGGTAAAGAAGATACATTGGGACATCGGGACAGATGAGATGGTATAAACAAATCATGAGGGCAAATGAATAGTTAAATTCAAAGATGGATGAGGAGAATACTGTTTTTTAATAATTTTCCCTAACATTCAGAATGACACTGATTCCGACCCTATGAGCAAAGCTAGTAAAATCAATGGATATACCAGATGACCAAAACTCAGTATGAATAACATAATTGTTTACTCAGGGTGCCTGATTTCCTTTTGTGTGTAAGAGAACGTGATTTTGATCTGCAATGAAATATTGTATAACGTATTATAGTGCATTTTCTCCAAGCTGAAAGACTGTTTGATGGTGCAATTAATTTGTTTGTTTATTTTATGGTCATGGTAATCCAGATGAAACTGTGGGTTTATGTGGCAAGTCAGAAATGGTAGGTTACTGATGCTTCTCAGTAATATTTGGGTCTGTAGATGTTTTGTGAGGCGTTGCCAATTGTAACTTTAAGATTGCTGAGAAACTTTTGCTAAGCAAAGTATGGGTAGATGTAACTGAGATATGTGGTCCCATGTACAGGGGCAGGTATGTGTAGAGTTTTCCTTCTTGCTTTGGGAAAAAGGCATGAGCTGCATTGCCCTCATGTTGTCTTCTTAGTCAAGGAAAAGAACCATTCATTAGCGAATCTCAAACGCCCTGATGACTCTCCCAGAGGGATGCTCTTGGGATTCAGAATTTGAGGCAGGAATTGCAGAACAGGTGAGGACACACCCTGGCTCTGCCTCAGGAGTCCTTAATCCAGAAAACATCCTGCGGTCTGGGCCTGGACAGGCCAAACGTGTCGTCCCTTCCAAAAGCAATGGTGTCTGACCCACATGCGAAGGAGCCCACTGAAGAAGCCCTTTATAGGGCTCCATCCAGCTCTCCTCTGGGAGGTTTTCCGTGGGGCTGGGGGGCAGCAATCTGGCCCTGTGTTTTCAATAGTAAAGTTATGTGGGGAATGTGTTGGGGGTTTCATGTTTCAGTGTATGTTGTGGGTTGTGCAGCACTGAAGGGGTAGAATCCAGGCTGGCTATTGATCCTAACCATGCATTTCCAGATTTTGCTGTGTTTTAGCTTTCCTTAAAATGAAAGTGTTGTTTATACATGTGTTGTTTAAAGGAGCTCACAAATCAATTTTGTTATCCTGACTGTATTTTTTCTTTTTAGTGCAGCAACAAAAAGAGCATTAGTATGGGGGACTTCAACTTTCTGTGCCCTGATGGATATCCCAAATCAGGAGTGCAAAAGAGGAGCAAACCTTTTAGAGATAAACGAAATAGACATGCTCACAGGAGCACGTTATTTACGGGCACGTATGTGCACCAGTAAAAGAGCCCAAGCGACTCGCTGCTGTCCAGGCTGCCCACCTTCTTACCCCAAGACCACAACTCGACCTCGAGTGACCTTCCGGGGGTCCAGTGACGGCCGGGCCAGCCCCGCACCGGCGAGGGCGGTGGGTGCAGGCTGAGACCGACGGCGGCGGCTCCTCGCCCCGCCGCGTAGCGAGGCTACCCAAGGAGGGCGGAGGTGGTGCCGGGGCTGGGCGTGGGGCGGTAGCGCCGGGGAGATGGAGTTAATGCGGGAGGGTGTGTATGGGGGAACCTCTGGGAACTCCATCTCGGCG
>VYZX01008704.1:126990-163896 GCA_013401335.1 Brachypteracias leptosomus
AGCGGGCGAGTGGCGGGCAGCGCTGCCAGCGGGACGGCGGCAGCCCGGAGCCGGGTCCCGAGCTGAGGAGGGAGGCCCTGCGCTGGAGCCGGAGGGAGAAGTCGCTGCTGGCGCAGCTCTCGGCTCTGCAGAGCGAGGTGCAGCTGACGGCGCGGCGGTACCAGGCGAAGTTCGGCCAGTACATGAGCCACATCAGCAGCATCACCCGGGACCTGGCGGGCAGCCAGCCCGGCAAGGTGAGTGCGGCCGCGGTGACCAGCGGGGCAGCGCGCCCCGGGCTACCCCCCTCCAGCGATGCTCTCCCCGGACCTGCTGTCGCTGTGCCCAACTTGTGAGCCGTGGGCCGAGGTGACGGTGCAAGCGGAGTCCCCGAGCCCGGCAGGCACCCCCAGGTCGGCGCCGGGACCTAGCCCGATCCCCCCGCGCATCTCCCGGGCGGGGCTAGCCGCTTTTGCCCATCCCTCGCCGTTCCCCGGAGATGGAGCCACCAGCCCCGACCGGGGACACGCTTCTGTCGATTCCCGTTTCGGCGCCCGTCGGTGGCCGAAAACGCGGGCGGTGGTGAGAGCAGCGGTGCCGGGTGGCGGCGGTGGCAGGGCGCGGCTCGTCGCTTGCATGGCCAGAGAGGATGGGGAGCGGGCGGGAGGGGAGAGGATTTCTCAAACGTGTCCCGGTTCTTCCGGGCAGGCTGTCCTCATCAGGCCTCCCCACCTCGCAGATACCCGGCTACTCTCGCTGCTCACTTTGCTCCAGCTGGGACTGGCAGAAGCTCGGGGGCATAGAACTGGCTTTTAACTTTTGTTTGAGCAGCCGAGAAGTTGCCTTAATAAAATAGGATATAAAATTATTGTAAACTTTGGAAACGATGGTGAGAGGATAGCAAAGTCCTTTGGTAGAATGGAGTTACATTTGCTGTTGATGGCAGAGACCGGTGCAGTGCTTTGCTCTCTTCTCAGATCAGGTGACATCGCTCGGATGAGACTTGCTTAGTTTAGGCTGAATAAAAAAACCATCTGAGAGTACTGGTGAGCTGGCTTAACTCGCTCTAAGAGAGTTGATTCTTTTTGAGCATTAGCACCTGGCTAGCAGATCAGTGTGTAGGCTCTGGCACTGCTGGTTGCAGCCGTGGTGAGGACTGTTTTAATGAAAAGAATTTTTATTTTTACCCAAATCTTCACGGATCCTTGGGAAGCAAAATCCCAAGTGGAAAAGGGCTGAGCAGTCATACTCACTCCTGAAGCAATGTAGTGTGCTGGGCATCTGACTGTTATGTGGGAGATGGGAAGGGGGATGTTGTCTGCAGGACACCTGCGTGCCTAGAAACGTGGGTCTTTGTGACATTGAGGAACTTTGTGTTTGGAGACTTGAATATTTAATCTTTGAATCTTTTTACAGATTTTCTTTGGTTAGCTCATCCATGAGATTTAGGTTGCTGGCCCTGGGAGGTGTGCTTATACATCTGCTTCATCTCTTGGCAGATGAGCTAAGGTCATATGAAGGGGGGCAGCAGTGACTGTTAAGGAGCTTGGGGTGTGTGAGAAAGCAGTGTCTGTGGAAGGGAGGAGAGAGATTTGGGGTTTCAGTGAGGAGCTGGCAGGAGATGTGGGGATAGGCGTGGAGGCACCGCTCCTCCTGGAGCATCGGCCGTTGCTGAGCGCTGCCAGTAGGTGCTGCTCCATGTCCTGCCGCTCCGAAATCTCTTCTACAGACGACACCGGAGTAATGAATAAAACAGGCATTTGGAAAAAAAACGATCAATAAAGTAAAAATGTACTTCATTAAAATAAAATGTATCATGCGGCAATAAAACGTTTTGCTGTCACAGTTAATAAAATACGGGCTTCAGCATTAAGTGTTATAGTTTGAATGTTTAGAAAGGTATACCTTATTTAGGTGTCAAATTGATATTAATCAGCTAATTTATAGAGACTGGCAAACGCAAACACCTAACAGTGCTGGATGAAGACAATTTTTTTTTGTGGGGAATATGGCTCCTGTAACTATTCTATGTGAACAAGATAAAAGAAGCTAACTTGCTGTGCTAAAGCCTCCATATATTTTTTTTCGGTTTTTTTTTTAGAAAATTACTTATGTGTTTCACTGAGGGAAAGGGTTTCTTTCTCTTCTTCATTTTTAGCTTTGTCTCCATCACTGGTTTTGAATATTTGCTTTATATTTTAAACTTTGTTTAGAAGAAACTACTTTTTTACAGATTCTTTCTTTTTGGCAAAAAAGTGAAATATTGGGATGCAGAGTTGGATTTGATTTTCTGTGTCTATCTGCCCTGAAAGTTGCTATGAAATGTGTACTGATATGACTTTTGGGTCTGAAAATTATAATGTTGTGTATTTTAACCAATATGTTTAATGTCTGAAATATTAACAAAGATAAGAATTTTTTTTTTTTAGACTTCCAGACATTTGGAGCTCTGTCTTTTTTTTTGGTGGTGCTGAGCATTGCTCCCTCCAAAAGCCTGCGATTTTTTCTGCTCAGCACTGAAGATAATCAGGTGTTGCCTGTTACTTTTCAGTCATGTGTGACTTCTCCTTTGTTTGTATTTTTTTTTCCAGCACAAAGTCTTTTGTTATCTTTGCAGCCCAGTTTTCCTTTTAGCCTTATCTTATGTACTCTCCAACTAAAAATCTTTTGTACTTTAGTGCTTTCACTTAAGATCTTCTTTTGGAGACTGTATTCTTTAACAATATTTCACCTCTTGCTTCTTAGGGAGGAGAACCCAAGCCATTAATGATCATGCTACACCGAGAAAATGATACCTTGGGATTCAATATTATAGGAGGACGACCCAATCAGGTAACAAGAAAAGTAATTTTAGGTTCTTTTGACCATACTTTCTGATACTATATACAATGTTAGTAATAAAAGAGTTACTTTTGATGACAATAGATATGGAATCAGCTTCATAGATAGAAGAACAGTATATTATCAGATGTAATTGGAGTCATTGTTTTGAAGACATAATCTTGTGAGAATTGGATTATTCTCATTTTCAGGAAAGGTGTACCCATTGTTTTTACTTTAAAACTTTAGGCTGATCTGCACTTGGTTCCCATGTGAGTAATATGTATTTAGGCAAACTGTTCAATGGAAATCTCTGGAACTACTTATAAGAGTCATTGTTGCAGGATTAAGCCATTGGAATTTTTGGAAACAGCTTGCCTTTTTTTTTATAGTTTAAAGGAGGGATGAAAATTTGCTTCTGTAGTTCAGATAATTTAAGCACATGTCCTGCTCTCACATGCCTGCTTTCAATTTTTCTTTCTTTGTGAACTAAAGGAGTTTTCATTGATCTTGTATCTTAAATCAATCCAGTATCATTGGTCTAGATGTAGAAAGTTCATTGGAAACCATAGAATATGCATAAGGATCATCAATCCCCCCTAGAATATGCATAAGAATATGCTTGCTTGGTTGTTTTTTTTTAACTTCATCCTTCCAAAAGCATTAATCAGGACTGTCATTATATATGGAAGGGTAAAGAAACCTGCTCAACTGGAAAATTAATAGTTGATTAAAAAGGCTTGGTAATAATTATGCACTGATCAGGTTCTTGTTAAGTGGGAGAATTGTAACCTCCTCCTATTATTGAGGAGGGGAATGGGACCCTGTATGTTTGTTTGGCAATCTTCTGCTCTAAAGCTATATTTAGTGGTGCCAAAGAGTCTATTCCTATTAGCCTAAGAAGTTCACTGCCTGTGCTGCAGAATCACTATGTAAAGAGGACAACCCGCAGTTATCGAATGTAAATTCAAAGCATTCAAAAGATTTTCTACTGGAAGGATGATACAACAGGTGGCTATAAGATAAATATGTGTGCTTTGATTATATCCATATTTTGAGTACACCAGTAATAAAGTCCAGATAATGTTAAGTTTGGATTGCAGTGTGACTTCTGTTTTTCACAGCTATAGAAAAACTGCAGGGTAAAGGAAACATGGTGTTCAGCTTTCTTGGGATGGCAGCTGAGCTTCTCTGAAGTACTTACGTGCTGAAAGTGCATACTGGAACAGCTTTTTATATTACAAACTGTTATGCTTTTTGAATCAGTATTCCGGAAGTTTAAGGAGTCCATGATAAATACATGAAGGTTCAGAGCACTGTTTGTGGAGAGAACTGCTGACTGGAGAGTAGGAAAAGTTCATGGTCTTCCATTAACACCGATGGTCAGAGATGGAGAAGTTAGTGGAGCTGTGAGGCAGAGCTAGGTCTCAGGGGTTTTTGAGTCTTTGAAGTTTAATTTGGAAATTCTCTTTTGGGTTCTTTTCTCATTGTTTTAAATACCACAGATGTTTGGTTGGTGGTTCCCAGATATAAGTGTGAGGTCTCACTCAACATGTCTGGAGCCAAAGATTGTAACAGGAAATAAGGATTGGGTTGACTCAAATAATGAAAATAAAAAACTCTATTCCAAAACTTAAATACTGGTACAGGAATTGTATGGTAACAAGACAAATAGAGTTCATGAAGGCGATCTGTACGTTCAGGTTATTCAGGGAAAAAGTGCCCTTGGGTGAAGCATTGGCTCCTGCAGCAGAAGAGCAGAACAGCAGTGTCCTGTTACTCACTTAAGTGGGTATGTGTTCCTTCACCACATGTTATTTAAGTATGAGGCAGGTTTTTCCCATTGGGAAGCAGGTGAATTGAGGAAGGTACACACATACTTTCCGTTGGCTGTATTTAACTTCAGTCCATAATAGGCTTCCTCACTGTTCACCTTCTACCTGGAGGGAGGAGAAGAAGAAAGGAACGACTCACCACAAGCTTGTCTTTTATTTTGTCAGGAAAGGACTCATTTCACATAAGTGCGTGTTTCTGGGAGGTGATTCATTATTTTAATGGAGCAAGGCTGCTTTGATCTTCAGTTTTGTCCTGGGCCACAGCTTTGGCTGTCCAGGAGAACTGTCCTGCAGAGTGGGCTGTGGAGGCCGTTTCCCCCGGGGACACCAGGACAAAAGTGGGCTGGAGGGAGGTGTGCTGTGGACATGGCTTGGGGCTCCTGCAGTCACCCACAGACTCAGCTACAGGTTGGTTACACCAGTGATCTCTGTAGCTCCTGTCCAGCCTCTGCTGCGCAGCCTGTGGGACAAGGTGCCAGACCTTGTTATGCCACATGCTGCGTTTTCATGTCAGGGATGGTGAATACCAGCATGTGCTACCAATGGGGGACCACAAGCCAGACAGAAATACCCTTTTTCTTACTGGGACACGTGTTACTCTTGAAAAAGCCAGTGAAATTTCTTATGGAAAAAAAATAGTTTTATGTGGATGAAGGTACTGTAATCTAGCCTTTTGTTTTCTTAAGGAAGACAAAAAAACCTCTTGTGTCCCTCCTGTATTTTCATTCTTGGCTATTATGCTGCTTTTATCAGAATTTTGTTTCTCACTATTTAGATGGGAACTCAGTGAAAGTCCATTTGTTCATCATTTCAAAATATTACTGGAACTGTTAATAAGTTTCCCATTTGCTTCTTACCAGACACCTCTGAGTCTGTGACAAAGGGGGGGGGTGGGAAAGGAGTTTGTGAAATCATAGTCTGATTAACATTGTGTTGAGCAAATGCTGACCTGAAATCTGACTGGGTTGAGTCTCTAGAGGACAGTTGCCAGAATTGCAACATGATTTGCAGTGGCTCCATTTTTTGTTATTCCTTTATCATTTCTTAATAGAAAAAAAACCAACCTATTTTCCCCATCAGTGTGTAGGACCTAGACCTAGAAACCTGTACACATGAATCATACTGTTAGCTAGGGATTCACTAGTTTCATTGGTCACAGAATGAGTAAAAGCTTCACGTAAACTACTATCCAAAGCATAAATCATCTGGAAAAAAAATCCTTCATTTATTGCTATCTAGGCTGTTATTTGTATGAACACTTAAAAATGCTTGAAGTAGGCAGTGTCTGCTTGGCATTATTTCTTTATTAATAAGGATTTAAAACTACTTTTAAGCTATCCTGTGATGAAATGAAGTAATTTTAGCACATGCAACAACATTAGGTATATTGTTTCAGCCGTGGTAGATAACTTATCAACTTTAAATTTGACCTTCATGCGAGTTGTACTGAGCAATGTGTAGAGATGAACTGGAAGCAGGTTCTCTTTTTGTCCACAGCTGATCTGTATGGATTTCACAGTTGAGCAAGTTCTCAGTCTCCCATGTGAACAGGATTTATGAGGTTAACCAATTCCAACCAAATCCTATCACTGTTATGTGCCAGCTAAATAATGTCACTTTTTCATTACAGCTTTATTTTCAAATGCAGAAAAAAACTTTACAGGCAGCAGTACTGCAGGAGCCCTTTTCCCTCCCGAGAGAAACACTTGTGCATCCATTTTTATGAATAACTTCCTCTGTACATTTATGTCCTAGTCACTGTCTGTGGTGAAATTCAAGGCCTGCTTTAAGTATTTTAGCTGGGATCTGATTACCATTGCACCCTTCTTCTCATTTAGGCTAAAATAACCAGAAGTAAATGGATAATCTTATAAAAAATGCTGGAATAGTTCATTAATTCTGTCCATTTGATTAATGGCTAGTTTATGTTAAGCAAGTTTAGAAAAAAATCCCAAGGACCTTAATTCTTAGCTAGAAAAGCGAGCTGCATATTTAAGGTGGATTTGCATTTTTTATTGCTGCTGATTTTAGCACTATCTCATTTCTTGTACTAATGTGTCCCTTCCCTTTTTGCAACTTCCCTATCACCTGGTACAGAACAGTCAGGAGGAATCTGCTGAGGGAATTTATGTGTCAAGGATTTTGGAAAATGGACCTGCAGACAAAGCAGAAGGCCTGCAAATTCACGACAAGATTATTGAGGTAAGAAAAATATGAGAACGCTTGTGGATTGGTTTGTTACAGGATCAGATTAACCAAGGATCTGATGGTGTTTTACACTTAAGTACATTGTAATTTTCCTCTTTTGCTGTGTCTAAACATGGTTCTTGTATGCTGTACTGTTTGAATGTTTCTCAGATACGAAGATGCATGATGGATTTCTCCAACAACTAATAAATATATTGGTTTTGGGATTAAGCTGATTTAAGCGAGGCAAAGGTAGACACTGAAGTAACGTGCAAGGGAGGCATTTTGCATTTCTTTTCATTAACTTGAGAAAGAAGGGAAATGACTCTTATGGAAATTCACAGGTTTAGTGAAATTGATTTTGCCCACTGTAGGGGGTATTACTGTTGTGATTTTGGGACACGGCAGAGAAGCTGTGCTGGTAAGCAGTGCTGTGAAACTTCTCAAGCAATTAGAGAAAGTACTTTCTGCTATATAATCAGAAGTAGATCATCTGTTTTTCTCACCAGGACCAATATATCCCTTTCCAAGTCACTGATATGCTAGAATGGAAATGTTAAGGTTTATTCTTGTGTTGTATGTGGGTTTTTTCCCCCATAAAATAACTATAATTTCAAAAAAATTGCACTAACTCAGTCTGAAGAATAGGATGCTGTGTAGCCTACATCTGTAACTGTAATTAGCTCTCTAAGAGGTCTCGAAGGAACAGTTTCAAAGAGTCACTGAAACAGGCTCCTTAGGGTGCTGTCAAAATGGCATTTCACATTGCAGCTCTGATACAACTCTCTGACAGCACGTACCAGTAGCTGCTGGGTTTGTTTAGGATACCTCACTCCAGCCTTGGGTTTAGAGGAGGCTTAGCATGGTGTGAACTTGCCAGTTGGACGAGGTTTTGAATGAAGACGCACAAAGTGGATTGGAAGACAAATGCAGAGTGCTGCTGCTGGCATCTTGCATCAAGTCGCTGTTGAGGGCTAGAAACATAAGCCAAAAGTGTTGAATGCTGGCATTGCTCTTGATGATGGGAGCCTAGAGCAGTGTGTGAAACCAAATTATTGTATTTTCTTGTAAAAGAAAGCCTATGCTCTTAGATGGCACTTACAGTCATCTCCAGTAGAAACCAAGCTGTCTGAGAGAACTGAGCTTGCAACATAACTCCTGTCTCCTATATCCCAAGATACGCAAAAAGCTTTTGCTTCCATGTTTTTGTAACAGCAGCCCTATGTTGAAAAAACCCTATTTTCTTCTGATCTTACTATTTTACTTATCACATTTTATTTTCTACAAACTGACCAGCTATGTAGCTTTATGTATTTGCATGACACTTGCTGCTTTACTTTACTGTTCTTTTATAGTGCCTTAATTTTTAAGACAAGATGGAGTGGTTTTGGAAGAAGGAATAATAAAGTCAGAAACCAGCATTTATTAACATGAGATCGTTTGTCAAAATGCCACCATAATTGATACTTGATTTTTATTTGTTTAAAAATTCTGAGTGCAGAAAATCATGCTGATATTTAAATTGCTACTGAGAACATACGTATTTCCGTTCTATGTGAAACTATAGATCCAATCGAGCATAAGTATTCATATAACGCTGAATGGAGCACCATTTTCATGGTATTAATATACAGCAGCTTTGTATATAATTTTTTGTGTTCAGGCAAGCATTTAAAAATGTATGGGGTTAGGCAAAATATCCTACTAAATGTTTCAGTGTTTAAAACTTTGTTAGACTAAAATAAAAAGAGGAAGAGAAATAGTAACGTTAAGGCTTTCTAAATGAAATGTACATAAGTGATTATTCCTCCATGCTAGATCTAGGAAGCAGCTGGAGTCAAAAAGTTGAATTTCTCCTTGCCCATGCATTGCTATTGATGTCTTCTTGCAGTGGGATGCCCTGCCAGCACTGCTGTGGTTTGCTGTGAAAGATCAATATGAAAGCTTTTGCTGTGAGGAAGTAAGTCAGATGATGTAACTTGCAAAAATGTTGGCAGATATACAGAATATGAGCTTTGGTGAAAAGCTGGTAGGAAGTGGGACTTAGTGTTACTGCTTGCTTTCCACTCATTTGGTGATCTGATCTAATGGGTGATATTTTATGAGACCATTTTTCAATTACCAAGAGCAGAAGGAATCAATGTTGTTTGAAAAGCCTTTAATAGCTTCAGTCAGTTGTTTGGCAATGTGATGCCCAGGGTGTTTCTAGCAATGCGTAGCTAATGGGATAATGGACAGAACCATCCCATTAAATCAGGAGAAAATCTGTTCTCAAGGCCTGTTGCTAAATAAAGAAAGTAATTTGTTTCAGTGCTTTATCAGATGTTTAGCAAATGTTAACTGCACGTGGTTGACTACAATGGGTTGTGCACATTTCAGATGGCCATCTTGTGGGTAACCTAGTGCAGCAAATGGATTTTACAGTCCTACGGCACTGGCAGCTGGAATTGTGAGCCAAGGCTGGCAGACATAAGTAAAGCTGCCCTTTAGTTTATATACATCATTATCTGTGGAAGCAACCTTGCCAAATATTTGTTATGGTATTTGAAAGGGTGCCAAAGGGAAAAATCAGATTTCTTTCTTAGGGTGTTTATTCTGAGTATAAAAATGCTATACAAATGACTACTATACAAAACCTGGCGGGTTTTGAGATCAATGTACCCAGGATAGGGGCGATAGAGCCTCTGACACTTTCATCTGAAAAAGGTTGTTGTCACTCAGGTGAGTGTATTTTTTTTGCTTGAGGACCTGAAGGTGCCTGTGGGCTGGCAGCGTGGTGATGGGTGAGGGTGACAGGGAGAGGTGAAGGGAGGCAGCCCCAGGTACCCTGTGTCAAGGGCTCTTCACAGGGTTACGGTCACAATACCCTCACTGATTTTTTTCACTGTTCTGCTGAGGAACAAAAGATTTCAGGCACAGCTTTACTGTCTTACTCAAGATGAACTCCTCTGTTAGAAAATACTTTTTTTTATGCAGCGTGAAGCTGGCCTGGGACAGTGATTTGCACAAGCAGCATTTTGGCAGTGTGTACTTCAGGGGTCCTGTTACTAACCAAAAATGACCACTGTTTGTTCATTGAGGAGAAACTCTACCTCATGATTACATCTATGTAGCAGGTTCCTCCAGATGCCATGGTCTTTCGCTGCTCTCAGAAGTTTTTATCCAAAAATCTAGCTCCCTAAATTAACACAGCTCAGCATGTGTTCCAGAACTAAACACTGATCACATGCTATAAAAAGCATCTCAGTGCAGCATTGATATCTGTGACTCCCACCATGAAAGCCGTGGATATGAGCAGTGGTATAATGCCATCAGACCTCTAACTTTTGGATCTCTGTCTTCTTCCTTTCCACCCTACCTGTGAATCCTGAGAGCAGGAGAGAAGCAGCAAGCCATGCACTGGACTGTCTATTAGTTTGTGTTGGTTCAAAGAAATCTGCTTTCTACTGGGAGAAAATACGACGTACGTTTAGAATGGATCACAGTTACACAGCTGTGTATCATTTCATCTCCCCCTCACTTCATGCAAATCTTTCCTACTGAGTAAGTTCACTGCTCATCTTTGCTAATGCTGCTAGCCTCCTCAAGGCAGTATAAAATAGCTGTGATCCTTGGCAATGTTGCTGATACACAGAAGTGTTTTACTTGCTTCCTTTTTTATACATATTTATAATTCTGAGCAATAACACTGGAAGCAGCTCTTTGTATGGGGAAAATTTTAATCTTAGTGTGCAGTCAGTTCAGCTTCATGTAAGAATGGCAGGACATTGGCCAGGGCTCCAAGTATGCTAGTTAATTCCAAGTTAACGAGCCATTCAGAACTAGTGCTTTGTACTTGTTTTGGGTTATTTTTCCTTTGTATAATATTACATTTTATAGAAATTGGTAAAATTTTTCCTCTGGTTTTGAGCCTAACTTTAGAAGAAAACAGTGACTGATTTTTCTCAAGTCCTCCTGTAAATCACAATGTCTTGCAAAACACCATTGTATTAAAGTGGGATATACTGATTCTATCTTCTCACTTCAGCACTGTACATAAAATACATGACCAGGACAGAATTTGCAATCCAGATGGAATTCCTGAATCTGTAAAAAAACCCCAAACCCAAGCAATATTTCATCAATTTGAGGAAAAAGCTAGTGTAAATTCACATTGCCTAGGAGACAATGCCTTATAGTCATGCCTGAACCTTCTGTAGTAGATTTTCCAAACAAAGAAACAGCAGTGAAAAACCTTGTGTGCAAGTAAAAGGGGCTTAGGCTGAAGACCAAAATATTCGTATGAGGAACTGTAAGCACATCATCATCTGGAAGGCTCAAGTGTTTTTCTGTTCATTGCACTGCAAGGCAAAGGCTTCTGCTCTTTTACTCTCAAGTGAAATGAGAATATTGGTCCTTTTGCTTTTAGTCAGTTGATTTTCATTAGTTTGATGGCTGAGAAGCAGGCGTGATGGAGAAGAGGGGAAAGAAAAGCATTCTTAATCTGGGATCTTTAAGTCTTTTTTTAAAAATGAGATGGATACGTGTACCATAACTATATATTTTGTTTATACAGCCTGAGCTCCATAAGTATATAATAAATAAGACTTAATCTCTTATTCCATGTTTCTCTCTGTTCTTTTCACTTTTTTTGGAGAGTACACATACAATGGCTTTCAAGCGCATGTCAGCAAAGCCAGTTGCAATAAAGATGAAGTCTTGAGGCTTATCCTGCAGAAGTAACTTACATCTGCAAAGCGCCTATTCAGAAACTTTTTTTAACTATTGCCAGACTGCTGACTGTGCTGTGTGTTAGCCTTGTGATGTTTTATCTTCTGCATGTTTCTGTCATTACACTCACTATGTTGCTCAAGCAAAATCTTTGATACTAGTCATGTTTATTTGTCTAAGAATCTCTGCTGTCAGATTATGTCTGTAGAAGTAGTGAGCTTAAAAACTGTCTTGCTGGGATCAGAGCTAGAAGATTCGGGATGGCTTTGAGCAAAAGCTGCACATGATGTGGCCAGTAAGATCTAAATATTCTGCAAGTAGCCTTAGGTATATTAAGTTCTCTTAAATCCTTAAGAAATTTGTGATGTTATGTTGCAGGTAACCAGGTCTGGCACCTGCATTCATTAGATAACTCCTAATTAGTCTGAAAGACCTGTGACATAATAAATCAATTATACTATAGGCTTAGAGATGTCTGCAGCCTCTTTTCACCTCTCCCTCACCTGTTGAGATACAGGATTTTGGACACCTGCATTCTTTTATCTGTCTGAAGAAACTTTAAAAAAGTGACCAGGTCTGTACATAACTTCATTCGAATTGGAGCTACTGCCCCCACTGACTTTTTTTCTTAGCAGAAAGTCTTAGAGTGCTCCTCCAAGAAGTGAGAGATCTGGATTGTGGGCTTTGCCCTGCCTGCAGAGGATTGAGTTTACCTATCCAGGTAATTACCCTTGTTACTAGGGCAGAGGCTAACCTGTGTGAGAGCAGCCTCCTCCCATCCTCTTCAAACTGTCCTAGGTGCCAGGAGGCATTTGAGAGTCAGGATTATCCAGTGATAATCTGCTGTGAAATAGATGCTCGTTCCAGGGAACTGTATCTGGAATACTGGTCCTGCCATTTTCTAGGTAAGTGCTTGTGCTAATTCATGAGAGTTTCCCTCTTTCTTGCTGTTTTGTGTCTTATATGACACTTTGTTGACTGATAACTTGCATTTCTCATTTCATAGTGTCTTGACTTTGAGAGGGGAGGTAGCAAATGCTGTTAACCAGGATATCCTCTAGCTAGGATACTTTTCCTAGGTATGGAAGATGAGGTTCCCTGACTGAATGAATATCAGTAGCTGTGTTTTTTCCTTCTTCTGGTCTTTGCTGTAGCTACTGTGTTATCTGAAAGGTGGTTACTGCTGCTGCTATACAGAAGACTGTGCAGGCTGGATCAGATGTAGGTGGAGGAACTTGGTGTTCAAGGTACTGTCTGTGCTAGAAGCTGACATCTCACTGTGGACATCCTGGAATGCCTGAATTTTGTACTTTATTGACAGAGTTACCATATATCACTACTATAAATTTGATTGGACTTGCTGTAGGTTTTTAGAGGTACCTGTGTTCCTCTCTTTTCACTGCACTAAAATGCAAACATTGTGTTTAGGAAAACAGATTGTTTCTTCAAAAAAAGCACTGAAAATTTCAGCAATTTACTCTCTGTATTTTAAAAAAAGAACAGAAGACTTTTGTTTATATGTGACCTAAAATGTCTGTATTTTTTATGGTCAAATATGTTAGAGAATGTACTCCTGAAATAATTACCCTTCCTCATACGTCATGGTTTTTTGCAGATCTTAATAAGACTTCAAAAAATACTTTCTATCCTAAAGAGAAGGTAGAAATAAAACAAAAATCATGCTTAAGAAGTGGAGAATTTGGTGTCAGTAGGGTAATAGCAAATAATGTCTTAAACATTTGTGATCATAAATTAGTATTTGGTCCCTTAGTTGATTGAATGGAGTCTTATGTTCATAAAAAGGCAAAATATTATTCTGATACTTGTGTAAAGCAGCATCATGGAAAATTCTAAAATGCCTTGGATTTTAAGAGGTGATTTTTAATCTGAGGTCTAAACTAAGAAGTTTCTATCTGCTGGGAATTTGCTGTGCAAGCAGCTCTAGAGAGACACAAGCCTGTAGGAGTACTTCCCAGCTGTGTGCTTTTGGGCTTGTTCACATAGACAAACCAGGCACATATGCAAGTATAATGCTACGTTGCTTTTGTGAAAATATGTGTGCTCGTAGTGCTTTTATCTAAAAAAATGAAAATGCCAGACATTTGGTTGGAATATGACCACCAGATGAACTTTCTAACTAGTTTATTTGCAGAATTGATATATTCAAGAGATAAGGCAGTATCTGTCTTTTTCAGCAAGTCTCTTCAGCTTATGAGTGGTAGCTCCTCTGAGATGCAGCTTGCTAGTGTACTGCACCTTTGTATGTGCCTGGATGCTTCTCTGCAAGGGGCTCTCCATAAGCAAAGCAAAGTATTTCTGAAGTGTTAGCCAGCATAAAACGAGTCAAGAGAACAATCTAAGGAAGTGGTGAAAATCATCTTTTACAATGGGTTTTTATTGGGTCTTTGTCTAAGTGGCTTAGGTTAGGCATGATAGAAGAGGCTTTGGGATCTTGCATGCATGGAGGGACGGGGTTATGCACACCTACAATGAGATATTTCTGTTTTGCTCTGACTGTGGTGGATCTCTATAGCACCTGGATCACTGTAGGAACAGAAGGGGAATAGTGAAGGAGAATATGCAAGGAAGAAGGAAAACAGGTGAGACTGTGCTTTATTAAATAGTACAAAGCACCAACCATATGTTTCCACAGGGGTGCTTTCCAGTGCTTGCCCATAAACAGGTGGTGTGGGAGAAATGGAAGGGATGTAGGAGTATGGGTAACTGAGTTGTGGAACAAGATCATCTATAAACACTGCTATGAACTCTCATAAGGAAATAAAATAAAACAGTACTGGAGCAGAGCTATGATAACTGTACTGTGATAACTGCCAAACCAGCAAGTCAGTAGTGCCGTTATGTAGGAAGGATTCTGGTTAACCTGTGGAAGAGCTGACTTAACAAAAGAACCTGCAAGATCCCATAGGTGGTGTTGCTACCACGCACCACAGATCTGTAGGCACTGTGTGAAGGCCTGATCACACCCATCTCCTTCATAAAGTGTCTAATTTCACCCCTGAGGGATAACGTGTCTGAAACTTGGCAAGTTGAAACTCAGCATCTTCCTAGATGCCTTGTTTGAGCTTGTCTTTGCTGCTTGTCATCTTTTTTTCTTCTTTCCCATGTTTTTTTTTAACCTTTCAGGTAAAACCTGCAAAACAATGGATCTTTAGCACACTATCATCTTGCTCAGTAGCAGTAGCAGTGCAGTTTTATATGCAGCTGAGATAGGTTTGGAGGAAATCTTTGTTTATATGAGGTTTTGGAGGTGTTCATAAGCACTTTCAGGAATGCATTAAACAACTTGACTAAAACCTCTCAAATGCTGCTACGTTCATCCCCTTCCCAGGAAGAGAGGACATGTTCAAAGGAGTGTTTTGTTTAGGAATTTTTCAAATAATTACATACACACATATTTACAGGTTGGTGTCTGTCTGTGTTAGAGAAGATGAGGTCATAGAAATGTATCTTCATGTTGTGGAAGGAAGGTGGCAACATTTTGTGATGAAGACCCTTGCTCTTTGGTCTTTGCTCTGGGCATGATCTTGGGTCAGCTCTGAAGAAGATGCTTCCTCTTCCTTTGACAAGCTGAATCTCCATGACATGGAGATACGGGTGTAGGTGTGTTTGTGTACCATTGCTTTGGTCTTGGACTAAGTCTGTCTTACAGATATGGTGGGCTTGATGGTTGGTCTGGAGCTGAAGTACCTTAACGTGGTGAACCTGAAGGAGTTCACCTTCTGGAAGAAAAAAGGCATTTTCTGCTGACTTTCCTTAACCTTGTCAACTATTTAGTGCTTCAGAGAGCACTTCAGGATGAATCAGGAGAACCTTCGAGGCTCCTATGATAAAGACTAGTGGGAATAATTGATGGTAAACCCAGCTATGGAAAGCTCTGATAAAGTCTGAGACCATGCTGAGTTTGTTGCTTAGAACTGAAGGAAGTGTGAGGAAGCCATGTCTCCCACAGCACATGCTGCTGGCACCCCAGACACTCTTGGCATTTCAGAAAGTGAAGAGAGCCTTCTTCAGCCTTTCATGAAGGTTGTTCTTTATTGTGGTTGTGAGAACTTCACAGTTAGAGGAGATGACAGTTTACATATGTTGTGTGAATACAGTGTTTTATCCTCTTAATTCATTGAACTGATTGTTGAAATCCAAGTGTATATGCTACAAAAGCTTTGATCTCCTCTGCCCTTTTTCTTAATCAGCTAATTATATTTGTAAGGAGTAGCTAATCACTGTTCTCTCTAATTGGTGACTGAGGGGAAAAAAGCCATTAGTGTCTGCCAGTGCAGAAATGCTCAAAATGAAGTCAGAATTCATGGCTTCACTTAAAAAATTAATAACCTAATTTTTAAGAAGCTGTGAAATGTAGCAGTGTGGTGAACAGGAAAATGTTCCTCCTTATAACTTGTGAATAGGAGTAGTCAGAAGCATATGCAACACTGTGCTTTCCAAATGCTTCCAAATTGAAGTGATTATGTGAAAAAAAAAAAAAAAAAGTTGTTGTTTGGAAACTTCTGCTCTACAAAATGCAAAATTCTGCAGCGTTTAAAACCACACTGTACTGGAAAAACTAATTTTCAAATTGGCAAGAGAAGATGTGGTCTCTCAAACCACCATCAAAGACTATGCTAAGTAAAATCAAATATACTAAGCTAAGTACCTTTGTTACTAATACATGAACATTTCAGTAAATGTATGTTTGTTTGGAATTGCAAATCTAAAGTCATTTTACAGCTCTGTATATAGACCCAACTTGATTGAATCATTGCTGCTGCAGGAAAGGAGCACAGAATGACTCAATACTCTTTCTTCATTCAAATAATTTTGGAAGGCATTTTCTTTATGAAATATTGTTGACAAAATAAGTCATGGCTGCTGTGTTTATTTACATAGTGCATTTATGTATGCTATTTACATAATGTTTTCTTTGAGAAATATGTTTTTTCAAGTAGCAAGGCTGGGAAATAGGGGAGAAGGGGAAATTGCAGGGAAAAAAAGAAATTCATAGCTGTTGACATCCTGCTGTTTTCTACTTGTTTTTTAACACCACACACCTGTAAAAAGTTTAGCTTCTTTAAAATTGGATAAATTATGAATCTGTGTCTAGAAGTGGTCATCTAATGTAGGAGAAGGTCTAAAATAGGTTAATACAGAATGTGAGGTGTTTTTTTTTTTTTCCCTTCATCTGTCTTTTCCTGACCGTTTTGAGCACACAATATTTGAGGGACCTAATGGGTCAGAGCTTGCCCATCTGTTTCTAAGTACAGCCTTTCGATCTTGCATTTGTTTCTTTAAGCATTCTGATCAAGTGGGTTAATATCTGAAGTCCTTCCAGCAGTTCACAGGAAGAAGGCATTAAACGGAAGGGATTTGCTGTCTTGCATGAATTAAAACATCTGGATCCCTACACTTCTCTGTTACAGTTTGATTGAGCTGGGCTAGTCTTTGGCACACGGCAAGTATGGAGCCATATGGTCTCCGTGCTGTCAGCAAGCCTTTTCAGCACATACCTTTGCCTACCCCCCAGCCTGCTCTGAATGGTAGCTGCTACTGCGGCCTGAAAGAAAAACGTTCCAGGAGCTTTCAGGCTGTTGTGCCCTTCTTCTTGGATGGATTAAACGCATTTTTGAGTGGTACATCATCCAGCATTCTGGAGCAGAAAGCTTAATCCTTCATTTCCCTTGCAGTGCTCAGAGCCCTGATGCACATCGGACACCTTGTGCTGGTGCCAGATGTGTAGCAGCACTTTCTGACTTACATTTTGTGGCCCTGGCATCTTGTGATCTTAATGTCTCCTTGAAATCTCCCAAGTGCTCAGCACAGCTGTTTTTTAGCATGCTCTAGATGTGTGGTTAAATGGAGAACAGTCTGTTTTGAGCAGCTTCTTAACATAAATTTACTTTCTAGTGACCAGAATAATGGTGTTAAAGTCATAATACACTTGCTAGCATATCTTTTAATATTTTGATTTTTAAAGTGGTAAGCAGAAACCTTCCTTTATCAGAATATTTTCTAAAAATGTAGGGATTCTTCCTTGTTTTCAAATATTCAAACTACTCTCATTTTTTTTTTTTAAAATGTGTCTAATATTTTCAATGATTTATCTATTCTTTGTTTTATTTTTAAAAAGAGTATGAAGAATGTGAGGGACTTGGAAGAATGTTTCTATTTTCCCATATAAAAAGAACCTGTAAGAAACAAAAATGGTTTGTATAATTTTTGTAAAGAACTCTTATAATTGCTAGAATTTCTCATTAAATAAATCTAGACCACTTCTTTTCTGAGTCACTTAAGTACTCTACCCTTGTACTAAGTGTATTTCTTTCCCTCCTCCCTGCTATGAGGTAATGGGAATTCTAAAGACAGTATTCATCACTTAATCCAGAGGTTTTATCTTTTAATTAACGCAAACCATGGACAATATTATAAAGATTAACGAACACATTGAGATTTCAGAACACAGTTCAGAGTGAACTGTTCAGAAAGTGCTTTTAATGTCTTAACTTAGCAGAGTTTTAATCTGATTGCTTAAACTTGTGTCTTATGTTAGCCAAAGTCCTGCAGTCCATTAAAGTTGTTCTGACGTTATTAAGAAGGACTTTGGGGAGTTCCAGTACAAAATGGAAAACTGTGTGTGTACGTGAGTGACTTCTCTCTATGTTTACTGCTTTGCATTTTTCTCTTTTTCTTTAGTGTTGTGCTTGATGTGATTTCTAAGTTCTGTAGTTCAAGGAGCTACCTCCACATATACTTTGAAGCATGTATCATACAGGAAACAGTTTATACTAGCTATTAAATTTATTAATTTGAAAGCAAATATGTTGCCTGTTAGCATGGCTAGTTTAACTGCTTGGCTTTGAATTCTCAAATCTGCTTGGCCATAGGTATCAGTTTCCTTTTGAATTTAAAAGTTTTGGGAAAACTGGTTAGACTCGGCTCAGATGACCTCAGTTCCGCCTAGAGTCCTTGGGCCACTATTTCCTGCAGACTGGCTTGACAACAGGGTTGTGGTCCTTCCCAATGACAATGTTAGAATGGCAGCTTTCAGGTTTTGTTGCAATAGAGATTTACGATTACTTTTGCAGTTAAATAAATGGGACAAAAAAGAAAAGAAATTGAAAATGTCAAAAGTATTTTCAGTAAGACAAGTGTTGATGAAGTGTAAGCCATTAGGTTAGTTGGAAATTCCTGTATGTTTTAGCTTAATTCTTTTATCAGAAGAAAAAAATATTTCAAAGCCCTGTTTTCTAAACATAGACAGATAAAAATGTCAAATGTCTATGCTTCGTCTTGTTACCCTAGTCTCTTAAACAATGAGAACAGGAGCACTGGCAGAGGGAAATTTGAGTTGGTTTAGCCACTATGTACAAGATGCCTTTTCATCTGAAGCTTCCTGTCCATTTTCATTTATATACTTGGGAAAAAAAAAAAAAAAANCTCCCACTTTCTTAACTGGAATTGCTGCTTAGTGTACAGGTACCAGCATTGTATTTCTCTGTCATCTCAAAGTACTTGTTGCCTGGCTATGCTACCTTGAGTTATTAAAGATCTATTCTGGGAGGGGAAGCCCATACCCATGGCCCATACTCCATACACAGCTGCTAAGTTTTTCCTTTCATTCAGCCACTTAGAGGTGAAACATGACCTTAGAGGCTAATGAAGTGAATAGAGAAATGTATGCTAGACTACCACAAAATTGTGGAGTCCAGTAATAAATTGTATGCACCATCAATGATGTTGCTGTTTCTGATTTTAAGTGAGCTGTTCTCCCCAAGATCATATATTGTGCATTTTATCAATAAACAACTGGCCAATCCATGATGAATCCATGTCAGTAAGTAGGAGAAGAGTAACAACTGATGTTAACCAACCTGTGCCAAGTCATCTGTCTGATGTGTACTATTTTGAGTACTGATTGTGTGTTCAGTAGTGTACAAAGCCCTGAAAAAAGAAATGCCGGTCTCAAAATAGTGTCAGAGAATGTAGAGCACATCGGACACTTAAGATGAGATTCGTCTTGCCTAATGTTAAATGTCGTAACATTTTCTTATTCTGTAAGGATTGAAGATGTTAGCCACCTATTTTTAGAAAAGTTGATTAGTTCAGCCTGAAATATTTAACTTGGTGATATCTGAGTTAGGATGAGATTCATATGACCCCTCAAAGAAGAAAGTGGAAGTGACGTATCTTAAACTCTTCGGAAGTTTCATATGAATGAACTTTTTTATTGCTTTTGAGGTTAGATTATTTGGATAAAACGTCTCTTTGTACAGAGTTCTTCACTGTAAAACCAGAACAAAGCCTACTGAATCTTGTGTCATCCAAGAATGAATAAAATTTAAGAGGGAAGAATGTAACTTGTTTCATTCACCTTCTTACATTGCATATCACATAGGTCGCGATTCAATTCTTCTGGAATTGTGTATTTTACTAATTTAAATGGGAGCTTGAGTGTACAAGGAGTTAGTTTCCATATTCATAATATTGATAATATGTAAAATGTCAGCTTAAGTACAGAAAGGGAAATCCGGGTACAAAACTGGGTTTGGAATCCACTGATTGTGCTGTGGTACTCATATTTGAGATGACCTGCTCCAACTTCATAGTCTTAATGACTCTCTCAATGTTAAATTTTACATTAAACAAACAAAACAAAATAGGCATAAACCAACAAGATCAAGTCTTACTCCGTGTTCCAGCTATTTTGATTGCTAAACTTTGAACTTTGTTCCTCAAAATCTGGCAGAAATTAGCATGAAAAAAGACGAACTTGAAATGCGCCAGTAAGCCCTGCCTATTTAGAGACTAGCTTTGAAATCATTGAACATATGGTTTCATATCATATCCAGTCTCATTAATCTCTATATCTTTGGGATTGGAATAAAGAAAACCCAAGTGTTGGAAGGCAATCTGTATTCCCGAAGAGGATGGTCAGTGTACCACAGGTTTAGCTGACTTTGCTGTAGTGGAATAAATTATATGAACAGCTGTGTCAGCTGAGAGCGCTTCCTAGATCTTAGCTTTGACTGTTCTCTGTGCCTTTTTAGAAGTTAGTGAACTCTGGTTTTGGCAGTTTTGGGAGGAATCTGAGTAGCTGTTTGTGGATCCTTGGTGATGAGTTTTAGAAAGTGAAGATGCAGATGTGTGTTTGAAATGGTGCAGGGTGTTCAGGCAGCAAAGCGATGCTTCATTTTTTGGCGGTCTTCAGAGAGATGGAGTTTGTTCAGAGAAACAGACCGTACAAAGATGGAGAGACTGGTGACGTTCTTTTGGCATGAGAACAATACAAATTATCTCATTGCTCAAAGTAAGAAATTTTAAACTGCACTTTTGTTGCTTTTGGGTTTAGTACTTTGTATGGAGATCTAAACTACGTAAGAGAAGGAAGACAGTGTCTCTATCAAACTAAAGCAGTTGTAAAAGATAGGCAGGCTTTTGGGCAAAAGGTGCTTTCATTAAATCTGGCATACAATATTTTATTATATATATTTTTATTTGGGGGTTGTTTTTTTTCGAAACAAGGATGGAGAAATTAAGAGATGTAGGGGATGTTTCCTGCAAAATATGGGTTTTTTTTTCCTGTTCTTAGTCATCTTTATTGATATGTCTATGTGTTTATTCTGGTGCTTCATGGTTAGATGTTTCTACTCAATTTCAACAAGCATATTTGGCAGTGGGTGAGCATATCAGGTTTTAGGATGCACACATGTGAGATGCATTGATTCTGAGGATGCCTCTGTAGGGAGGCATTAAAAGCTACAGTTGGAAGGATATCTTGGCTGTAGAAATACCTTGAAAATTTTTGTTTGTTTGTTTGGTTTGGTTTCTTTTTTAGATTTGTTATTCAATCTCCATTTGGTGTTTGACTATGATACGCTTGTGTCTGATTCTGAATTTAGTGAAATTTGGGAGATGGGATGTTGTTTAAATGCTAAAAGGGGGACTTCTTCAAAGTTTTGTGTAGCTAACTCTTAGAAAGCTGTTGTGCTTTTTTCTACATCAGATGAGTGTAGAAAAATGCTTCTGTCAAACAAAAACAAACCCGAAACCAAAACAACCCCCACCTCAAACCTAAAAATCTTACTCCTGTCCAAGTATACTCCCTCTATATCTAGTCTATATGAAAGTATAAATATAGAATTTTAAAAAAGGAAAATAGAATGGTCCTGTATCACTGCTACGTATGACTGTAGTGAATCAGTTATTCTTGCTATTAGTAGTGGACTGTCATTGAGGAGCTACAGAGAAAACCAGGGAATGCTATTGCAGCAGATGCACAAACACCAGTGTCAAGTATAATCCCTGCCTCATGAATTAACAACCTAAATAAATGAGTTGGGCTAAAAGAAAATTACTGACATTTACTCTTAAGTATGGTGATTTTCAAAAGCCCTTTTAAATCCCAGATTACTTAAAATGTTACAAACCTTTCCACTAAAGAGTATTTTATTTGATACAGTAAAGATATTAATGGCCTAAGAGGTAAGGTGCAAAGGCTTAGCATAAAAGGAACATCTGAAGTTTTATCTATTAAACAGATTTTTCCAGTCTTTTTTTTTTTTGAACTGTAGATTCTGGATATAATTTAACTTTCCCTTGCAAAAGTTTTCCAACTTCAGCTATTATATGGCCATAAAGTGGTGCTTTTGGGATGAGATTTAAAATTTCTTTTTATAATTTGTGAGCTGTATCTTCCTGTGTTCAGAAGGCAACTACCACGGTTTCTCAAACTGCTGCTTTACATAGGAGGATTTGGAAGCAATTAAGCTATAAAAGCTGCTGTGACTAACAAACTAGAGGCTCTTTTCTCATGGTCTGAAACAGTAATCACTTCAGAGGGAATTTTTTTCAAACGTAAGTTGTTTCTAAGAATACTACAGTACAGCTTGCAGTCTCCGCCCAAGGCACTGTAAAATATGTTTGCAGTAAGTAATATGTTTGCAATAAGTTTTCATCAAGGTGAAGAAAGTGAACGATGGCTGCTTTTCCTCCCTTCTCTGTCATGCAGTTCAGAGTTAAGGAGTAGTGGTCGGAAAAAGGAAAGACAGACTTGTGTGCACATGCTCATTCCCTCCTGCAGCAGTGCTTCAGGAGTTGTGAGCTTTTTAAGATGACTTGCAGAATTCTGGTAAATCAACATTTTATTGCTCAAAACTGTGGTAGTAGTGCCGTGGTTGATTCATTTTTGTGGATAATCAAGGAACTAGTTCTGAAAGGGCAGTCATTACTGTCCACATTAAGACTGACCGTGAACACAGGGAATTTATTTATTTTTTTTATTTATGTTAATATTTTTGCATCTGACTCAGCCATCATCTAGAAGAGTTGCTAACAGTAAAAGTTGATGGTATTAAATTGATGAGATATGATAGCAATATTAGCTCCGTACCTAGGTTCTGAGGTTGTCTGCTGCTGCTATTAATGCTGGAGTGTGAAGTGGCAGCCAGGACTTGATATGGCAAAATGAATATAGCCATATGAGACCCTTTACAACAATCCTGCTGTAGCTATTCTGCCAGCTCACAGAAGATCTTCCAGGAACGAATGGTGTCTTGTCTTCATCCTGGTTCCCCATCCTCTCCTCTTCTCCCGTTTGTCCTGCCAAGAGTAGCATCTGGGAAGTGTGGCAGGTCACAGCACCAGCATCTTATGGTACAGTACTGCCATCTGTGACTAGGTAAGTTGCAGTCTGGTTTTATGTCTGTGGTGAAACAAAAAGACCTCTGGCCTTCAGAAGTCATCAATTGGCCAAATTTGATATTAAATGTAAGTACTGTGCTTGTCAGCACACACAGGTGGTGTGTGGATCTGTGTGATGTGTTCTGTATTTGTAAATGGCTTCTCTGAAGAAGCTGCTGTTGATTAGGCTCAATAATAGTATAGAAAACCCTTAAGTGTTTGCTTGAGCAGTCTAAAGTGAAGCTGTTCTTAGTGTGCCTTGTTGAAAGAAAGAAGGGAATTCCTGAAGATCTGTGTCTGAGACTCAACTGAGAGTCGTGCATGAAAAAGCTGGTTGATTTCAGAGCTGTGCCAGCCCCGTTTACAGAGAGCACATGTGTTTTGCTGAGGTTACAAGTCAGTATTGATCTTTGAAAAGTTTCACTGGAGTGTCTGTGTAAATTTTGGGGTTTGGGACTTGTATAGAGGAGCTACAGTAAAGTCAGCTGCAAGTGTGTATCTTGAGGTAAATTAGACACTTCAACATATTTTATCTATTGATTTTAATGGTGTTTATCCAAGAAATTCAGTTTAGATTAGTGATATTTTTCTTTTTTCAAAATTTAATCATCCTTTCAAACAGATGAGTGTCAAAAATATATTGCCCTCCCTAACAGGCCAATAATCATTGCTGCACACACTGGGGTAGCATTTGTAAACCAGATAAAAATCATGTTTCAATATGCAGCATCTTTACCATGCCAGATGTAGCTTGAGACTATTCCATTTTTCAGGGTACAAACTTTTTCCACCCTCAGAATTGTATTTATTTATTACAGGCTATGTCTGTCTGTTTTTCTGCCATCTGCTCCAGCAGAGACCTGGGGTGAGTTCTGGACAGAGAAATGTCCCACTGGCATCGGCAACAAATGGTGGAGGGGCTCATGGCCTGGGAGAGGAGGGGAGGGGAGGTGGGAGCAGGATGGATGTGAGGGACTGAATTATTGTTTTAGGTATGGGGAGCCTGCAATAGAAGAGAAGTGATGGGAGAAGAAGGGTTTTGAAATGGGAAAAGTGGAGGTATTTTGGAGGGGTTAGATTTTAGGGTGAACTTTAGAATGTGGGGTAAGTGGGGAAAAAACTGGGGCAGAATGGCTTCAGAGGACCACTTTTTTTGGAAGTTACTATATTAAACATATTTTTGAGGTGCACTTTCAAATATGTTTTGATGCCTTTCTGTACATTGGTGAATTTCCATCTTTCACATCCATAAATTAATACCTGAGCTAAAGGCCAGTTGTTTGATACTCTGAAGTTGTAGACTTCTATTAAACATGTTTTTGCCTGAAAGTATTTTATTACTTTTTTTTTTCCTTAACAATAGAGTGGTCAATCTGTAGGGTCACATTTGGCTGCATTTGCAGAGAAGCATGCTAGGTATTATTGTCCCTTTCTACATGCTCACAAGTTGCAGGAGGAGAAAAAGATTTAGGCTTTCCTGTTTGTCAGACAAGGAAGATATCATTGAGGAGATAAGATTTTGGAAGGTCTTTTGGCTAGCACAGTATAAAAAAAGTTGTAGAAATGTACTTTCTTGTCTATCTCTATTTTAACCCAGCAAAAACTTGCTTGTTTAGTTGTTTTAATTTGTCATGGTAAAGTGCAAGTGAGCTCATACATGAGCTAAATCAACAACTTCAATTTCAGGGAGGTGATTCAAAGCACTGTGAAACTCTCAAGCACAACATATTGCATAAGGAGTAGTTTCTGTGAAATGCAGCTTTTGAATGAATATGTATCAGGAACTCAGTTCACTGCCTATGGTTGTACTGAAAAGAGGCAACTGGTTGCATTCACTTTGGTTTCGCAGGTCTTGTTAACGTTGGCAAAAGGAATAAACTGGTGAGGTCAGTGAGAACTTAAGTAAATAGGCTACAACTCTGAACAGAACATTCTCCCCTCTTCGTACTTTTGTCTGAAATCTTACTTTAGGAAATATTTCTTACTTGATTTTGAGAGTAGAGAAAACAGTGTCAGTATTTCCCTGTAAAGTCCTGCTGAAAATATTTTGAAAACTTTGCTTTCTTCTTGCACATCTGAAATGACTTCTGGTTTTCACATAATGATTGCCATTGATATGCAGTGATCTAATCAGTTGAACTAAAGAAATAGTGTTGCTTTTATTGTATCTCCCTTTATCTCCTGGAAATTAACTCTCTTTCTCGTGCTACCCTGCTCATCTATCTTGCATCTTTTCCCATGTTCTTGATGCAGAAGCCTTCAGCTCTCAATTGGTGGCTGCAATCATCTGAGAGCAATCAGTCTTCTCTGTTCTTATTTTTTATGCGTTTTTTGCTGCTGTTTGATAATGCTGTTCGAGAAGATACTGAAAGTCAGGGCCTAGGTGACTGAAACCAGGAGCTGCTGTCAGTTAAGAAGAGGAAGGTGGTTGTACTCCTGTGTGAAGAGTGAGGAAGGAGATGGTAGAGCTGGGACTGTGCTGAGTAGATTGGAGAAGAGTAAGGCACTCACCACTTTTGTTATCTGCAGCTTTTATGTAGTTAATTAATGAGTTTAATTCTTGTTGTCTGCTTATCTTCTATGAGCTTAATTGCTTGGCAAAGACTTTGTTTTACTGTGTGTTAACCACTGAGTTTTGCACTGAGAACATGACATTTATTAATGTTTTACATTTATTGTTTTCTCCTTGGTCTTACAAGCTAAGTCAAAGCACCAAAAGTGTAAAAGGCTTTGCAGCAATGCCAAGGGGAAGGGTCTTGGTTAGCTCCTGGTATGGTTTGAGTCACGTTGTTAGTATAGCAGCACTCTTGCTGTATTTTGCAGCCCTAGTAGTGAAAACACAGATGGACTCCAGGAAGCTTTTGGTTTGCTTTTTAAACATGGAAAAAGAAACAAAAATAATTCAAGACACCTTCTGTTTGTGGCTAAGCACTGACATGGATCTTGAGAACTGCTATAGCTTTGTCCAAGTCCAAAACCACTTTAAGTCTCTACTACAGGCAAGGCTAAGGGCAGCAAGCAGCAGCTGACTGCACAGTCTTGGAGATGAGCTCTAGGGCCTTCTCTGAATGACAACAGCTATTTAAAGATGGGATAAATTACATAGTCTTAACAATGGACAGCCCCTACCAGGAGCAACAGATCAACCATCCAGCCAGTGGGACTCTTCTGAGTTGCACAACAACTTGTAAATGATCAGTAATTGTAGGCAAGCCATATAGGTTAGATGCTGCAGGTATTGCCCTAGGAAACCCAGTGAAGGGTTCAGACATGGCAGGATGATGGAAGGTGAAAGGAGGCAGCTGAGGTCAACAAGGAATTGATCTTGCCTCATCAGCACTAGTTCTCCCACCTTGCTCTCCAAAAAGTTTTTTGTTAAAATGCATTCATTAAACCATTTCTTAACAATGGGTAAACCAGATTCACTGAGTGACTAAACAGTGTAGCTTTGCCTCCCAGATTTTTGGATGTCCACACCCAGAGAAGTCAATTGTTTCACAATTTTCAAACGATCCCTAGGACCTGAAACTAACCCTTGTCAGTGCCAATCAATGCTGGCCTACAGTAGCAGATAATATATGTAAATGAAAATGCTCAGCTTGATTAAGCATTAAAACTATTATTAACTGTTATTATCTGGATTTCCCATGCTCTTACTATATTTTCAAAATTATAATCAGCCATGAGCCAGTATTAAACACTTGGATTAGAAATGTCTGCTCCAGCCCAGGGAAACTTCCTTACAGGATCAACAAAAAGTAATTAAACATTATTAAACATCACCAGCAGCTAGCAATATTGAATACAGTAAATTTAAAAAGAGGAGGTAGGGAGGCATGTTTGCACTATGGACAAGTCATGGTCTTGATGAATTAGTCGTGCACCATGGCTTGTAGATCTTGCTGCTGAAAACTGTCTGTGTCCTTTAAGGACAAAACACATGGAGAGCAAGCTCTGATCTGACACAAAGATTGGCAATACTTAACCAGTATCACAGCTGTAGGGCAGCATAAGTTATAGCACTGCCTCCAGAGCAGTTTCAGCATTTCCATGAATAGATTTAACAGATGAGCTGTACTCCACACCTGGGCATGAGAGGCCAGAGGAAAGAGCCCTAATCCTTTGGTTGCCACAGCTGCTGCAGAGCACATGAAATCAGAGGACACTATTCATGAGGTCACTACAATTTGAATAGTATTTCATTGTGCATTAGCCAAGTTTCTCCATTTTTACATCCTTTTATCAGTTTCACATCTGCTTTCAGACTGGATCCATCATGCTGCTCCTCACCCTTCCTTTTATTGTTATTGTTGCATAGGTAAAACCATATTCTGTACAGTTTAATTTTCTCTCTCCATACATGTGAGTCTCTTGGGAGCAACCATAGATTGACACTAATGGCAATGCTGCTGATGGCACTGGATGCTTCCCCAGAGCATGGCGGCAGCTGTTCCTGGAAGCTTTTCACACCATCACAACCACTATGCAAGATACTTCACACCTACAGGCAAATCCTACAGGTCAGTCACCTGCTACGCTCAGCACCGAGTGTGAAACCACACAGACCTCAGCAGAATTCTCACTAAGCGGGCTATTCTATGTGAAAGTCAGGTATGAAAGACTAAGGCACATGATAACAACTTTCATGTGTATATAAGTACATGCATTCAGTAATTATGCACACGTATTTTTCTGAAATAGAAAGTAATTATATGTTTTTTCCACATTTGACGTTTTCAAAACAAGTCTCTGAATTCAGCAAAGCTTCTACAATAAAAATGTATAAACACTGAACTCATTTAATTTATAGAAATTAAAATTTGTTTTATATTTTATTCATATTTATTTTATAGAAAAATAAAATCCATCAGCAATGTCTGCAGAAATATTTCCTTTGGAATTTTCTAATAGCAATAGAATTATTCATAGTGTAAATACATCCCCTATTGAAAGGGGAAATTCATTCATCAGTAATAAAATATTTAATCATTCAGAGTGAGGAAAATGTACTACTCAGAGTGAATAAAATATACTATTATGGCCATTTAGCATTTTATCAAAACTCATCAAATGTTCATGTAATAATCACTTTAAGTGACTTTTTTATTAGAAGAAGAGGACAGTATTTTGATCTTTAAAATCTTTTACAAGTTTTCTAGCATAGCAAAAGGTTTATATAAATACCCTTACTCACCGTACAAGGTCACAGTATGAGGGCACTAAACTGCAAAATTTTCAGAAGCACTCTTCAAAAAATCCATCATCTCCATATTTGAATGTATTTACCACCCCTGGATTTGAAGGTATGCACTACTAGTTCCAGACTGTTCTTCCAACTCTCACTGTAAGACTGTTATAACCTCTGTATTTCAGAGCAGTTTCTCAGTCATTTGAACTACAGGGAAGATGACAAAAATTACACGCTAGTCTCCTATTTCTCAGGATCAGTCCCACCCAACATACTTTCAAGCCTGCCCCAGGCAAAGGCACTATTGGGATCTCAAATTCTGAAGTCTCCAACCAGCCAAGAACAATTTTTATAGAATCATCTCCACCACTAATGCAAATATTTAAGTATAAACAGCAGCTTCTGAGCACACAATATGCTGTTACTTTAAGCAGCAGTGTGTAACACAGCTTTGAGAAAAAAAAAAAAGAGATAGAGCACACACCTAACAAACAGTCCTTGTCTTGTTAATATCCTCTGTATCTTAATGCATCAGTTCAGGTATAGCAAAGAGGTTGTGTGGCTGTTTTCAACAACTAGCATTCTGTGGGCAGAATCACTAATAACATACTCAGCTTGTCAACCAGGAGTAGCTGTGGCTCTTCTCTGCTTCAGAATGTTATTTTTTACCTATTGATCCAGCCCAGTAAGAAAGTCAAGGGAAGTCTTGCTGTAAGGCAGAGCACCTGCTTGGAGCTGCATGACTATGGTCTGAGTTGGCCTCTAATACTGTGATAGTTTTTCCAGGCTAACAGACAAACCTAAACACAGTAGCAAGCCTTCTCCCCTTGTGTTAGAGTGCACAACAGTACCTAACTTAAAACTAACATACTTCCTAACAGCTGACAAGAGGTGATGTGAAAGCCTCTACCATGAGGGTTTGACATCTCAGAGGCCTCAAGGGTGACAGGGTGTTCCGTCCCACATACAAGGCAGCAGACCTCAGTTTCACATTTCCCAGTTCCTTCATGTTGGATAGCTTTGATCTCAGCTTAGCTTACCAATTTCAACATTTCCCAGCTTTACAAACTGGGAGATAGCAACTCTTGCATTCACAAGGGACGTGATAACCTGAAGGCACTGTTAAGGGTGCATCAAGATTGGTTTGCTTGTTCTAGCTACAGTGGGTACAGATGCGTTGCCTGTATGCATTGCAATATAGCTACCATATTTATGTTTATACCAACTTTAAAACTTAGGTAGCCTTACATATATGCTTCCCAGCTTTCACAGCTGATCCATGTAAACAAAGCCTGCCTAGGCTTGGATAATTACTTGCTGGTTCACTAGCCAATACTGACAAAATTACTGTTCCAGTCTTGAGTTCTGTAGGAAAATACACACGTATCTACGCAATATGCAGTATATGTATGGAGTACACATATGGGTTCTACATAACACGTATGTTAAGTAGAATCATAGAATAGTTTGGGTTGCAAGGCACCTTTAAAGATCATCTAGTCCAGCCTCCCTGTAATGATCAGGGACATCTTCAACTAAATCGGGTTACTCAGCACCCCATCCAGCCTGGCCTTGAATACTTCCAGAGATGTGACATCCACGGCTTCTCTGTGCAACCTGTTCAAGTGTCTCACCACCTTGACAGTAAAGAATTTCTTCCTAATATCTAATCTAAATCTACTCTTTTTCAGTTTGAAGCCATTACCCTTCATCCTGTTGCACTACAGTCTCTGATAAAGAGTCCCTCCTCATCTTTCCTGTAGACCTCTATATAGGCTGCTGTAAGGTCTCCCCAGAGCCGTCTCTTCTCCAGGCTGAACAACCCCAATTCTCTCAGCCTGTCCTTAAAGCAGAGGGGTTCCAGCCCTCGGATCATTTTTGTGGCCTCCTCTGAACCCACTCCAACAGGTCCATGTCTTTCCTGTGCTGAGAACTCCAGAGCTGGATACAGCACTGTTGGTGGGATCTCACCAGAGTGGAGCAAAGGGGCCTCCTTAGGGTGTCCATATGTACATATAGTATATTATAAAATATGCGTGTATATATTTACATTCATGCGTGGCTCATGTAAAATCACCGTGAAAACCGTGCAACATAAAACTTGTCATTGTTTATTGGTTAAATTGTGGCCTGTAAACAAGAGTTTTGACACTGATTGTACCTGCTCTGAGACTTCACTGTGCTTGATATCCTATTTGTATACCTCTAATCTTGTACATACGCACAGGTTTTAAAACCAGGTAAGTGTAATTACAGTATTAGGAAAGAACAATCTGTGTTAAGTATTTTCATAATGATTTTTTTTTTTAAATCAGGGCCCCAAGCATCATTACAAATGATCTTGTAATGATATACTACCTTAAAGGGAGAAAGATGAAGGTTAAGAAGACGGAAAAAAGTAGCATTGATTTTTTTATTGCTTTTAGTAGATTTAAAATGAAGTAAAAGCTTCTATTCATAGACAAGTGTGTATGTCTGTTGTTTCCATTTGGAAGCAGCAATATCTAATCCTTTCTCCTGTGTATTGGAAGACTGGAAGCGTTGTAGACTTTCTTCAATTTTCACTTGAAGTATATGTTTTTATAATCTGCACCTTTTCTTCTTGGTCAGCTTATCCAGAATTTGAAGTAAGTTGATATTAATAAAAATAGTAAAGATTTCTGGAAGCTCCAAAAAAACAACAAACTGACCAAACCACCTCTTCAGTAGTTGAATCTGAATATATTACATCTTCATAGATATTTCTAAAAGTCCTTGAGCAAAACAGGCCAGAAAGGAGCTGGTATATTTAAGGTAAAGAAACCCAGAAAATAATAGTACATAGAAAAATCTCTTCAGAACCTCTTTACAGATCAGAAAGAAAAAAACATAGATGCAATTCTTTATTTTTAATGTGACTTTTACAAATTTCAATTGTGACTAAATTTGATAAGCGTCTACCTATTCTGCTTATGCCCTGCCTCTCTATATTAACCATTACAGTGAGAGAAACAATTTTTATTAAAATACTTGAAAAACAAGTTGTTATCAATCTATTATGTGTGGGTACCATTCATACCATGTTTGTTGACTTTTATAATTGCAACTTAGTTAAATGATTTATACTGTTGTGAACCATTCAGAAGGCTTTTAATGGCACTTTTCTCTTCTAAAATGAGCCAAAAATCATGTCTGAAATTTATTTTCTTTTTTATAAATGTTGTGAGAATAGACAATAGCTTGGACTGAAGCAGTGATACAGCGTGGAGCCAGACAGACCGAATCCTGTGTTTGAAGGTAATATGAAAGGTTATTATCCACCCTTTCCTTAATCTTCCTGTACCAGAGAGCACAGATAAGGTATTTTCAAGCTCTCTTCAACCTATTGAACAGTGGCAGCCATTCATCAGAATCTCACCATTTACTTGTCACAATAATGATCTTGCAGTACAGTAAGGAAATTCATAGTTTGATGCTTTTGCTTTTGGGTTAACTTTAATTAACTGTGCCAGATTGCTGGGTCAAAAGTTTGACTGACTGATGGCATGCTTTTTTTATAAACATTTTGAAAACCTAAGATAACACAAAAAAAAATCATAATGGCATTATGTGAATAGCTTGATAAATTTTCTGACGGTGCAACAAAGAGTGTATGCTGGAATGACATCTTGTAGATGCTTGCATGTAAGAATGTGGTTTAAGTTCCTAATTAACATGAAAACAGAGTTATTTGTTTTTCCTCCTGAAATATCTTCACTTTCATGCAAATATGTGTGCGGGCTGCCTTTATCTGGTACATGAAAGTCTCCATGACTTTTTTGTAAGAGTAAGCCCTTGTTGTCAGCAGGGAAGCCTAAAAACTTTGGTTCTTTTAAAGTGTTCCTCAGCCTCAAGCCCTTCAAAGAAAATATTCATTCACTGTGCATTCCGTGACCCTCGGGAGTAGTTAGTGACCTATTTCTGACTGAAATAATTAGTACTTATTTTCTCATATTGGAATGGACAAAGGATCTAAAGAAACACTAGGAATATTATTTGCAAATTCATTTGCTTGAAAAAACAGCTTCCAGCAATTTCCAGACCATTACATTTAAATTCACAGAACTGATTGTAGCCAGTCTAAAGGGAGGCTGTAGGTTACTCCTGTTTATGTTGTCAGTGGTTGAGTTCATGTTTTGAAATGTAAAGTTTGGTCTGTGATGCATGTCTGCATTTTGAGGAAAAGTGTTCTCCCAGTGTAACATGAAATATTTCCCAATAATCCTGTTGCTAAATGAAGTGGGATGACTGAGTTTTAGGAAGTAAAGCCTGTGGAGGGTTTGGGTTTTCTTTTGCTGTGTATGCAGTGTCAGACATTACCTGGAACGTTAGAGCTGACATCTTCAGTGCCTGAAGTTGCAAATCAGAATCTCTGATTCTCTCCTTGTTACTGTCTATTTCCTGGTTTTTGCCTACAGCATTTCTGGAGAAAGGAAGTTGCTGTGAACACTCCTGCCTGTCCCAAGACAACTTTGTTATGAATGGACAGAAAAACGTTTTACAATTTTCTATCTAAAAGTCAAGTGATTTATCTGTCTGCCAGAGTTTGCTTGTTTTAGAGATGGTGGCAGTATTTCTTCTGTTCCTTGACTTTGCCTTTGATTAGTGGGTTTAAGGGAGCATTATTTTGGTATATTCTTAAAGATAAGTTTTCTTCAAATTCAGTATGAAAGTAATGCTTCTAGGGTGGGGGAAGCATAGTCTTGGAAATCACCCTTTATAGGTGAAACCTAAGTAACTCATAAATACAAGGAGTAGTCACAATTGGATCCAAATTCTAGTTTGGACAGCACCGTATAGTCCAAACCCACTTTTTGTCTGCATTTTTCCCTTGGGTGCTGAATTCTTCCCAATTTCCCCACAGTACATTGCTGTGTTGAGCTGTTTAATCTGTTGTCTTATGAAGATGTTCAACTTCTACACTGAGCTGTAAAACTTTAACAGACAAACACCAAAGGCTTTGAGTAGAATATAGCCAAAACTTCATGCCAGCGTTTTTCAAAACCACCATTGTAAATTACCTAGTACATGTATTTTTCACTTAGAGTCATAGAATCATAGAANGATATAAATGAAAAACAAATCATCAGATTAATGGAGCAAAACTTCTTCACAGACTGTAAACCTGATTATGAGCCCCTTCCAGTAGAAGCTGGGAGAGTGTACTGGGGCAGGTACACATTTGCTCTGCTCTGACCTTCTTCCCTTGTCTATTGATAGTCATTAGCTGCAGAAAGGACCTTGTGCTCGATGGACCTTTGGCCTCAGTCAGGGTAGTTCTTATGGGAACATTTTGTGTTTGGTGGGATTTTGGTCCAGTCACACTCATTGTCAGTCAAAGTCCCGCTGGTGCCCAGGGTATATCTGCACAAGAGCCTGACATCCTACTGCAACAGCCTGTCTTCCTGCTCCAGCTCTGCCTCAGCTACGTGAGCATATTCAAACCCAAATGTCTGTTTTCATTTTGTAACCCTATGATAACCTTGAAACAAAGGTTTTTTCTGTAGGCCACTGTTTCCAGTGCCAAAGAATTAGATTTTCCTAGTTAACCTCACAGGATATCTAGGCAGATAGTCTTTTTGTTTTAAGTTGGGTAAAAAAATACCATTTTCTCTATTGGAGTATTACTGAACGTATTAAAAAATATTATTGTGTTCTTTCCTTATCTAGCATGTTTGATAAAGGCTACTTTTTAAGACTTGCTGATGAAGATATCATCCTTCTTTGATGATTTTGTTTTGGTTTTGTTGGTTATTTTTTTCTGAATGAGGTTCCTGATTTTTGTGGTGTCTGTCTTACGTTACATTTTAGTAGTGTCCAAAGCCTATTTCAGATAAACCAGGCACAGTGACTTCCTTCAGCTGGGAAGGCTACACACAAATTATAGTTTATATTCTGGTGAGCCAAATGTGCCTGTACAATATATTGTAAAAAATAATTTCTCTTTAACCTACTTCTAAGAACTTGACTGCAGATACTGATGTTGAAGTAGACTGTTTGGTCAACATGTAAGGGAATTTTGCCTGATAACTGTAGAATGATGAGCAGTGACAAGATTTGACACTTGTTGAGTTCTGAAGCAAACTTTAGAAGAATTCTAGTGGGTTTTGTTCCAGGCTTGCTGACTTGAGCACTCTCTTTAAGGCTGATGTTTCATTGATACCATTGACAAAAATTATAGGGCAAGGAGAGAAGCCAAAGGCACTGCCACCCTTCAGCACTGCCAATTTTGAAGGATGCATTGGGAGTTTGTGAATGTCTGGCATCTGTCCAAGCAATGCATTTTGGCTTGCATAGCCAACCTCCTGTTGACTCACTTGTGGGGAGTGGCACTGATTATCAATGAAGCTGTTACTTAGTGTCTTGGGCAGAATTATAATTTATATTTAAATACAAAGATCTTGGAAAGCTGTTTATAAATTATGGTTTCAAATTAATTGAAAATGTCATCTTTCTCTAATTCCAAAACCCGTGTTTATCATGTATTATTCTCCCAGTTCATGGTTTAAAATGGTATGTATACACTTTAGTGAAATGTGAGTACCAAGATCTGGATGGATGGCAGGATGTCTTTATTACAGAACTAAGAGCATCCGTGTCTGTGCTGTGATAACTGAGCTGTAATGTCATGTTAATTAATGAATGAAAAGTTGGACTGATGGAAAAGTGCATAGTGAGTAGAAAATATAGTTAAGAAACAGGCAAGTGATTGGTTTTAGGGGTGTATATCCTAGCTCACCAGACTGTTAGGGTGAACATTTATTAGAGAGCATTATCTCTATAAGTTTCCAGAATGCCTCATTAGCCAAACACATGATCAAATTTATGATGATGTTTCCTGAAGATAGAAAACAACAATTGCTGTATTCTAAACAATAATGAATAATAGGTTGCATAAGTTAAAGTGTTCTTTGGCTTTCTTTTCCTAAAATAACATTTTGTGATTATATGTTTTTAAAAAGCAGAAGAGAACACTTACTACATGGAACTCTCATGAAGATAATTATGTCTGCTTCTACCTCCATTGAAACTCAGGCTAAACTCTACCTGCCTTCATCGGGAGGTTGTTTTTTAAAAAAAACAAACAAAAAACCAAAGAACAAAAAACTCACCCTTTTCTCTTTTTTAAAAAGGACGTCTGGAAAATCTGTATTGGCTTAAGGCTCTATTTTGCAGTTCATAGAATCTACTGAAATCAGAGGTGGTTATTTAACCCTATGACAGATGGAGCCAGGATGTCTGTATCATCAAAGAGAGAAAAAATGAAATGTGAGTGAGCACAGAAGTCAGTAAATATAAGAGTAATTGGTGTGGGCATGCTGAGAGGGGTAAGGAAGGATACATTTCTGTTACTTTTTTTTTTTTAACCATCAGCTTTGAAGCCAGCTACTGGTCTGTGTAAGTGACCTCTCCAGCCTAAGCTGAAAGAGGTTACAGGGTTACATAAACGCACAGATCTATAGAAACCTTTCAGGGATGCTTTTCCAGAGTGTTTTTCATGATGACAGGAAAGATGTGTTTCTTGCAGAGGATGAACTAGATGATCTGAATTTGTCTTTACTTCTGAAGGCATTTTACAGCTTGACCTTGGTTGTGAGCTGGAGTTACCAATGTATTTTGAGGGTTTCCTCTGACTTCTGTTAAGTACAGTCAGCTGGTTAGGAAAAAAAAAAGAGTCTTGATTAAATATATCATTAAATTCTGCATCTTTGAAACGCTAAATCTTTATTAGAAGCATGAGGCAGTTAAGACAGCGATGGACTGGACTCAGGCTCCGACTCCAATAGTTAAAAGGATATTAAAACTAATTGCCCAGTCTATAATACTCCCATTACAAAGCTGTTCCAGAACCTTGTTTGTGTGGTAGTCATAGACTACCAGTTTCCAAAATAAGTGATTTTGTAGCTGTTACTGTCAGTATTAGCCTTCAGCATAAATGACTCCTGTCTTTCTATGGTTTGTTGCTGCAAAATGTTTTTTAACCTTCAGAGCTTTTGTTTTGTTAGATGTATCAAACAAGGTAAGTTCTTTTGTTTTTCTTGCAATGTTAAGAATTGGATCTACGTCTGTTCTTAGACCAAAGAAATTGGTCTAAGATAAAGCATGGTGATATTAGAGCATGGACTAGAACAAGCTGAATGAGATGTTGGGAACTGTCTTGTGGATAATTAGTTAAGGCTCTTGTATAATCTACTCAACCTCCCTCCTTTCTGATCTTTGGAATAGACAGAAGATTGTGAGTCTTTCCATTACATGGGTGTCAGTAACTGTCCATGAAACCTAGTAGAGTGTTTCTTTTTCCCCTCCTGCTAATTCTGTGGAGCTCAACAATTGTCCTCAGTTAGACTTAGTGCAAAGAATCTAAAAATGACTATTGATGGTGCATGTGAAGTAAGTGATACCAGACAGTGGAATTTGGAGTTGGGTGGGCTTCAGTTTTTTTCAACTTTTAGTATAGGAATTGTATACATTGAGAGAAGA
>VYZX01008704.1:164292-178921 GCA_013401335.1 Brachypteracias leptosomus
AAGTTGATATTTGGTGCATCTCATCTTAACCTGGCTTTCCAGTTTCTCAGTGTTTTGTTGGCTTCCAGGCATAATCTTCAGTTTGTTGGGCAATTGGTTTAATGTGGCTTTGGAGAGCACAGGACATTTGGGAAATGCTAGTCACAGGCATAGCATTGAAGGCATGGTGTACACCATCAGCAGGTGTTGGGCAGCCCCCTGGAGCCATGCTTTAGAGTTGGCTGCCCCTTTTCCATTACAGCAAGTTAGCTGACTTGCCTGCCTCTATGTCCAAGAGCTCTGTGAATAGATGGCTGTGTTTGTAGATGACTAGGCAAATTGCCTAAAGAGATCTGGTAAAGGAAGAAGATGATTTTGGCAGCAGATGGGATGTTAGGCTACCTGGAAATGCTTACTAAGGAAAGGGCTTTTTCCCTCCCTGTCCTGGCATGATAAAAATATGCAGTGTCTGTATGCTATCCCCATCCACATCCTCTGTCCTTCCCAGTGTAAGAGTGCATTCAAGAAAATGGATCCCTTTCCAGGTCTCTGCACTCCTGGTTTGAGGACTAGAGGTGCCCACAGGGGCTCAGCCAACAGGCAGGCTCTTGATCCTGCAGCTGTATTTCAGCTGTCCATTTGCACTTGTTTGCTGCTAACAATATCTTGATTAACACTTGAACATTGCCTAAAATCAAGTTTTGAAGTTCATTTTTTTCAATGATTGCTGATTCAAGAATAAATTAAAGGAAGAGGAAAAAATCAGCCAGAAGGCTTGACGGGACTACGTGGCTTTGATATAGATAGCTTTGCTCATGATAAGCTGACAAAATAGTACTCCTAAAGGTAGAGCTTGAGGGTTTTATCTTTTCAACTCTCAGTCTTGAACCTTTAAAATTAGCCTGTAAGAATGTGTTTATTTTTCTTGTAGAACTTGAAATCTTCTGTACTAAACAAACATATTGAACTCGAGGCCACTTCACATCATGAGCTTCTTGAATTATCATCAGAGCTGTATGAAAGATCTCTGTTCCTGTCCTGATAACAGTGATAGATGTGAGAGACCTAAAGAAATGCCCGTTATCTTTCTTCCTCTTTTTGTCAAAAAAAAAGAGTGCCTCAGGTCAATTCTGGAAGTTAAAAACAAAGCAAAAACCAGTTCACTATTCATTACTTGTGTTTGAAAAAATAACTTGCTTTTTTTTTTTTGGCAAAAGAAAAATGTATTTGAAAACAATACTCAGAATACAGGACCTGTTGCCATGTATTATGTTCACTGGTTTGAGTGAGGGAACTGAAGGGGAATATAAACTTTTCCTTGGTTTTTGTGTATATCTGTATGAGTATAGTTGTTTCACAGAAAGATTTATTGCTGTGTAATCTTCCATGAATCACGATAGGTTTATAAAAATAAAAATAAAATAAGTGAGAAGGTTTGACTGCCAGAAAAGCAGTGAAGTGAGGACCTGGCTATTGAATTTATTACCATTTGAACTGGAAGATTTATTAAGAAGTATCGAGTGTATCTTTTAAATTTTGTGCAAAGTTGTTGGTTTTATACCCACAGTAACGTTTTGCAAAAGGCAAAAAATCCAGCCAAGTAATGCTTAAGCTAAGAACATGTGTATATGCATGACAGCAATAGCACCACTGAACTCTTCTAATGACTTTTCCTCTATCGTTACCATGCCATAAGCCACTTCTTGCTTTTTGGTGTTCAGTGTAACTGCAGAATTTATCCCTGACATCCATTTTATTTCAGTTTTAAATAAGAGTTTTTAAACACTGAAGAATAAGTAGCAGCATCTGTTTAACCTCATCATGATATAATTTCCATTTCATGCATCTCTCAAAGGATCAAAATGTCAGGAAAGTGAAAATTAAATATTAAGACCAATCAAATAACAGGTGCTTGTTCTAACTCCTTAAAAAGCTAGAAGTGCTTGTAAAGGAAATGTACCCTTAAAGTGATTTGTTACTCTCTGATATATGTTTAACTATGGTCCCTTTCAAGATTTCTTTATCTCTGTTAAATGGATTTTGTCACAGCTAACCACTACAAAAAATCGCAGGTTTTATGAAAATGAGATAGGATATCTGGCTTTCAAGGATCAGGTAAAACCACACCTTTCGATTTTAAAGAACTAATAACTCTCATAGGGATACGCTCATAGGAGGCAAGCGTGCAAAGACATGTTTAGGTTTAAGGGTATGGATGGTATTAGAACTCTAAACATTTCTCACCACCTGAGCAAGATACAACCTCTACTCAGTCAAAATGTTGTGAAATAAGATTAAAAATGGCCCAAATTAACTAATTCTACTTCATGTTTCAACCCAGCAGACAGTTTTTGCATCTCAGCTGGGGAGACCAGCCACTCTGCAGTGATAGCTTGCACTATACCGGTAAGAACATGAATAAATCCAGTGTAAGTGATGAATAATTTTTAGAGCCCTTTAGGTTACTGTTAGAGCCCTTTGCTGTGGACAATGAAGGCTTATTACTGTTACCTGTCAGGTTTAATTGCTTATTGTAATGGCAGTCTCTCAGTTTTCTTCCCCACTGTCCTGTTCCCCCTGCCCTTGCACCTTCTACAGTCTTCTTTTATGATAATTTTGAAGGGCAGACTTCTGATAGATGAGCTCAAGTGGATTACTCTGAGATGCAGGTATAAACATCGAAGTTATTCTTGTCCCACAAGGCTGTGTTTGAATTATTCTTTCCAGTGTTGGAAGAGATCTCCTTTGAGAACCTGATGTGGATTAATGCGATGGATTTTCCCTCAAAGAAGAGAGAGGCTCTGTGTCTTGCAGTATCTGAAGGTGCTTTGCCAAACATTCAGGCAGTGTGGTGTTGCACTCTCTAATAATGTGTATTTATTTCCTGCTTGGTAACTTTGAGGGGAGAAAAAAGCATCCTGGACTTGCGGCTTTATCAGCACAAAAGTCAGGAGAATTTAATTTTCTGAAACACCACTACCTCGTCTGAAGTTCTGCCCTTGTAATAAGGATTACTTTGTTGGGGAATCCTGGGTATTGCATTCATGAATCTGTAACTCAGTGCTGCAGCTGTGAGGAACTCTTTCTGAAAGTGAAATAAGTCCTCCTTTTGTCTTAGGTATATCATAGAGATCTATCATTCTCATTTTCCAGACATGCAAGAATAACTTTCCCTGCTGACACAAAATTTTTACTTTGTAGACCCTTCATTTTTTTGGGGTAGCTGAATTGGAAACCTTGTGTATACAGTACAGTTGTAGTCACACTGAGTAGCGGGACCTGGGAAGGGAGAGCAGCTTCTCTAGTTGCAATGTGCTGTAGAGGACACCTTCATAGAGCTTCCAGTAATCTGGGCAGTGCATGCAAACTGTAATTGCAACCAACAGACAAATCCCTTGGATACTGTTGTGGCATGCATAACATTACATAAGCACACCACTAATAAATTGGGTGTGGGAGTAAGAGCTGGGGAAAATGCATTTCTGATTTCAAAGGGAGGGAAGGGGCATGGGTATGGGTTATTTGACATTGAAGCATTGTGCTAATGAGGTGCTAAAATCTCCATTGGCTCTATCCCTTCTTTCTACTAGAAAATTCATGCCTGTGGCAATAATTTGAGGGATCCTGGGATCCTAGCCTGAAAGTGAGGTGCATTTTCCTGTTCTCTCATTGATGACTGTATTTGTCTTGTTATTTACCATAAGGGTGCATTAGATGTCCTGTCTTGGCTCTTTTCTTAAATTTGCTTTATATTTGGATGCTTTCAATGTATTTTGCTACTTCTGCAACTTTCTCATAACTCAATGGCTAATTCCTCTTCAGCTTGTGCTTGTATGGATAATCAGTTTCTTGATACACCCATAGGAAAAGCTGAGTTTATAGTTTATATCTTTTGGAGCTGGTCGCTGACCCCCTTTTTTTTTCCTTAGGACTAATCCCATTCTTTAGGGAGTTGCCAGAGGATGTTTTAGGCACTCCTTGTGCCAATTTCTAATAACACCCTGTATTTTTTACTTGCAACAACAAGTATGCCTATCTTTATTAGTCATGAAAAAGTTAGAAGCATCCCAGCAATTAATTCCTACGCATCCTGCCTCTCCACCTTGTTGCAGCACTCTGTGCGTAATCAGCCGGAATACTGTGCAAGCTGCAAAAAGACACAAAGACATTGATATTATAGTAGCATAGTTCTCACCAAAACCTGTCTAGATATATGAGAGGGTTTTGTAGCATTGTAAATACAACAAAATTATTGTACCAATATTTATTTTAGCATTGTAGAGATTTAGCATTACTGTTCTCTACAGCCTCCTGTGCTGCTGTTCATATATGGCCTGGATATTCCTCCACAAACAAGATAAGAGACAAACAAAAGATTTCTGTATCAGAAAGAAAGGAACCTGTACATCTGTATCTCTGCTCCACTATAGCAAATAATACAACATGAGTTGCAACATGTAATTTATCCATGCTCCTATCTGTCAGTATTATACAATCTTGAGCCTATCAGTTTATTTTCAACTCTCGAAGTAGTAAGTTGAAACATATTTTTTCCGTTATTGAACTTTTTGTTGATTTTGAGAGGGTGTCAAGCAAAATTTCTTGCTGTATTGCTGATCAAAATAGGAGGTGAATGTCAAAATCTTGGGCATGAAGTGTAGCAGTCAAAAGTGAAGAGCTTCTGCACTATGGTCAAAATTGCTTACAGCTCATTTTTTAGGTACCACTGTGTAGAGGAGTAAACCTTTGAATACAAAAAGATTTGTAATAAAAGTACTAGAGATTGTGTAGGAATCCATGTAGTCAGCAGTGATACAGTACTTTGTGTGTTTCTGGTACTATGCCTGTCTTAAGGTCAGGGAGGACATTTTCTTCTGCGTACTCTGTTCTTGTTGCAGAAATTTGTAGTTAGTTTTTCTTATTCATGCTAGTGGCATTTGCTAAATGTGTAATGTGGCCCTCTTATTTTTCATCCTTATTTTGAATTCTTCTGTTCTGTAAAGATTTCCAGGTAAAGATAGCAGCATATTGTGCCTCTAAAGCCGCAGAAAGTACTTTCCAACTTGGAACAAAAGTTGGTATCCTTGGCCTGCCATTACTTTTGAAACTAAGAGATATTGGTAGGTGCTTGAACAGTTTGTTGCCGTAGGAGCTTTAGCAGAGCATCCACCAGGACTCTGACCCTGCTCTGCACCCACCCCCCACTGCTGTGACTTCATTTAATACCTGTTACTTTACTCTCTCTTCTAAAATGCTAGCACCGTAATGTTATTTTGTGTGGTTTTCTGACTTCATACTGGAAAAATCTATTAATCTCCCGGTTATTATTATGCCCTGCCAGCTGCTAACTCACTGCACCTTAGTATATTTCTAAACCTGCTGCTTTACACTCCCTGTGGAATCTTTTGTCTTATTGTTGACCACTTCTTCTAAAGGTAATGGCTTCTTGGCTTCTTTCCCACTCCTCCCTATTTGAGCAGGCTGTCATCAATCCTTATTATTCTTACTGTTAGTAGCATAGGTATATTTTGACTTTTTTAAGAGAATAATTGATACTTTTATATTGGAAGTTAACGTTTGAAAATCTGTAGAGCATCTGTGGTCCATGTAATGTTTTTGTGTTGATTTTGTGATTCAGTTTCTGCTGTGGTATCCAGCAGCACCTCCAAGGTGATGGGGATTCCGTGCCTAGGTGCATAAAGCAGCGTTTCTGCCAGTTCTTCAGCAAGGAGCCTTCTTCTTTCTATATTCTTATGAGATCTTCCTGGCAGTTTTTCAACACCCACTAATTAAACAGCTAAACTCTTACTGACCATTGTATGGGAGTGGTGAAAGAGTGCCTCAAGATCTGGACAAAGAAAGATAAATTCCTGGTGCTGTGGGAACAGTTTCACTGTTTTGCCCTTGTTAATGTCTGTGGTTTGACTGTGTGTGCTCGCAAAACTCAGCAGGTGATCCTACCTGCTATGTATCTTCTGCTCATGGTGCCCTTCTTCTGGCACAAAAATATCTGGTATATTTTTTCCTTCTCTCTTCTATTTGGGGGAGCTGGGATGTGCCTGTATTCCAGCCACTTGTTGGGGTTTTCTACTTTTTATTAGTTTGTTGTGTGGGGTCTTTTTTAACACGAAGATGCCCAACTAATGCCAATTGTATCAGGCAAAATATGGCAATTTTGTTGTCAGAAAGGGACACAGCAAAGGAAGGACTCTCATGGTGTATAGTATGTCACCTACGGTAAAGATTGGATCTTTTTTTTTTTCCCCCAGGCATTTTCAGTTACGTTTGTCTGTGTGTGCAGAGGCAGTATCAAGGGGCTTTAATAAACCCCTTCATGGGATGGGGATGGATAGGCACTGCCATGGTGGTGTGAGGGAGAGCCAGTGAGCCAGTGATGGAAACAGCCCCATTCCCCATGAGACAGAGGTCAGGGATCAGGCAGGCATCACATCAAAGGGGCAACAGTCTTCTCCTCTGTGACTGTGGCTGACAGAGCTACTGCCGGGTGAATGGGAAAGGCTGGAGCCAGACTCCTGATGCTGGAGGTGGTTGGGCAGCTGGAGAGCAGCCTTGGGAAGACCAGCAAGGACAGCTGTGGGGGACATGCATCCCTTGGGGGATGCTCCCTACTATTCTGCACATAGTATTAGCTGCTTCAATACAGCACAGAATTCAAAGTAATTTTGGAAATAACTTACCTTTGTGAAATAATTCTTTCTCGGCCACAGGAGTGTGTCAGACTTCTTTCCTCCTTTATGTGCCACTCTGGGTTGTGGCTGTGTTTCGGATGGTCATGGCTGTAGTATGGGAGACTCACTCTCAGCTCAGACTGGGATGTGGCAGAAATGCTCAGTCAGGATCTGACCCCTGCCCCTTTCTGGGTGATGTCTGTATGTGCATGTTTCCGCTTTGGGTAATTAAATGCATGCAGTGGCCTGACACACAGGACTGTTGGAGCCTCTTATGTTCTTGCTGTCTGCCTGTTCTCCATAGGGATTTTCAGACTAGTCTTTTGGTCTAATACTGCTTGAATACTTTAGAAGGAAATCCTACATGGAAATCTCTGATTTTTCTCATGGCCTTTGAGACCTTTCAGGTTACTTTATCTGGAACTAGTCCACTGTCTCCTAAGAGTTTCCTCCCACACCCCCATTATTATCCATTGCTTAGTGATAACCCGACTCCCTCCCTGCCTTCCTCTTCATGCTTTCACAAACAGCTTAATGAATTTTAGAAAAAACAAGAACTTCTTAAACACTTTGATAACTTTATCTGGTTTTCATCTCATTACTTTCTCTTTTTTTCCCTTTTAAAGCCTTTTGCAGTGATAGTGGTGATCATACAAAGAAGTTCACATGCAGCAACCTGTTTTTTCCCAAATCATACTGAACCACTCAAATATTATTCCCCAGAACAATATATCAGTAAATCTCTGACTTCAGCACCTACCAGGTGAAAATCCCATTGTACTTGAATGAAATAACAAAAAATCCCTGTGTGACAGGTCAGCGGTTTTCTCCTGGCAAAGTCTGGAGGCAGGCAAACAGGATACAGGGGCTCACTCTCTTTGGTGATGTGAAATGAAGCTGTTGAGCTGCTCATAAAGACTGTCTCACAAGATTTGTATTTCCCCAGCAACCTTCAGAGAGGCATTGCTGGTACAAGCTGGTGACATGGAGGGGCTGCAGCTCCAGGCTGTGTCTGGAAAGCATCCCCATTCGGTTGCATGTTTCCAACCAAAATGGCCTTTTCTCTACACCTGCGAAGGGCTGTTGGTTGGCCTTCATGAGCCCTCCTGGTCAGGACAAGGGGAATGAGACAAAATGATGTGCTGTATGGCAGAAATGGGGTCAATCAGGCAGGAGCTGCTCTGCTGAGCCTGTGTGTACTTGGAACAAATAAGGGTGCATGTTGGGCTTTGTGTAACATGGGTCACGTCATCTGGCAAGTAAACAGCTGAGCTGAGCATTCAGGTTTTCTGCGACTCAGTCCTGTGCTTTAATCGCTGTTCATCACTGTTCCTTTCATTACGGGCCAAATCTGTAGCTTAATTCCCTGTTGCAGTATTTCTAGCTTCATTTTAATAACTTTATATTCCTTTGTGAATGTGAATCAATGGCCTTGTAGAGGCTTTGAGGCTCCTGCTAGAGTCATCTTAAAGCTTAAATGATTATCCTTGCTGCTGCAACTAGATATGTTTTTAAACATATATTGAGCAATATGCCCAAATCCTCCATGTATGTGCTGAGTCCTGTATGTGGTATAATGCTGCTCCCCATAGTACAGGACTGTTCTTGAGTTACTCACTCCAGGACAGTCGTTATCTGGGCTGTGGTGAAAGCCTTTGGAAAACAGCAGGTTCAGGAACATACCTTGTCCATCTTGTCCTCACTCACCCTTAGCTTGGTCACAGCACTGTAGCTTCTACCTGGGTATCTTCTGAAGTATTCACATCTAGATATTTTGTGAAGTTCTGGTTCTTTCCTTCATTGCTGAGATAATTCACAATGATAGATATGCAAATAAGACCTGGTTAAGAATAAAATAATACTTACTACCATTTTATTTAATAGAAGTCTTTAAGGATCAGGGTTAATTTCCAGTACAGTGAGGGTCTTGTGGCTTTACTTTTTTAATAAAAGCTATGTACTGAGAGTTTTGCTTACTGAAAGTGTAATTTCAACGTGATTAACTCACGGGGAGTTAATCTTACTGCAATTAAAATGTACTATTGTTTTTTTAATGCAAAGTCATTTTGCAATTAATAGCATTGACATCTATATATGTGCAGGTTAAATGAAGGAGAGAAGTGCCATAACCAGCATAAAGAAATTGAAAAGAAGCCTGGATCCTTTAGAAGGAGAAACAGTAACTCTGGTGCTTGCAGAAACTCACTGGGATAAGTGCTTGTTCTGCAACCCAGGGCAGAAGGCAGGCTGCAGCTCACAAGGTTAGAGGGCTTGTACAAGTTATTGGATATTTCAGAGGCATGAGGGGCTGGCACCAGTCCATTTGCTGAAAGATTTTACAGATGTGAGCTAGGCAGGACTGTTGTTTTAGGCAGCCAGTGTGAAGCAGGAAATGACCTGTATGGAGCAGGCGGTTAACGAAGAAAGATGCAAGTGAGTTGCACCTCTCTGGGATGGCTGAAGGGATGTCGTTTTGAAAGTTAACCTTATATTGTTCAAGTTTAGCAGATCATCACATCTGGTGTTTGCATATGATACTGCTGAATTCTTGCTGAAACCCTTTGAAAGTTGTCAGAAGTGTAACTTTAAGCTGGCTAAGAAGGGCTAGATGATGTCATAGTGTTTTAATGATCATAGAATCATAGAATTGTCAGGGTTAGAAGGGACCTTAAAGATCATCTAGTTCCAACACCCCTGCCATGTGCAGGGATGCCTCCCACTAGATCAGGTTACTCAGAGCCCCATCCAGCCTGGCCTTAAAATTTTCCAGGGATGGGACTCCCACCACCTCTCTGCGCAACCTGTTCCAGTGTCTCACCACCCTCATGGTGAAGAGCTTCTTCCTAATGTCTAATCTGAATCTACCCACCTCTAGTTTTGACCCATTCCCCCTAGTCCTACCACTATCCGACATCCTAAAAAGTCTGTCACCAGCTTTCTTGTAGGCCCCCTTCAGATACTGGAAGGATATGATACAGAAGTCTCTCTGCAGAGATTGAGATGCAGTCCATCCTCATGCATTGTGTTGTACTCATGATGTAGGGAAAGCTGCACTGTGATACTACTAGACTTGACACAACTTCTACAAACTCTGAAAATACTGTTCCATATGTCTGTATAACTGCTTCAGGATGGAACAGGGAAAATATAATTTTTATGTGTGTCACTTTCTATAACATGGGTTAAAATAGACTTAAGCAAGGGTAGATTCAATATTAAATTAATCACTACCACTTTAGACATTCTTATTTGGCATTCTCTACTGTCAAATACCTAGAGGTGATGAAGGTAAGTTGTGTTAATGAGTACAGTGTGCACTTTTTTGATGACTGAAGTAGGCTGTAACACACTTGATAAGCAATAATTGGCTAAAGATGCCAACAGATGGAAGAAAGTCTGTATTCGGACGGAAAGGCAGAGCATAAACAAACCAGGGACCACCATGTTACAGCAAGGGAGCTTCGTGTCTCTATTCAGAGTAAAAGAATTTTGAGAAATGCAGCATAAGTGATTAAGACAGCATAACATAATCCTCTGCAAGATGATTTATACCATGTCAAAGATACCCTTAACCTAGATTTCATACTGATGTTAGTTGAGTAATGGTCAGGAAGCATTTGTATGTCACAGTTTAAATATGAAAGATGCGTTTTACTCATGTGCTTTCTGTGAATATTTTGAAACATTTGTTTTAAGTCATGTTGAAGTAAAAATGGTGTTTTGCTCTAGGCTTTTATACTGTTTTGCGTTTTCATCTCAGATGGCAGATCTTTGATTGCTTGACACCAGTAGAAGTGATCTGCTCCAGAAGACTGGATGAGATGGTAGAATCTCTGTCATTGTCATATTTAGAACACAACACAGGGAGATCTTACCTTCATTCATCAGTAGTTTCTAATAAGAAAAGCTACTAGTAGTGAGAGCATCAAGCCATAAAAACTTCTATCTCACATGTAGTGCATAAAGAAATGTCAGTTGCTTTAACTGGTGGATTTGCTGAGTTTGCTGGTTTGACAGAGTCTTTAGTACGATCCTTTCACATTACCTCATGTCACAGCATTTAAGCTAGATTAGCTGTACAATTTTCATATGACCTTTGTTTGCCTTTTTTTTTTATGAGATGTGATCAAAGTTAAAATTCCAACTTAAAAAATATTCTGAAGTTCAGAATACTTATTTGCAAAATTGGAAGGCTAACTAAATGGTTTCCTGTCAAGCAGGTAGCAAGTTTTATGCTTTTTGTTTCAGTAATCCAAAATAAACAAGCTATGTGCTACTCCACCTGCATGAATTTAATGGATTTAGCAGATGCACCTTCGACAGTTGGCCACATTCTCTGTACCAGCAATATGGGTGCTCCTAGACTTCAGTAACTGCCTTTCTAGACATCTTCACATGTTGCTTGCTCCTGCAAGGCTTCGCCCGGCTGAAGTGTGCCTATCTGATCACTAGCTGTGTGCCCTAGTTTAGTTTTTTGTTGCTCCGCCTTTGTTCCTGAATTTAATTTGTTTCTTTAGATGCAGCCCCCACCCAGAACCAGGATCTGCAGCTGCTAGAATGTGGCTTATTATCAGTGCTCTTACCTACACTGTGTATTTTCAGAATAATGGCAGTTGATTAGTTATAGATATGTCCTGTAAAATAGCTGGAGGAAATGCATTTTATGTGGCTTTAACTCAGAAACCATAATAATAAGTTTCCTCTTTTATGAGCACTGTAGAAGTATGCTATGAAGACAGCAATAAATTAAGCTTTGTTACCTTTCAATTTATTTCTATTAGTCATTCATTTTTATTAACGTATTTTAGGTATTTACTGCAGGAAAAATGTTGTGGTCCAAATGTGTTATGAGCAACTTAAACAGTATTGTTAGCCCAGATTTCTTACGTAGTGTGAATTCATCAAGATCCTTTCTTGACTGAAATGTATGGTTTGGGGTTTTTTTGTTTCTTTTTTTTCTTTCCTTTTTCTTCACACATTTTCTGATTAGACTTGTTCTTAACTTTTAGAAGCAATTAGAACCTACGGTAGCATTTTTTTTCTAACTGTATGAAAGAACAACACACTTGCATCTTTTGTATCTTGTGGGATTCTAACCACTTCACGGGTCCCTGTTTGTCACCATAGTTTCATATCTCTGAAGTTCAAAGGAAAATGCAGTTAATCAAGTCTCAGATCCCTGACTTCAATCTGCTGCATTTGATTTCCATCAGTATTCATGGTTATGCCATTTCAGTGGCATAGTGTTTCTCTCAGCTATTGTGTATTTCCTTGTAGATATGGACAAAGTGGTTTAAAAAGCCAGAAGTGGGTGCCCTCTTAGGCAGTAAGCCTGATGGCCCCATGGCTAGGATGCAGGAGCTGCAGGTAGCTGTTAAGCTAGATTTAAATGACAGACTCCCTGAGTATTTTCAATTCTCTCTTAAATATTATAGAATATTCCTATAATTGTAAAGCGGTGCAAATTCCAACATAAGCATTTAAAAAACTTGTTACTGAGCTCTCAACAATACCCAAATAGACATACACAGAAATATTTCTTTTTCTGATTCAAAAATCTGTTCCCTGTGTTTGCAGTATTATAGACCATATACACATTTACTGTTTTTATTAACGTATAGCATCTTCTCTGGATTAATAGTTTTGTGCTCACTCAGGAACTTCTGATTCAGTTTTTCTTTTTCTTTTTTTTTTTTTTCTTTTCTCTACTGAATTTACTTCTAACATGTCATTCCACATACGCATAACAGCACGTCTGAAATTCCTGGAGTGATTGGAGGGTTAAGCCATGGCCCACATAAACAAACATGCTGCCTCTTCAGTCTCATGGCTGTAAGTCATTTTGTCAGTTTTCTTATCTGCTGTCTGAACTCACTTGCTCTTTATAGCACGTGTTGCTAGAACAAGGGCTGATATTTATGGCCAGAAATTTAAGCTGACAGAGTTTGTAAAGAAGCAGCAACACAAACCAGGATAAGCTGCTATAATTTGCTGTATTTGTCAATACTGCATTTGAAAGAAATATTTTTCAGCCTGGTGACATTGATGATAAATGACTTTTTGCTGCATTGTACCACATAATCTTGATGAACTGACACATCATTGGGAATTTGTATCCTTGAGGCAAGCTGCTAAGGAAAACAAAGTTGTTGAATGAAAGTGCTCTAGACAGTCAAGACAGTCAAATCTTTTCATATGGAATTTGAAGGTGTACTAAAAGTGCTGACAAAACCAAAATGATAAAGTGTTTCAGTATTTGTATTTCATGGGTGTGTCAAGTTATTTCCAAGAGTGTCTGAAGATGGGACTAATTACTGCTGTTATGCTAACTGATTTCATCATGGAAAAGCTAATGATAGGAATTCACGGCCAAGTCATTTGAAGTCATTATGGCAAACAGGAGATAAGCTATATTAAGAAGCTGCAATGAGTAATGGTACAGTGTTGTTGGAACCCAGTAACAGTCCACCTGATCTTCTGGCTCCTCTTTAACAATGAGACATGCTTGGTGTAAGGTTGCTTTTCTTGACGAGTATTAGCAGGATTTTTTTTTTTTCAATGCATCAGTTTTGTTCATTAGTATTTTTATTAATATTGTCAGACTTATTGTAACTCTGGTATAGCCAGGAACACCATCGTCTGTAGAAGTATCTGGGTTAATTTAATTAGCATGTTCTCATTGCTGCTTGCCAGGTTGGAAAAAAACAGCTTGGTTTATCAAGTGAATCCCTCTGTGTTGAACAGAACAGCTTTTGTTGAGTTACTGCCATTGGCTTTCAAGCTCTGAGGTCCACAGAAACTTGAAGTTTTCCACCTAAGCTGGGAAAATATTAGTAGACAGATCTTTTGGAGGAGCAACCTCTGAAGCCTAACCTGAGAAAAAAATTGTCTTCTTGCTCATGGCTGGTTCAGGTAATCATCGAACCTCTGCATCTTTGTTTCATGAGAATAGTAAACACCTTCTCTTCTCAAAAAAACCCAGACTCTAAATCTATCATGTTGACTCTAACTTTTACCAGGAGAAAACAGTAATAGAAAGCTTATGTTTTTACCAGAGGAAATACCAGAGATGCAAGCCTTGAATAATGTTAGCACTTTCAGGGATAATAAATATATTAACACTTCTTCATTGCCGATAACGAAACATACCTGCTCAGACACATCACAGCCTGTGGGCCCTGGAGCGCCTTTCCTGGAGAATTAAATATGCTGAGCGTGGAGAGACTTACATTGGTAGCCACTACTTTTTTCCATTAAAGGTATGTGGGTCTGATTTCTGTTTCTTCCTTCATATTTCATTAGGATAAAGAAAAAAAATTATTTTCAAAAGAAAAAAAATTGTTTTCAAAAACTGGAGGAAACTTAAGGTTACTAAAAAACCCAAGAATTCTCTATTGAAAAATGGACCTTGAAAGCTTCTTCATTGTTGTGTCATGTATGCCCACTTTATGTGAATCAATCTACTGAAACAAGATTTCCCACGTAAGAAATGTATGCATGTATCTAAATTCTGTTGTTTTGGGTTTTGTTGTTTTGTTTTTTTTTAATTACTCTACTGTTGCAAAGGGGAGTTTTAAAAAGGGATTTAAAGAAAAACCTGACTGCAGTGGTGTTGAAGAAACTCTTCTGATGCAAAAAAAAAGAGAAAATACATCACCTATCTCTAAATACAACAAACAAGGAAATGAAACTGATGCCATGGTTAGAAACATGTTGTTTGATGCAAAACAAGTCTTTGCAAAAAAAAATAGTTCACAAAGCCAAAGGAGCAGGCTTGGGAAGTTTTATGTTCAGCCACATTCTGTGTGGGTATTTTTGGGGTGGCTTCCTCCCTCCCCCATCTTTGACAGCAGAATGGATGTGTGTTTTGGCTGAAAGAGGACAAATGGGAATGAAAGAGTAAAAGGAGACAGAGGGATGGGAAGGGAGAAGAACATGATAAATAAAAAGTTAAGAAGGGA
>VYZX01008704.1:178927-273546 GCA_013401335.1 Brachypteracias leptosomus
AGAAGGTAGGTAAGAACTTGTTACAATTATTGGAAAAAAAAATTATGCAGGAGAGTAACGAAAGAGTTAAGGGACTTTGTATAGGTGAGCTGTAAATGGATGCTGGAATAGTGTATGTAAATGGGCTTAAATGGAAGAAAGCAGGTGAGAGAACAAGTGCCTTGAGTTTCATCTGAAAAGAGTGAGAGTGGGGCCAGAGCCCCCATAGTTTGAATAGGAGAGTTTGCATTTGTTTTGGCATATATTTGTTGAGACTTCTAGAGTTGTAAGAGCTTGTGCTCTTGCAAACTGGCTTTGAGGCAACAATAAATTTTACACATTTGAAGTCCAGAAGGTGTAATAAGTTTTATAAATTTTGCATCTTCAGAAACAAGAGTTTAAAAACAGGGATCTGCCTAGAAAAGACTTCCATCAATGCTACATTATTTCCAGTTTCTGCTACTTCTTCCCACCTCACAAATATGCACAGATTTTAAAATTTATTTTTTTTTATCCTGGCAACTCTTTACAAGTATATAACTTCTCTTGGCCGTCTTTTCTTTTGCTGTTGCTTATCTTTCATCACCTGATGATGTAGCTTTGCATCTTTGACTGTCTGAGACTTGTAAGAATCATTGCCAGAATCATGTTGCACCTTCCTGTTTGGATGTGTTAAAATGATTTCTTTTAGGTTCTTGGAACTGCATGAATGGAACATAATTTGTGATGTCTAACATTGACCTGTCCTGTGAAAACTCTCCAGGCTCGTCATCTGATTGAACAAATAGTTTTTCCACTTCTTCAGTCCAGAAGATGGTGGCTGAGGCGAAACCAAATCAGAGGCTTGCTCCCAACCAGAGTAAGCATTTGTTCTGAAGCACCCTCTTATGTCGTCATCAGGTTTACATACAGGGATGCTGAAGCAATCCATGAGGTCAGGCTGGTTGGGATTTTTTTGTGGGTTTTTTTGTTGGGTTTTTTTTGTCCTTAGTAGCACCATTAGATATAGATCTAGAAATGAGGTAGAAGTGGATGAATGCATTTCTAACAGGAGAAGATGAACACAACCTTAACAAAATCTCGGATATTATATCTCCCACCCACATATGATACAGTTAGTAGTCTATTTGAGCACCTAGTTATTCTCTGGAGTAATTGCTTTGCCTGATAGAGGTTGGTGAGGAGAAGTATGAATGACTAGTCATGCAATCAAATTAACCTTCAGGGTTTTTGGGGTTTTTTTGCTGAGTTACAGTTTCCATCCTTAAGGCATTAAAGTGCTTCTGATAAAACATCCAATAATTCCCTGTTCTTCTTGTTAGTACTTGGGAAATCTGTTCATCTTGCTTTAAACTGAAATTAACTACAAATTTACAGAAATTTTTTCACTAGTGTCAGCAAACACCAGACATGCAGTAACTTCAAGTATCTGCTGTGCAACAAGAGATTTCAGTGGTCTTAATTCCTTTAGATTAACTGGGCACATTCAAAACTGGATTTGTGTGAGCAGCAGTGTATAGATGTTGGGTCTATAAATACACATGTCATGATGTGATAGGCTCTCACTGAAAGTGGCAGCTATGTTTTAAGTATAGAAGTCATTTGAGTGAATTGGTTGCCTTCACAAGAAATGTGCAGGTGAAATACTACTTTTCATCTTTGATGTATATTAACCACCCTTTGGGATTTTCTGGTTCCCCTGGGGCAAACTGTTCGGGTGAACAATCCTACACACAGGCCTCAGATCTTGCTGCATCGACATGGGTGTCATTGAGGATCTTTGTCCCTGTTTTTCTCAGAATAAGCATGTTGGTTGGTGTCAAGGAATTAATCAGAATTTGTTCAGAGATGGTAATATTTTGCCTATTGTGTTTTATTTAACCCTACCAGTTTATTTTGGTTGAGAAAAATTATCTGAGACTTAATTCAACATTTACATAAATGAAATAGAAGTATGATTTTTGTCATCCTAAACCTGAACCAGATTCCATAGTAATCCAGAATGGTTTCAAAAGTTCTCCCTTTAGTTTGAAAGAAGCTTAAAGTATCATTAGAAGAATAGTCTACTGTTTAGAAATAGAGTCAGAAGGTGCTACAGCTGAAAGAGCACAGAGGAAAAAATGTTCTCAATCCGTACACTTTATTTGCCAGTACTTCTTATGTCATGTGTTTCACCATTTCCCCTGGAGTCAGACAGCTTCCTCTACTGTTTGTAGAAGAAACATTACTGCTTCCTATTGATCTGTGAAAGACCTATGCAATCAATTCCTTTTTTTCTTTCTTTTTTTTTTCTTTTTTTTTAAACGACAACAAGAATGCTGAGAGACAGAAGCATCATCTGAAGCTGCTCTTCACACAAAAGCCCTTGCAGAATCCTTCTTGATTACTAACCCTTTGAGGCAAAGATAACACTTATTTTGCAACTTGTATAATAAATGAAAAAACCCCAGCTATATATTGTTTCTAAGTTGTTTTGAAACTTCTCTTTTACCTTACAGTGGCTGTTGTCAGAGACCTTTCTACAGCCTCTCTAGCTGGTCACTGAATCTCCCCTGCTTTGTTTTGCACTTCTGTGGCACAACCGCAGACATTGATTAGCATTGATGTGCTTCTGCCTCCTTTTCTTCACACTCCACCACCTTCTCTTGGGTTTGTACCAAGTAATATCTTTGTCTGATATATTAACAACTCTCCCTTTTATACTTCCAGTTGACAGTGAGTAGTTTGTTTTGAGGTTTGAGGCGGGATTTAAAAAATTTTCTTTAAAAGCCAATTGAGTGTCATGCTTCTATGTGCTTTACAGTTGCCTCTTTCTATGGAATTTGCTGATCTTGGTCTCAAACATACTTTGAAGATAACTTTGTGAAGACGGAAATCAGCATTTATAGTCTCTTCTTCACACAAATTGGTCATCTGTGCTTGACAGCATTTTCCTCCAGCTTTTGAATATCTCTGAATAGGGAAACCTGCTGCCCAGTACAGTTTTGTTGCTTCATTAAGTCATTTTAATTTCTCCTTTTTTTCTTAAGGAGAGTAGTAATTTTTACATCTGTTTTCATTAGGGTTGGGGTTTTTTAGCCTTTTTTTTTTTTTTTTTTAAAAAACAAGTACTTTTCACTATAATCTGTTCTGCATTAATCAGCTGGCTTATTTAGTTAAACTGTAGTCATTTAGAAACTGTTCCATTAGTTTTAGTCTAAGTTACAACTTGGAGAACAACAAAGGAAGAAATAACCTTCCAGAAATAAAACTTTCTTTGGTTAAGCACATTTTTGAGCACTTGAATATGGAAATATATATCATATTGAGTCTTTTTTTTCTGTCCTAATCAGATAGTCAGCTTCTGGGTGGTCTGAGTGTAAAAATTGCTTCTGTTTCTGAGCGCAAGTGCCTGAAGTCCTTACATTCAGGAGTGTAGGTTAGACCTAGTTCACAGGTGAAAATGTCATAGCCAGTTTAGTGGATTTCTTTCATTTCAGTTTGTTTTAAATGTAATAGCTTTCTGGAGATGTTTAACCTTTGTAAGCTTTAGAGAACAAATTCCAAAGTGAGTGGTTAGGGCTTTAGCTAGAAAACTCTATTCCATGATACACTGGTTGGTTATTATTAGAAAGTCTTATTTTGTTTGTTTGTACATGCATGTGTTTTCAGACTTAATTAGCTGGCTCCTCATTATAAGAACAAAAGAAGAAAATGTAATTTCCTTCGATATCAAATCAAAGAACTCTTGCAGCAAAAGAAACATGATTACTCAAATGTCTTTAATCCATAGTTTTTGCTATGACTTGTTTTAGCTTCGTAGTGTAGATCTAAGCTGGTCTCTTGTTCTTCCACTGTTGGATGCTGACATTTGTCTGTATTTTGCTTATACTTAATGAATTTACCAATCCAGAAATGCCTTTTGTTTCTTTTTAACTTGAACCCCCTGTATCCTGCTGCACCCAGGAAGGAGAGATTTGACTGCACAGTAACAAAGATTCAAGTTTCCATTTTCTTCATGCTCACCATATCTTATTCTTCATACTTTAAAGATAAATGGTTTTAATTTACAGATGCTGATTCTGCTGGTTTTAAGGATAAAGCTAGACAACTACAGGATGATAGATGCTTTGCTTAAACTTGTGCACTTTTGCTCTTTTAATATGTTAAATAATTGCATTAAATAGAAATTTATTCAGATTTTTTGAGTGGTGAAATACATAATGGATATTTAGCATTTTGAGAATGAAGATACTGCTGCTCCAGTGATAATTTTTAATTTAAATATCTGAAAAATAAACAGAAAAACCCCCTCCCCTTTTACTTAAAGATGCATATGTATTTTAAATAGTTGGTGTGGTTTGGAGCATCTGTGTGTGTATCTTATTAGATATAAAGTACATTATAGATGATTTCAGAGAAGTGCTAGCAGCGTGTGCCAAGAGAGGTCAGTGTGGATAACCCTTTTGTGGCCACTGTTGTGTGGCCTCCAAGGGCTGACTTCTGCAGGGGTGGGCCATATCTCTAAAGTTACCAAATCAGTCCTCAGCGCAGATGTAGACCTACTGAGCTCCAGGGAGAGAGACTGCCTGTTTCCACTTACCCGATCTGTGTGAAGCTCTCTGCCACTCCTCTGTGCTCTGTGGATAATATAGAGTGAGGAAAGTGCTTAGTGAAGGAAGTTTTTGGCTTATATTTGCCATAACACAAGTCTCTTACTGCACTGTAGGGTGAGATGCCTCCGAGGTGGTCAGTTCCTTCTTGCTTCTAATGAAGAAGCCTGAACTTGGCTTAGGGTAGTGTATGTGCATTTCTTTATTAAAATGCATTAATTTTTTTTTTGTCTTTGAGCCGCACTTGGTATGTTAAATTGAGTGTTTAGGCTGGAAATGGTGAAATCTTCAGCTCTATTATTTTATAAGTTTTAAGAATAGACTACCTTCAAATCGCTATGTGGTATAAATCCATATGTCCTTTGTTTACTTTGAATGTCACGTTTAGATACATTTAGATCTCTTCTGCAAAGTCTTATGTTTTTGAAAAATGTCGTTGTCTTCCATCTGGAAGAGATAAGCACTTTCACTTCAGGGGAGAAAAAAGAAAGGGACAGAAAGGCAGGCAGTCCTGCTGGCTGTCATCTTGCTGACAAAGGAGGACAGTGGTTGGACAGAGTTGGCAAGTTTGGGGTCCAGTTCTGGGTAGGTAATTGAGTGCAAAAGTCAAGTTGGAGTCTCTTGATGACTTTTTTTTGAGAAATCCTTTGCTGGCTCAGCTTCTACTTCAGTATTTTATAAGAAGCTTTCTGACTGTAATTTTCAAACTCAATTTACAGTCTGAGACTATTTAAAAACCTGATCACATAACTTCATTTTGCAACTGAATACAGTAAAATGAGTAGGTTGCCAATTACAATTTTGCAAGGTTTAATTCAAATCTAAACAAGAGCAGAAACAAAACCACTTTAATTTTCTCATTTCTAGTGCAACCTTGCTTACTCAACACTTAACAGCAAACCCGGGACTGTGCAGTTGTGCAGGTAATCCATTAGAGGGCAATCTAATATTGCTCTGTTTGGAAAGCGGTCCTCTATAAGGAGACAGAACCGGACACAAAACAGGTACAAGTTTGATAAGGTTTAACTTAATTTTCTATTTGAAATTAAGCTGGTTTAATTGTGGGATATATGTTAGCTCAGTAGTAGAACAAGGAAAATAATGTGTATGTTTCTGTTATATCATTTGACTAAATATAATGGATTTGCATGGTATAATGGAACCTCCTTAAAATCTGCCTGGTCTACAGAGGTGGTGAAAAAGTTTGGAAAAGCAGATTCCATCTCCTCTTTCTAAAGTTTGCTTACCATCTGGTTATGGCCAAATTGCTTCGGCAAGAATTTTGTAACCTTTTGGAGGGAAAGCCAAGCATGTAAATTCTCTTTACATAAGTAACTTAAGGCAAAAATTATATTGAAATCAGAGCACTTAATATATGTTTTTAAAAACTCAGACATTTAGTACCTTTATTCTCTCAGATTTTAGACAAGTAGTAAATCATAAAACCTCAGAATGACGTTTTCAATTTTAACACTTAAACAAAATACTACCCCATAAACTTACTGCTATAGATATAGTGTCACTGCCTGCACTGTGGAAGGAAATGATTTGTAAACTTCATACGTCTTGATCTTTCTATAATCTCCTGATAACTGCTGGAAGCTTGAGAAGGTGTGCCAGCAAAAACACTGCTTTATATTTTCTCTACTTCTTAAGCATGTGTTAGCAACCGCTGCTGAAAAGAGAATGCTGACTTGGCTCAGCTTTTGGTTTGACATGGTATGGTGCCTCTTATGATGAGATTGGCAAACTTTATATTTTATATTTATATTTTTGTTCCTTGACAGATAGGAAAGCAATTTACTTAATTGAAGTCAGTGGATTGGGAAAGTTCCTATACAGGGTTTAAAAGTGCAGATGTGATTACCAGACTTCAAAGGCAATTCTGGAGAAGTTTTTAGGTTGATAAATTTCCTAAATATGAATGTGAATATTTAAAGTGATTTGTGAGGCATTTATTATGATGAAGCAGGACGTGGAGAAGTATGGCACTCACAGCAGTGTACCAATCAATGATAATTGTATCATTTTGTATTTCAAGAAAATCTTTTATATTGTAAATTAATAAAGATTGTCAATTTATGCATTATGTTTAAATGCATTGTTTTCCATTTAGAAACTCAGCAAAAATAATCTAACTATGCCTACAAATTTAAACCTTTTATTATTACCAAATTTTCCTTTGCAAATACAAACCAATACTGCTATAAGATGAAATGCAGTATAATATATTCGTTCCTGCAGTAAGTGGTGCTTATTCCCTGTGGAGTGAGACTGCAGAGCTGCTTTATTTTGCTCTGAAGTACTGAAATGGAGCTGGGGCATCCATCCAAACCCCATGCTCAAATGATCCTGTCTTTTATTAATTGTACACAGATGAGGAAGTCTGGCTTTCCTTTTTTTTGAGTCTCTCTTTTTTTTTTTTCCAGAGCTGCAAAGAGCCAGCATATATAAATAGTCCTAAAGCTATTCACTTTCTCATCAGTGCTGTTTTTATCAGTGGCCTCTGTTTGGGGCTGGTTCCATTATGAAAATGTTTGCATGTGTTTCCCAGAGGGTCCACACACTCTGGAAAGGAATGTGTAGCTCTAGTGTGTTGCCTTGTAAATATGGCTAAATATCACACCTAAAGGTAAAAGGTGCTTTCTTATTGTCTCCCCCTTTGCAGGGCTACTGCACAGCAGTGCTTTCTCTGATGATTTTATCAGCTTTCCATTGGACAGCAAAGTCTAGAAAAGTGCTTTAAACTGCAGATGGACCTGCTGTGTCCAACAGTGTCACACCTTTGCTTCCTAGAGGTTTGGGAGAGGGACTGGTCCCTCAAGCACAGCTCTGATTCTCAGTGTGGAGGTCTCCTGCAGAAGGTCTTTTTAGTGCAGCTTTTTTTTTTCCTTAAATAAATGGAGGACAGGAAAGAAAAATCTGGTTTGAGCGTTAAGTTCACTGTTCATAAAAGATCCATATAACACAATTTTGCCTTCAATCTTTATTTACCTAAGAGACTTTTTACACGGTGTGACATCACTAGTTTTTATGTGGTGCACAGAATCTCATCTTAACAAGATAAACAACATTAATATGCTACTTAGCTTTTACAGTGGAAAATGCTGTTGTTGGTCAGCTCTCAGGGGTTTCAAGTATGATTGATGAGACAGATTTAAGTAACTGAAAGTTAAAAATCTACTTTGTCAAATGTCAGTGTTTTGGTTTTGGTTTAGTTTTTTTTTTTTTATGGCTCCTTTTCATTTTTGTAAGCCCAAGTAATACTGAGTTGTGAGCAGTATTTAAAGGCTGCTGGTGACGTTGAACTTGGCGGAGTACAAGGCTGATCCCACCGCTGCCTGCTTTGGTGAGGCTCCAGCACTTTTCTCTGATACAAATCAGAGAGAAGCATGGGTAGAGTGAGTAACCCAGAAAGTGGAGTTAGCCCTGTTTCACTATAATTCTGTAGTTAGTGGTTGCTCTGTGAGAGTGATGATACCGTAAGATATCAGGAAAGAACTATATATTTGTTGCATATCATATTACCTGTGCCATATGCCCTCGTCTGAAATAGTTCAAAGTGGGTGGCCTCCTTGACGTGCTACAGGGGCCACCCCTGGGAATGGTTTTCTGAAAAAGTGACTTTCCCAGCTGATGAGGAACTGGAGGTGGAGGGGGGAAATCTGTGGGGGAATGACTGGCTCAGGCTCCAACTGGATTGATTGTACTGGTGTAGATGGTTATCATGTTTAATTGTTTTAGATAACTGTGGTGGTAATTGCATACAAGTCTTGGAAAAAAAATTCTAATATATAAAATCAAAGCTACATCATAGAGGAAACAACACAGTTCTCACAGGAGAACACCTCCAGCTTATTATTTAAAGTAAGAAAAATGTGTAATACATACAACAGACTTTTTTTTCTTTCATTTAATTATTCCCTTCTTCCCCACCCATTTTCCTTGAAACAACTAAGGCGGGAGGTGGAAGCAATTCCTGTGAAATGCTCTCATGCTTACTAAGTTTAGCAAACCTGATTTTCCATCCCCTCACCTCTCTTGGAGATTATTGAATGGGGAAATGCAAATTTGATAACTGAGTAGTTTCTATATAGAGCATCATCGCATTGCTTGGAGGTCAACTGGAAAATGCATGGAGAAGGGTGCAGTTGTTCAGGTTCCTGGTCTACAATAAAACAAATAGAGTTTGCAACAAATGGTGACAATTTAGCCAGAAGATTAGTCACTACCTGTGATAGTCCACTGCCGAGACTTTGTTGATAGAGTAGGAAGTAGGAAAAACTGCTTCTCTTAACTACAGAGACACCAATTTCATAGGTGTGGGTTTTTTTCCTTCTTTTTGATGGTTGAAGATCATTAAAACGACTCAAGGTAATGTTTTCAGGCTACTAACTGGTTAATGATTAGATCCCTTGAGTAATCTGTTGATGTGAAAACTTACCTCCCTAATCACATTTGTAAGTGTAGTGGGTCTGTCTGAGCTGATTTTCCCCATACAACCCTCATGCTGCAGTACTAGGACCCAGAGAGTGTTGATAACACACACCCTTGTTATGACTATCAGTGCCCACACGGCACCAAAGGTACGGGGTGGGGACAAGATCTGGGAGGGGATACAACCCGGACAGCTGACCCGAGCTGACCCAATAGGATATTCCATACCATATGACGTCAGCTCAACTATAAAGGGAGGAGGACGGGGGGGATTCTGGGAACACATTTGTCCTCCGAGCAACCGGTACACGTTCTGGAGCCCTGCTTCCCGGGACAGGCCCGACACCGCCTGCAGATGGGAAGTAGAGAGTAACGGCTTTGTTGCTTTTGCTTTGCGCGCGCGCGACCTTACTTTCTCTGCTGTTTATTAAAACTGCTTCTTATCATAACCCACGGGTTCTTCTTCTCCATCTTACTCTCTTCCCGCTTGCCTTGCTGACAAAGGTTTGGGGTGTGGGGGGGGAGTGATAGAGGGACTAGGGGTGGGCACTGGGCACCCAGCCAGGGTAAACCCACCACAGTAAGGTGGCTACCTAATCTAAATTTTAAAATGCTTACAACCAATTCATTAACGTTTGAAGCAGAGCTACTGCATGCTTGTTACCTACAATGGTGAAAGGAGGTAGTAACTACCAAATTCTGTTGCTCTACATGCTGCCTTCTGCAAGATAGACTGCAGTTGCAAGGTCAAGGGGTCCAACTCTTGGACATCATCTGAAAACTGTACAATTTAAGCACCACAGACATTAATAATGTTAATGCTGCCCATGTGGACTCTGTCTACATCAAATAAGTTTCATTAGCATTTCCAGTGTAATTCAAAGACACACACAAAAAAAGCTTTTTCTCTTTTTGAGAATGGTTTTGTGGGGGGAAGTGCCACTTAAAGGGTTTTTTCTTGAATGAACCTCAGCAAGGTTGGTGGCAGTTGTAGCCTGGGGACAGCCCAGTCTGTGCTCTTGAACATACTCTTGAGTTCTACTGCATGTCCTGCTAGATGGGTGTATGTGATATGCTACATCTTGTCCTCTGGGAAGCCTGGGCTACATAGTGCACATCTCCTCCTCCTGTGAAACCTCAGAACTAAGTAATAAACATTGCAAAACCTTTGGTTCTAAAATGATTTGTATCTTTGCCAGCTGAAGAAAGAAAGAGAATGACTTCAATGACTTTTTCTTCTTGTTTTGAAACAACTCAGTTGGGGCTTTTTGTCCTTGTTTCTGTAGGCATTCTTCATTGCCCTTACTTCCCTATATATGGGCTAGTGTGGGAATGGGATGAATGTAACTCATCATCTGGCTTGTGCACGTCTCTTGTTAAAATAGGCAGTTGTTTGGTCGTTGCAGCTTGTCTTATAAATAATTCATTCATGTTAACATTCAACTGTATATAGCAATATGTTAATTCCTATATCATTTACATCCACATATCCAAAGGATGTCAAGATGTAGATTAAAACGAAGGTTTCCAAACGTATACTATAGTCTGTGTTGACACAAGCTATTAACTGCGTTATTAAGAGCAATGCAGCAGTACTGATGAAGGTTACCTAACATTACTTTGCCATTTCCAATTAAATTCTAGGTCACCCTATCCTCTGTGTGCTGCAGAGAAAACTGTACAATCTTTAGACAGATCAAGCCAGTGGAGTGCAGAGTATATGAAAAAGATGGTAATATATAACTGGTCCTTTCTCAATGGTGGTAGGAAAATTGCCAAGCTTCTAGGCAGTTTACACTGTGGCTTGGGTTTCAGTTCTCTGAGTTGAATAAATTCACAAGTGGTTAGAATTTTTCTCAAATGTACTTCTGTCATTCTGATCATGTATTTGGTATCTTACAGAGCCAAAGAGAATGTGTGTGATATGTAGGTCTATAGAAGTTAATACTTACCATTAATGAATATCATTAAAGACCTTTTTTCTGAAATATGTTGAATGTCATTCTCCCCTGCTTCCATGGTAACAAACAGAGACTATAACTGAGTCTTTTAAGCCTTTGCTTCTGCCAGTGGTTATAATTCAGTAATAATTAAAAAAAAAGAACTCTGGCAATCCTGCAGTAACATTTACTTAATTGGCTCTTGGGTACAGCCACCACTAAAAAGCTGGAACCTTGTAAATGACTTCACCGTGCTTCTAAATAATTGGTTTCTCCTCTCTCAAAAATGTAAAGGCTGTTCAACTTGGTTTTATTTATTTATTTACTTATTTATTTATGCTGTGGTAATTAGAGCCCTACCCCTTCGGCCCTTTGCTTCATTTTTCTAATTCTGAACCAGCATCTGTTTTTTCACATTCTCCTAGTTTGACTTCAAATGCCAATCGGTTGTGGTTGATCCCATTTACAGATTGCAGCCTGGAACCCAGATCTGTGCTCACCTGCATTTGCTGTTGTGATTACTGAACATAAATCACTCATGGTTGCGGATGGAATGCAGGCCATGACTGAAGGTGCAGAAGGGTAGGCAGAGTGGGCTTTGCACTTGCTGTTACAGTTGTGTTGGAAATAAATGGAGATAAAACACATACTCCAAGCCAAGTTTTGCAGCCTAACACATCAGATAAGTCTATGTGAAGCACTAATATTAATCAATATGTTGCTAAGAAGAAATAGAAGTATGTTTTAAAGGATGCTTTTAGAACTTCATCAGCTGTTTTTCCATTTTTGCTGGGGACTTTGGAAGGTTGAAGGTGAAATGAGTGGATATAATGGTGGGACAAAGCCACGGGATATGGGATATAATCTGATTTCTTTTTAAGAAGGGCTCCACTGGGCTTAACTTTCCTCTTGTGACTGATATTAAACATGGATTGATGGAATACTTATGACAACATTGTTCCAGGTTATTGTAGGCTGAAGGTTGTTTTAGACTAAAGACTACATGCATTATGATTTTTACAACTGAGCTTTGTCTGTATGGCTCTTCTAGCTAAGAATTTAAGCTCATTATTTTGCAGTAAGATTGTTTGCTTCCTGACACTGTAACCTGATTTACAATGAATGCTATTTGTAGTCTGTTCTTTCTTAATGAATATAATGAGGCTGAAGACGCATGGAACACAATTGACAAATGCCATGTATTGATTTTAGGCCTGACCTGATTGACACACTAGAATAATAACCAACTTGCCAATAATAGGCTATTTGTCTAGCAAAATAAGTGTTAAATCTTGCAACTATTTGAAATTGCTTTGAGGGGTCACTGCTCTAAATGCCTCTTAAAGCAGATCGCTTACAAAAATCTATGCATCTCCTTCTCGCTCATATTCATATCTGCAAACATATAAAGGAACCATTACAATACATATAATGAGAGCAACTGTAGAAGAAAGCATGTGTCCATCATAAAACCAGGAATTATCACTGAGTTCTGACACCATCCTCTTGAAAATACTTATTTCACTTTCAATATCCAAAATACATTTATTACAAAAAAAGTTTCTACTTTACATTGATTTAGGATGAGATTTTTCTACAAATTGCATTTTTTTAAATGTCTGAAATAATATTTTCATAGGAAATTCATTTTATACATTCTCTTGGGTTTTTTTTCTGTTTTAAATCAGTAGCCATCATTAATTGTATCTAAATATGAAAGCATATTGAAAAAGAGTACTGACATTTACAGAGTGCAGAGTCTCCTTTCCATGATATTGTCTCTCACAGTTGATTTGGGGCTTTCTGCAGTTGCTTCTGCTGTGATAGTCTGTGCTTTGCTCACTCAGAATCCCTGCTGCTGAAAGGGTTAATTAATTTAGGGTCTTCTAAAACAGCTAGGGCCAGAGGGGGGTGCTCAAAGGGGTGTGGGCAAGGACCAGCACCCCCAGACTGAACTGAAATGGAGTCTTGGGCCATGGGCAGGGTGAAAGAGCCCTCAGGAGTGAGGGTCAGGGCTGATCAGACCCCTCAGGGCTTGAACATAAGCAGGACCGGCAGTACCTATGGGAAGATACTTTTACTGCCTGTTAACTGCATGGATGAGGGTTGCCCTATGCTGGAGGCTCACGTGTATCTGATGTATTAAAAAGTCTCTGTGGAAAATATGTAGTGCACAATGCTTCTTGTTTTGATTATTTCTGACTTGTCATAAAGGGTCCTACTTGCAGTTCAAAGGGCAGGAAATTCAGTAATTTACCATCAGTCACTCAGTATGATACTCTCTTTTTTTAGTTTCAGGAATGAATGCGATCACTTTGTCTTGAGTGGCATGGGCCACCCAAGCGAGCGAAGTTACAATTATTTCCTCATCTGTTTTTATACTGAACGTATTTGCAGTCTGCATTTCTTCATCACCTTGAGCTTTATCTGTAAAGTTGCTCCATTTTCCCTATGATGTATTTTTTCAATAGGTGCCTTTTTTTTTATACCCTGTTGTTGCCTACTTGCTAGCGGCACTTTGAAGTGCGGTTTGAATTAATGCTGACACAAACACAGGAGCTTGGGACTTGCACAACTTCTACATACTCCTTTTGAAATACATTTAAGTGGCTGTCTTGCACTTAGCGTTTTGTGTAATGTTTAAGCTTGGTGTTTGAGCAGTCTGTTTCCTTTGAGCCAGCAAGTGAGAGGGAAATACTCTCTGGTTAGATGTGTCATTTCTCACATTAAATGTAAAATTGAATAGGGAACTCTGGTGGCAATTAGATCAGCCGCTTTCTGGACCAGAGACATCATCCCTTGTGTCCTGGCCAGATTCCAGCTTGAGCAGTTATGCTCTGCTCAGCTACTTATTTCTACTGGCTTCATCCAGTGTTTGAGTCTGCTTTGCTTTTTAAACTCTTGTGTTTAAAACTCAGTGCAGCTAAACTTTTTCTCCCTTTAGTTGGCAGCCTTTCTGAGTGGTTATGAAGTAATCACTATGAATAAGTCTGTTCATAGTAGGTTTGTTAAATGGCTGGGGTTCCTTGGTAGCCAGGTTATTTGTAGTGTATTATGTGTATGCATATTATTTCCTCTTGTAGGATTACATAGGAGTGTGCACATTTACAGGCATGGCCCATAATATTTAATGGTGCATTTTTCTGGATAGTGTTGTAAGAAGTACTAGAAATAACAGGACTATTTTGACATCATGCCTTCACTGACGTAGGCAGAAAGATTTGTGTGACTTTTGGAGGTTTTTCTTAACTTATAAAAAACCTATGTATGATCAGTCAGCTGAGAACTCTGGTGTCACCTTGTTCTTTAAATGCCATGTTGCATTCTTCGTCGATTATAAATTGTACTGTTGCTGCTGCAGTGGTGAAAAGTTTGTGTTTGGTTTGGTTTTTTTAGAATAGTTTATTTTTTGTAATGTGGAAACTGCTAAGCCAAGAGTTCGTAACAGACCAGCATGCACAGATAGTGCTTTTCTTTCCCCATATTGTGGTTTTAGTATGAGTTTGTTAAACAGAAGTACTTTGCTTTATGCTCCTCCCTGCCTTGCCTAGCCAACTTTCTGATTGCCAAATACTCCTTGACAAGTATTTTGTGTACTGGTGTGCCCCTTCCTCTCTGGGTGACCCACCTTGCTTCTCATCCTCAGCACACCTCAAGGTAGTAAGGTGGGCTGGCCTACACAGAGAGGCACATATAACCCCACTTCAGCGACCACAGTACTGTAACATCCATGGATATCCCAGAGCTTTCTCCATGAAGTTATCCTAGGATGGCATATGTGTTATCTTGCCAGTTAAAAGTTACAGCTGTTCTCAGCGCAGCCTGAAAGCATCTATTTTGAATTGGCTTGTGGATATGCAGCATTGAATGAATGCCTTGGCCATCTAGCACTCCATGCCACTAGCTGGGCATCTGGTTGGAGTGTGCTATAGTGGTCCTCTGCTGTCTGCATCAGCTTTGGAGGGTCACAAGCTAGAAACGAAGCTATTTGAGATTGTTACAGTGGTGCTAAAGATTTTGCAACCTGGCTGGTAGGGAGTTAGGTAGCTATAGTGGCCTCTCTCTTGACAATATGGGTGATCCAAATTTACTGTCTTGAAAGATACAAGAGTACTTTCTAGTTTTGTTTCCAAGCTTTTCTTTGTTTTGTTGTTGTTGTCATCTCCCCTTTCTTTTCTGTAAAGTTTTCTCAAACTTGAAATTTGCTTGAAAAGAATGAAAAGGCACAGATTCTTGTGAAATCTCTTGAATCTAGCAGCTGGGGTTTTAAATGAAACAAAATCCAGCCCCTAATCCCCCCAAATACGAGAAATCTTGGAATAAGATTCTAAAAATAAGGGAATTGTTGAGAGTTATGAAATGACAGTTAACCACCAAATCTTTCTAGATTACTGGCATATTGAAATGTTTCCTTTATTATTATACTAACAAATTCAATTATGCAATAATAAATGTGAGTGATAAAATTTAGTGTTGATATTATTAGAAGAAGTAATTATGGTATTATACAAAATGATGCAAGAGGAGATCTTGGCAGACAAAGATACCTTCAAAGTATATACTACACCATGTATTTCACAAACTACCTGTGTGATGTGCAGAAATATTTGTGCATTTTTCACAACTTTAGTTGGTGCCCTTGAATTGTAAAAGTGTGTAATTGTGTATGTGGTGATAAACTTGTTGAAGAGATGCAGCGAGGCGCCTGTTCCCAGCAGATGGCAGAGTATCCTAGTCTATCCCATCCAGCTGCATCTTGGGTGCAGCCCAGGCTGCCTTGTATGCATTGATGCTTTTGATATATTATCTGATTAATGCAGTATGCTTCCAACCTGGGCAGGCACCTTTAAGGCTATGGAGTACTCCTGTGTGTTGCTTTTATGAAGATTGACCTTATTGGGAGTATTCTGAGTCAGAAACCTTTGAACTAGGGCGAGGTTAGGCATTTGGGAGCAGATGGTGCCCAGGTCCCTTCTGTGGAGGAAGAGTGCTCTGTGCAGGTGGGTGGTAATAGGCTTGCCAGGCCCATCTTGGCTGTGCCAAGTCACACAGAATGGTTGTGAGATGGAAGAGATCCCACTCGCTGCTTGAGATGATGCTGAGACTTTCAAAGAAACTAAGGTCATAGCGCAGCTCAGGTTGTGGCAGGGCTGCAGCCATGCTCAGCACTCGTTAAAGGAAATCAATTTCCCCTTTAATGATATAAGCAACTTGCTGAGTGCGAGGTACAAATTCCTCTTCATACAGGGAGAGAGCATGTTATTTTTAGAAAGACCATTGAGTAAAAGGTGGATATTAGATATTTTAGTGCACTGCTAGGATTTTAAGGCAAACAACCCTTCATCTGTTCCAGAGCCAATTATATTAATGGTCTCATAGATCTAAAAGCTGTGGCCATATGTCAGGTATAGGCCTCTCACGCAAAATATCTGTATGCAGATAAAAGGGCACCGTATGTACACTATGTGCACACCACAGATTAAAGCAGCACACTTTCTTTTGGGTTTGTGCTGTGATCTTTCAGTAAATATTAGTAATGTATTTTAATGAGTAAAAATGAAATAGCAGAGAACTGACTTGCATTTTGCATTGATAATAGTTATTTCAAGTCAAAACCAAACCAGAATTGTATAAAGTACAGGGAATAGTAAGATTTAAGCCTTACAAAAAAGAGCATAGTTTTATGAACTGCAGAGAGTTTGTGAGAGGTGGTGTTTTTTAAGGTAACAGTTTAGATGGTTGTGGTAATCTATTTTGTGTGTTATAGTGTTAACCAATAGTGGTAGAAGAAACCCACAACTGTCATGAAATCCTAATATCAATAGTGCTAACATCAGGTCAAGGTTGAGGGAAAAGCATTTAGTAATAGGGAAAGTTCATCTTGTATCTGTCTGCCAATACAGATGTTGCTTTTGTTAATAATTGAATGGGTTTGAGGGCAGGATGTTGCATTTTCAGTTTTTGTAATATTTTTAGTGATTAGTTTTGATCAGGGCTGATGAGCAGTGTTGGAGGTGTCCCCTTTTACCTCCAGCTAAGAGAGAAGAAATGGGTCACAGCCAGACAGAGAAGCTGAAATAACCCTCATTTCCTTTCAGCCCCACCTGTATCTGTAGTAGTATTACTCAGCAGCACCTATATCAGCTCCTGTAAAAATTAACCTCATCTTGATCTAGGAAATGAAATTATTCTTAGGGAGCCATTCTGTTAGCAGGAATCTACCTTTGAAGAGAAAATTATGAATACCACTTTCTACCTTTGATGGCTTTTTTTTGTCCTTTGTACTGTTTCATCCCTCGATGCTCCCTGATTCTGGTAGAACTGACTTTTTCTATAGCCTTCTCCAAATACTAAACAATGAAAAATTAAGTGATGAAAGTGGAATGATAGCTGTAAGCGAGGACGATTTCTGCAGCCCTTTTGTTTCGTCTCTGTTGAGGTGAACGTGTCAACATCTGTCAGCAATAATGCTTATTCTTCCTACAGCAATGTGATGGATTGATATGTGTACCAAAATATGTTAGAAATTGAAATAAAATATGCATTTTTTCATAATTTATCAGCATTATGATGGCACAAAAAAGCCAGTCTTATGAATAATACAGAGCTCTGCAGCGGGCATTATGTACTGTAGGTAATAAATGCAATGTCTCTCCTAGACTGCCAGGAGAGTTGTAAAGCAGAATGCATTAGTTCTGGTTTGTGATAATAAATCATTTTAGTTTGTCAGAAGGCTCTGGCTAACTTTTACTCTTGAGGTATGAAAGAATGCAGTGCCATACGGCTCTGGATGGTTTCTGAAGTGTTTAGGCTGGTTCTGAATCTCCTGGGTAATGTTTTGAGTGAGCGATATGGTTAGATAACAAGTGGCAGTATTTCTCAGGTATTGATGTTGTGATGCCTCCTGTTGTTTTATTGCCTAGAGTGGCTGATTTTGTCCTAATTGGAACTGTAGCTCTTCTCTGATGTTTTGTGTCTCTATTTGCAATATGACTCCATGTCTCTCTGAAGAGCTGTGCAAGAATGCTGAGTGACAAGCTGTTCTGCTGCTTGGGCATCCTTTGCAGGGGGCAAAGAATTCAATTACACTTTTGTTTTCATTTTACACACCTAACCACTGGTTTAGGCAGTCGTTGTAACAAGTTACCTTTCCCAAAGCTTCCATGCATATCAGCCAATTGTTGCTGCAAACAGCCCAGATGATGGCAACACAGAGTAGGTAGAAGCAGACCTGGGCTGATCATTCAAGATTAGAGAAAAAAACTACTTGTGTAAACTTTACTAAGATACGTGAGTTATCTGAAGTTCATTAATTTCAGTTTAATTTTTAAAGCATTATGTGTTGTGGTGTTCTTAGGAAAGATAGTTGAGTCTTTCTAATCCATGCTTTCCTAATTTGCACAGTTCATTATTTAGATTTAAAAAGATGCAGTCTTCCCACTTTCTAGCCAAGATTTACCAGCAGAAAGTGTAATGAAGTGTCATTAATAAGTTTTATCATTTGTACAAAACATGCTACAGTATATATATACAACATGTTAGGAGGTATTATCAGAAAAAAAATTATCTAAACTACCGAATGTTATGTGGAGTGTTACTGTAGCCTCTCTTTTATTTTATATGCTTCCTATTTGAGAAAACCTTTGTGAATTACAGCATATTAATTTTTATTGTATTTACAAAATTTTAATGGACATTAATACCCCAAGTGATTGAAAGGCCAGTCCTGTCTTTCTGTCTACACCTTGCAGTGGTTTTGTAGGGGTTGATACATAAGACATCCCAAGTAACATTCACATTGAAGAGGAGCAGCATAACTTCCTTTCCCTTTGTCTTTGGCAAGAGGGAGCAAGATCTTCCATCTGCCAACTATAGTGTACTTTGGCAATGCTGGGTTTCCAGAGTTGCCTGTTCTGTTTTTCCTCATCCTTGGATGTGTCCTTCATGGAATATGGTTCTCCATTGCACAGTTTGCTTTGGAGATATTAGTACCAAGCCCAAAGAATGGTTAGAATGGTTTTACACACCATTGCTGGTGCTGCATTCCTGGGATGCTTCTGGCAGGGCAGTGGCACCTGATACCTGCGTGGTGGTCAGTGGCACTTAAAGGAGACCTGATTGTTTGTTTGGCCTTGTGTGAAGTGCCACACAGGTGCTATCACTGCCCAGTTGTCAATGGAGACAACAGGCAGCTTCTGCATGGGCTGCACAGAGCATCAGCACTTTCTGCTGTCTGTATAAATGCAGGAGGGGCGAGTAGGTCCCTGTGTTTACATGGAGACATTGTGGCTCCTTTTGCCTTGCCCATTGTACCCCAGGTGCTTCCCTGATCTAGCATGCGTTTGAGTACTTGCTGTATTCAACATATGTGACATAGGTCATAGGGGGTCACATAGTAGCTTGACTCTGTACTCCATAAAGAACAGCATCTCCCATTTTTTTCTGTGGGTTGGTCCAATTGAATGCACTGCTCTATTCTGGACTTTCTTCTGATATTACGCTGCCCCATCCTCAGCTAAAGTTTTCTCCGGAAGATTTTGTGGCTCTTGAGTTGCATCCCTTTAGAATAATTCTTCTTTTTTTACAAAGCTCTGGATGGTGTAATTAGTCTCATATGTATGGTAGCTGATCTGTGAAACTTTCAACTTCACAGGATTTAGTGATATTTTACTATGGAATTGTTCATAGAAAGTATTGTGTACTTTAAAGAATGACAATACCTTTAAAGAGATTCTTTTGCAAATGGATGTGATTACTCAATATTTTGACTAATGGTCTTTCTCTTGTTTAGAAGTTAAATAATAAGCAGTTCCATTAGTGAATTTAATGAACAACAGTGTACTTTGTTTTACAGAAAAGCAAACAAAATAGGAGGGGTTTTCTTTGTTTTAAAGCAGTGATGTGCTGTAACTTTTACTCTGCCTTTCACCCTTCTCAGTTCTGTCAGTATGTTCTTACTCATCTATTTTTCTCAACTTATCCCACTGTCACTGGCTCTTCACTACAGTCCTATACTGCAATTTTGTTTGGTTTTTAGGAGCCACATGCCTAAATGGAAGGTCTTAGTTCTAAATGTTCAGTGTAATTTTCAGAGGTGAATCTGATGGAATCAAGAAGTATTGTAGTCTGTCTCGCGTGATAGCTAGAAGTGAAGAATTTGCAGAACAGGCTTTGTTAGTTTTCAGTGTGTGGAGCTTCCTCTGAAAATAAAAGGAAGCTGATGCACAGAAAAATTAAATGACATTGCAGATCTTAGTGATTCTGTCAGTAACTGTCAATCATCATCTCCCTCTGCTTGGAAAAATATCCCTAAAGCCTCAAGGCTTTCTGAACAATCCTCTCTTTATTTATCCTCAGTCCAAATAAACTCCAGTTTCCTTGTTACTAGAAATGGGAATTGATGAAAGCAAGCTGTATTTGGGTTGGTTAAAAGAATTGCTGAGGCCAAGTCTCTGTCTCTTCGGTGCAGCAGTCTGGTTTGCTCAGTCCAGTGTGCCAAGGTGCTTGACACAGCCCCTGTGTCTAATGGCAATACCGAAGTCCTGCCTGCTCCTGCTGGTTCACTGCATGATCACAGATTCACGGAGCTGGCTTTGAAGCATTCATTCCCTTCCTTAGAAACTTTTGCCACAGTCTTTTGCTTGACAGTTTCTGATTTTGCTTTTTGGGATACCTTTTAATGCTTTCTGTATAGCTAACACATTTTGAAGTCTTTGGTTGTGGCTGTGGGCTTTTGGTGAACCAAGAACTGATCTTTTAAATCAGGCTGACTTTATCATAATGCATCACAAAGTGTAAGAAATGCTTCATCCCTGCCAGAAAGAAGTTGCTTTGCAAATTACAGGAGAATGTGTCACAGACTATTTGATCTAATGGCTGAATGTGCTTTCAACAAAATGTGCTGTAGACTCTGTTCTTTGATCTCATTTGTCTCTTTAAAACTCACTTCTTGAGTGTTTCATGTCTGTCTGTTCATTTTGTGCGTTGTGCAGAGGAATGCAGCGCTGCAAAAACGAAGCCAGCAACACAAGTTTTAATGCTGAAAATTGAAGTTGTGTAGGATTATCACACAGGAACAGCTGTATCAGATCTGTTCTTACAGGTGCTCTGTAAAGCTGTTACAGAGAATAAAACACCTGGAATCTTCAGATCAGAGTTTGAAGAGTTTGGTACTTGAATGCATTTGCTTTTTCCTCATGTCTCTATGCCATTTCAGCTTGCCTTTGTCAGACTGTAGATACTCTACTTGCTCTACATAGTTCTCACAATAAAACGCAATGTGAGAAGGAAGGAATAAACACAAATGTAAACAGGGTCTTTCTGTATGTCTCCCTAAGACATCAAGTGTATTTGCTGTCACTGATGAGATTTCTGATTCCAGGAACTGCATTGATGCATTAACCTGCAAAAGATCACTTGAAAGCAGAAGAAATAGCACCTCAAATTTAAGAATATCATAGCATTAGGATAAGCGCTGTCTGATGAAAAGTTGAGGAGGTGGATTCAAAGCAAGACATCCAAATACATGCTAAGCTTCTCTGAGGTCTGATGTAACTAGCAGAAATAACAAAAATCTTACTAAAGTTTTCTGTTTATGCTTTGTGGCCGAGAGGAGAAGGAAGAGTCATCAGGCTGGAGGTGAGGAGCTAGACTTGGTGGTGTGAGGTGGAAGAGAACAGGTTTAAGTCAAAGTGAGGAAGAAAGGAAGACCAGGAGCAGATACATAAAGGCAATAAGAAGTAGTGAGAAACAAGAGGGAACTGAGGAGGGCACAAAGCACATGTGAGACACGGGACGAGCTCCATTACACCAGGGACTGCTGCACTCTCCCAATCGGTGTTGCACAAAGGATGTTGAGACAGGTTCAAACACACAGTTCTTTCTTCTCAGCCAATGAGACATACTAGCTCTTAGCAATAAAAGTTATTTTGGGCAAAAATAGAAAGAGAAAAGAGAAAGAAAACTCTCCTCAGGGGCCAGCTGTACAAGCAGAGACAGGGCCCCTGGATCAGCATCTTCCCTTTTTAGAGAGGATATGGAGCAAGAGTTAAGAGGCCTGTGCAGTAGGAGTGAATAATTTTGACTTTTTCAGAGACTAACAGCAATTCAAAAGACACAACCTAAACTTCTCGACTCTAATGAGAATATTTAGCAACCCTATGTACTAGCTCACCAGAGCTGAATTTGGATTTTACATGTACTCTTTTCAATCTGTGGCCTGATGCCACAGCAGAGCTGAATTCCCCCATGGTGCAGGCCAGTCTGACATCATCCCCTGGTCCTGGTGCATGTCTGGATTTTTGGAGGTGAAAATGCATCCTGTCTTCCTTGCTGTGATGTGACATCACTCCTCAGGGTTTCCTTCCTGGCTCAGGTTCTAGGAGAAGTTCCTTCTCCACATGGATATAATTTATTAAATATTTACTCTTTAAACTTGATTTCACAATAATTTAATGAAAATAAGTCTATCTATAGACACTACTTAAAATGGTTTCATAGTGATTTCAGAGCATAACAAGAACGATGAATACAGAACCTTAATGCTACAAAATCTGCCTTGCAACTTGCCTTTCTCTCAGCTGGGATATAAGTCTGGGCTTTGACAATGACAAATCCCCACTTCTGACTTACTGCTATTTATTTCCCTTTTGTCAGACTTGTTTGTTTTATGGCTTGCTTTTTTTTTTCTTGAAATTTCATGTTAAGCTTTCCATACAAATTACCTGATATGACTATTTGCATGAGGAAAAGTACCTAAAACACAGACGCAGAAATAAAGGTATGCAGCACAATGTATCACAACAATTTTCTTTCATAAACATCTGCTTTACACTGAAGTAGACTGAGAGGAATCATATTATATGAGTAAAAGGAATATTTCCTAATCCCTAAACAGTTTCAATTCTTCAGCAGAAGCTCGGGAAAGATTCTGTATAGCTGTGGTGGGTTTACCTTGGCTGGGTGCCTGGTGCCCACCCCTAGTCCCTCTATCACTCCCCCCGCCCCCCACCAAAACCTCCGTCAGCAAGGCAAGCGGGGAGAGAGTAAGATGGAAAAGGAAAACCCGTGGGTTATGATAAGAAGCAGTTTAATAAACAGCAGAGAAAGCAAGGTCGTGCGTGCGCAAAGCAAAAGCAACAAAGCCGTTACTCTCTACTTCCCATCCGCAGGCGGTGTCGGGCCTGTCCCGGGAAGCAGGGCTCCAGAACGCGTACCGGTTGCTCGGAGGACAAATGTGTTCCCAGAATCCCCCCCGTCCTCCTCCCTTTATAGTTGAGCTGACGTCATATGGTATGGAGTATCCTATTGGTCAGCTCGGGTCGGCTGTCCAGGTTGTATCCCCTCCCAAATCTTGCCCCCCCCACACACCCCCTACCTTTGGTGCTGTGTGGGAGTCATAACAAGGGTGTGTGTTATCAACACTCTCTGGGTCCTAGTACTGCAGCATGAGGGCTGTATGGGGAAAATCAGCTCAGACAGACCCACTACAATAGCAACATATAATTGGAGTGAAATTTTTCAGGGCCTATGGACTACATCCCAAATTACACATTCAGTTGCAAGACTGCATTTGGGACTATTGTTTCAATGGAATTAGCAGAGCTATTTAAATGTTTAACCTCCTTTATGTGTGGAATATACCAATACTTAGCCTCTTTCATCTGCAAGCCAGTTGATAGCTTATAGGCCACAATGAGTCTGTTCCAAGTGGTGATGGTGGTACAGAGAAATGGCTTCACCATTCATTTTATACTTTCATGTAAAAAAAAGACTGTACCATGGCACTTACTATAGGTGTAAGAAACATTCACTCTAAACCATTTGGTACTATCTGGTTATAGCTCCAGTGTGGAACTGAAAGGGTTCAACTGACTCTTTTGATTAAATTTCTCTGTTGGATAATAATCCAACCCTTCCTTTTGTTACAAGCTCATTTGAGCTCTCGTGACACTTCAGTATCTGCCATGCCTGCAGCTGTTGAAATTGGACTCTTAACGGCAGGAGTTCAAAATTAGAAAATTAATTCTTTAACAAAAAAAATTCTTCTAACAGTGCTCAGCATGGACAGGGAGCAGTCATTCTGTGTATCTATTACTGAAGCCCACATAACCAATGTGGACATTTCCACTTAGCCTGGTCCAGCACTACCAGCTCAGTTCAAGTGGTTCAATTCTGCAAGGTATCCAGTGCCTTAAGTGCCCAACTCCTCTGTGCAAATCTGGGGGCACATTCTTTGTCTTGAAAGATCTTGGGAGGAGAAGCTCTGCACATCCAAGTTTCAACTCCAAAGGGCTAAACCAATTAACCACATAGATGATTTCTCGGAATGTAACAAATAAAAAGAATGCATAATTTTGAAGGTCTTTGGTGTTTTTTGTTACCAGTATCTATCTGATTATTTGGTGTTCTGTTGGATTTGCAACAAAAGCATGCATAAGGTCAGCAGTTTATATTGTTAAAGACAATTTAGATGCTCTTATTTATTGATATCTTGCATAATTTATATTTTCCATCTCCAGATAGAAATAACACAATGCAGTATTGTTTTTTAATGATGTATGGAATGGGGAAGCTGTGCAGAACAATGAGTTGATATAATGTTAGTAAGTGTAATGACTGGATGTGTATCTTCCTTTAATCGTAGAGCTGTTTGTTGTGACCCACCACTGACCTGTTTAAGAACAATTTCCTTTTCGTATGCGTACAGTTAGCTGGCCTACTACCTGTGCTAGTTAATTATGCTAGGTGTAGGGAATGTACATTCCAGGCAGATCAATGAATTGTGACTTGACCTGTTTCACTAGTTTCCAAAACCAGCAGTCACTTTCTAGTGATGTTTTACAATTGAAATGGTTCTGCAACTGGAATAGGAGCTCTAGAAAAACTCTAATTAAAATAAAAATCTATTATACTCACCTTGTATATGTAGCGTTTGCCTTGGGGAAAACACCAATAGGTTTTAATTTTTTACAGTGATCATTATGATTTCTTTGAAAATGACTCCATAGAAAGATTCCTTTATCCAGGTGCTGTATTAAGAAGGGGAGGTGGATAGATGGAAAACAAAAAAAACACCCATAACCTCTGAAGAGTCCCCATAAGCCCATACCTTATTTTCAGAAGATATTTTCATCAGTCTAACTTCTAAGCTAGTGACCATTAAAAAGGTTGTATTGCATATCTTATGTGTCAGATCCTTTGTCTAATTCTCATCATCCACATTAATCCTATTGGCTTGATTTTGTCCAAACTGGTGCCATTTTGAACCGTTGTCTCTTGCTAATCTTCCAAAACCATTCTTAGAAGGTCTCAAAGAATGGAAATATTTTTTCCAGATAAAACTTTCAAAATGATGAGAGCTGAGTTATGCAGGTTACCAGGCACATTCTGCTTTTCTTTGTACTGAGAAGGGAAGATTTGGCAAAAAATAATTTAAAATACATTGAAGTACCTGAAGGATTGTGGCTTATTTGGACTATTTTGTGCCTGTTTTTAATGTTGGCTTTCTGCTCATCCGAAGTACATGGATCTTGAAAGCGTCTTTCTTCCCTTCCTATTTCTGATGGAAAAAGGAAATTAAGAAGGAAATTACTGTTGTGACATTCCCTGTTCTGAAACCTCCTTTGAAAGCTGGGAGAGAAAAGCACTCCCATCTGCATTAACATCCCACTTGAAAGAAGGTTTGTCTTACGTATTCATGTCATGCTGAGTCAATATCAGTATTTCTGTAGATCAGGTGCAGTGATGATAAAGACTCACACACAACAAAACCATACTACTACAGCTAAGATTGTTACTATTCCTGTTTCTCTGGGATTAGATCATTCTTTCTTCATGGCCATTGAATCTGACTAGGGTCCTGCACGTTGAAATACATCCAATTTGTTGATATGTGTGTAATTTCTCCTCTCACTGCTTTTGTCTGCCTTGTGTTTGTTTTCATCATTAGGTATGTGGTCACAACTTATGACAAGGTGTAAGGAATGCTGGTTTTCCTTCTCTGATCCTTTACAGCCAGCTGATTGTGTCTGATTTTTGTGTTTGGGTGGTTCTTGGCTATACCTACCCATCCAGGACTTGATGGGGAACACTGTCCACCAACCAACCATCAAAACTACTGACAAATAATGCCCTCTTTTCCCCCAAGATCCAGACGGCAATCATACTTACAGTGAGGTAAAACACAGAATGCTGAACATGGATTTACAGTGGTTTAGATGAACCAGTTTATTTAAACAAGTAAAAATTTGTGTATAGAGGAAGCCTTCCTAAGATGGAACATTTTACTTCATAGTTAGAGGAATCAGTCTTTCTGTCTTCTTCTCCTATATAATTTTAAAACTGGTTCCTGGGTGCATTGAGAAATCATGACATGGTTATGTGCCTTCAGCTTATGCTTTCAGTTTCACTGATGCTGATGTTAAGCAAGTAAAACAGATGCTTTTCTTTTATTCTTTACTTGCTGGTGCTTGCCTAGATGGGCTTTTTCACTTGTGTACTATGCAAATTTTTGCATCAAGAAGCTCACAAGTAACTTAAGGGACGTTGCTCATATTTTCATGAAAAGTACAGTCTCTTTGCAATTTATGGACTACTACGGGTCCAAATTTGCTGTCATACAGTGAAAAACGGTGCAGCTTCAGTTGTTCTTCTGTTCTTTATTCTGTTCTTTCAATTTATTTTTTGTGCTTACAGGAGTTCCCTGTTAGTATTAAAACTGTCTTAGTAGTAAAACTACTGTGGTGTACAAAATACTATATATTAACCCAGTTTAAACCAGTATATGAACAACCTCCAAATCTTGCCCCTGTTTAATTGAACTGTTTTAAGACTCCACAATCAGTTAAGTCAAACCTTTTGCTTAAATTGGCATAATGTTACATACAGAACAATGTTAATACCCTCTTACAATTTCTTCATAAAACATTAAAGCAATCAGAATGTAAGTGTAAAAAGAATGCAGAAGGAAGGTGCAATTATCCTCTCCTGTGAATTTTTTCACAAAGTAAATCTGACCTTGTGGATTGACCCATGTCTTTATTCTTCAAATTCTGTCTGATAACCTAGAACAAAGGCAGCAAGTGAGTACTGGGTGTGTGAAGCAAATTGTCCCAGGTTCACAGCAGCCTTCTGAAGATCATCAGCTTGTTTGACACTGTTTTCTGTGTTCCTTCACTTGTATATGCTGTCTGCATGCCTTTAATTGTGCTCACTGTTTAATTTGAAATTTAGAAGTTACTCCTCTTCATGGAAATGCTGGCTACCCTTTCTCTGGAATGTGGCTGTGGATTACTGTAAATTCAGATATGTTGCTTAATAGAAAATTTGCTCTCTTAAGACTGGGATTAATTTTTAATAGTTTGACTTTGTACATCTGTCTGTAGTGGTGTACATGTGGGATTTTCAAATATTATAAAGCCGTGGTGGATTAAGAGACAATGATCAAAATTACTTGTATAATTATTCCTTCATATCTTATAGTTAATAAATTACCTGCATTACACCTGTCTATACACTCACAGGAAAACCTTCATTTCTTAATCAGAGGGTTTTTTCTGTATCACTAATGCTGTTTGTCACTTTTTTCCTATCTTTAATATTCTCTACTAAGACAGCAGACAGCCGATTGTTGTTTTTGTCAGGTCTCTACTTCTGCTGTCCTTACTATCACCTCAAATGAAAGCTTTCAAACTGTATTGATTAAAGCAACTGAAGCTTGAATTGAGTCCAACTTTTGCTAATACCCTGCCAAGTGCTTAACCACGTCAATCTAGAGATTGTGTGATAAGTCAAATTGTGTTCTTGAGAACATATGATACTGAAAGATTGTCTTGTGTTGGCTATAACTATACACAAAGCAAAATCATGAATCTTTACTAGATCTAGATTATCCCTTGGGGGTATTATCAAGTATGCTATGATGTTGGATCAAGCCAAGTCATATTCAAAGCTCAACAAAAAATTAAAGTGAAGACAGCATTATACTGTAAATGCATATACTTAAGGATGTATGTGAGTATGGCAGAGGACTCAGCTGTGTTTTAAGTACGTGAACTATCTGCTGATCTGTATTCTCATTTTTAAGCTGTGTTTAACTCTTTATGAAGATAATGTTACCTGATATTGACCTTGGAATGTAAATTTGAATTACTATGGGACATACTCCAAATGTAAATTTAAAATTTACTTATCTGCTTCTATCACTGAAGGAGGTGATGGGACAGCAGAACTGCATAGGGTCACTTGGAGTAGTCGTGTTTAAAATGTTAACCTGATCAGTTCTCCAGCAGCCAGCCCATGAAATTGTGTGACAAAACCACTTAAAACATTGAAAGAGAATGAACTGCACTGTTACAATACAGTGTGAGGTTGATTTGGATTTTTTTTTTTTTACTTCAGTAGAAAAGAAGGTCATGGGTTTTGACTATGACCTCTGTTTCAGAATACAGAGTGTCTGGTTTGATGGATGAAGCATGTGGGTGCAGGGATCTGCTCATAAAAAGTGTGTTGAAGGCAGGACCTAGCTGAGCTGCATATGTGAACAGCATTACTTTCTGTGCTATAATCTCTCTGGTGAAAGTCAGTATGACTGAAATCCAAATGCAGTGCCCCAAAATAGGATGATATGACTGAAAACAGAAGCAGCTGAAGAGAGGGACAAAGGCAGGTTGTTAGGATGAAAACTTTTCTGATTTTACACGCGGATATGAAATATTTTTCATGAGAAAAAAGAAAATAAACCTCAAATGTGTGTCATAAAAGCTCCAGAGAATTACCCCTAAAAATCACCTTTTAAATTATGTTTCGTTATATTCCACTGAAGGTAACAATCAGCCAGAGGTGTACTGATTTATTGTCCAATTCCGACCAAGTCAGAAAATAGTGGGATATTGTGGTAGCTGTCATAAATGCATGAAGTCCTTTCCCTCAGTTCCTTGTTCTTCAGTATATGTCAATATTCTGCTTTAAAACTACCCTGATGGGGAAAAGCCCTCTCCCCCCTACCCTGTAAAGGAGAATGTTCCTCTGGCAGGTGAGCTGCTGCTCTTCACATGTGGCTAGCGCAAAGTCAGTCTTCTGAGCTGTTTGTTCAAAGTACATTTTTATCCATCACAAAACAGATAAACATCCTCATGTTTTACTGTCAACATATTTATTATCTGAATGCAGAAATTTAACATAGATATTTTCATATGTGTCTTTGTTTGAAGCTCAGGGCAAACCCCACGGAGCAGAGTTTGTTTCACCCCTCTTCCCCCTCCCCTCTTCCCTCCCAGGGGAGGAAGAAAGGCCTCACACAAAGTTGGAAAATTAAGATTACAACTTTTAACAGAGAGTAACAGAAGGGATATCAAAGGAAGGGAGATATACAGAGGGATTAAGGGGAGGTATATATACAAATATATACAACACCGATCCTTGGATGTTGTTGGTTTCCTCCAGATCCACATGGAGTTGTAGCAGCCACAGAGCCATCCGCAGCCAGCAGCAATTCCAGTGAGGAGGGGGCGAGCGGAACTTCCTGTGTCCTTTTATAGAGTGTGGCAGGAAGGGGAGTGGAATAGCCGCTCCACCTGTCCCTCCCCTTCCCCAAACCTTAAACCACAACAATCTGAAAAAAATAAACAGCGCAATGCATGAGCATGTTGCCATAAGCTTTCAGATAAATTTTACGGAAGAGTTCCTTCTAGAGGCTTCAATTTGATATCCATAAAATGAAAACCTTTTGTTTAAGGATAAGGTGAATAGAGAACTGCTGCAAGCTTCATTTAATTTCCTTGCTGACTTTATACTTGCTTGCTGTTGAAAGATTTTTGTGTATTTTCTTTGATCCTGCAGTCGAGTCTATTCATTAATTCTTAATGCAGGCCAAACCCACAACTCTCTTTGTCTTCCAGCTAGATTTAACAAGTTGCCACTGTGCTTTCTGGTACTCTCTTGTGCTAAATGGAATAGTGAATTAGTGGTAATTTGAAGATGCACATACAGATGTGACTTCTATTACCTTGCCTGTTTTTCACTGGCTTATGGGGTTGGGGAGAAAGAAGTAGAGATGATAATGACAACACATATCCAATGTAAATGAAAGCCAGTCTAAGAACAGCCATAGATACATGGCACAGTTCTTACTTTTGTGAGATATTAGGGTATGAAAGCCAAGAAGAGGCCTCAAGGGTTTATCTCATTGAGATCCCTGTCCCAAGGTAGGATGAGGCATGTCACCATCCTTGATAGATACTAACCAGTCTGGAAAATCTCCTGTGATATGATTTTCCCAATCTCACCAGAGGAAAAAGCATTAGGAAGAGTTGTTACTACAGTATGGGTTTGTGGGGTTTTTTTCCCTCTTACAAATTGCAGGTTAAGATGGTTGGAACTTGTTCTATGATCAGTGAATGCGGAAAACAATTAATGGTCACCCCTCTGTGACAATTTCCTGTACTGGAAGGCTATTATTGTCTCTCTTCTTTTTCTGATAAAATGCTATCATCCCAGACTTTTTGTAGTGTTGGTGTCTAGCCAGCTGTTCCTGATATATTTGTGTGCATGTGCATTTGTCCAGGTCATCAAGGTAGTTCTGATTTTTAAATTTGTTCCTAAAATTGCATAAAATCTTATCAACTCGGTAACATCTGCAGGTTTTATACACGTACAAACTGTTCTGTCATCCAAGCTGTTCATGAAAATGGCAGATTTTCCAGGACCCAAGACAAATCCTTGCAGATCTCCTTGATATCTTTTCTCAGCTTGATGGAGGACAACTATCCTTTAAATTGTGTGCAATTCAATCTTGACCATATTTCCCTCTTCTGCTTCTAGGAATGTCACGTGTGACAGCATCAACAGCTTTAGTGAAGTCAGGCTATTTCACATCTACTACCTGTCCCTTATCCACTAGACCAGTTGGTCTGTCAGAGAAGGAAATGAGATTGGCCTGACTGATTTCTTCTTGGAAAATCCATGTTGTCTGTTCCTTATCACATTATTATCCTTAAGGTCTTTAAAAATTGATTGTTTAATAATTTGTTTCAGTATCTTTCCAGTTATTAAAAGCAGAGTGACTGTTTTTCATTCCTTTCCGACTGCTTTTTCCATTTCTAAGGACAGGTGCTGTGTTTGCCTTCCTGTCTCAAAGTTCTTCACTCTCTGTAAATCCTCAGTGAACTTTAGTTGGTTCATTATATATTGTACAGTGGCCACCACCAGGCCTGGCCAACCTGAGAATGTCTAACTTACATGTTCTTTGACTTCTTTATTCCCATGGCAATACAAAATTTGTACAGTTCTGTTGGTTTTTTTCTGCTTTTGTGCCAGTGATCTAGGGAGTGTGTGTGTTTTAAAAAGAGATTGTATTATGGTTTGTTAGAACCGTCACATTGAAGATGCTTTACTTGGATGCACTGTGAATTGCTACTGAGATAAAAGTAAACTGACTGTATAATCAAGCTTTCAAACAGGTTTAAGTTCTATTGAGCCATGGTTCCTTTTGCATAGCTTCATGAGCTGAACTGAGGCATTCTCCTTTTGAAAGGTGTTTAAATGAGGCTGTCTGTAAGGTCTCGAAGGGAACAGCCTTCTCTGCTAGAGCACTGTAGTTGAAATAAACATGAAATAATCTCCAGAGATGCCTCTCTCTCCCCAGAGACCAGCTGTGAAGTCTAATGAGTATGTTGCATATATAGGCACCTAAATGATAACTGTTAGACTGGAGGAATGAAGGTGTTTAGGATAGATGCTTAATGACTCTTTGGTACTGAGAGATGCAGAGAGGTGCATCTGCGATGCCTGTTTGTTTCTTTATGTGTCAAAGGACTTTAAAGCTCTTTCTGTTAGATTTCTGGGAGCCCCACTATGACTGTATTAGTGAACCAAATAGGGCTGTGGCCTGAGCACTGTACTGTGATTGTGTATGCCATTTAGCATGGCATAGTCGCAAATCATCTTGCTCATGAAATAGGGCTTGTTTCAAAGAGGCATGGTGAATGAAACTACTATTTTGGAAATTAAAAGAGTATAGTTGTTTGGATCTGAGCTGAGCCATCCATGCCCCTTGCAATAAAAAGGAGAAGTCTGGTTGTGGGGGTTCTGTTTTATTTTGAGGGGGTTTTGAGCATTTTGTTTTGGAGTAGGTTTTTTTGAGTGTGTTTCAGATACAGCTAGTGAGGCTGGGTCTTAGATCTGTCTGCCATTCATGCACTTTTGTAAATTCTACCCTTTGTCACAATGTTGTATGACTGAATAGCTACCTTTGTGATATAAGTTATATCCTCACAATATAGACTGGCTGGTCAGCTGTGTGAAATACCTCTGTTTAAAAATCATGAACAATATAACATGTGAATAACATGGAACACGGTCATTTACTAATTACTAGTAATTAGTTACTAGTAATTTGTTACTGCAAAGTATTATAAAGAAGGAAAATATATGAAAGATGTTTATTACTTTGTGTTTCTCCACAGAAAATCAGTTTAAAAGTTACTGTTAAATGAGAAGAAAGAAAATGGGAAAAAAAAGAGTGACATTGACAATATTTAATGTAGCACAAAAGATCAGTCGTCAGTGAAACCTCTTTGTAACTTGTTCTTTTTAAAGTTATGTATTCAATCTTTACCAGACCTTCCAGCCTTGCAGAGAAGTATTGGGCTGGAAGGGAATGTTGCTCCATTTGAAACAGCTATCTACAGAGTGTAAGTACATTATAACTGCATTGATAGTTCCATTATCACAGCATGACTCTATCAGACTCGGTGAGGTTGCTAAGTAATCAGTCAATTGCTGGTCTTTCCTAAGAAGTAGGGTTCTGAAAAATAAAAGGAATGCTATATGGAAAAGTGTTGCTTTTGGTGTTTATTTCCAGTGGTGGAACTTATTTTAGTAGAATACTGGCATATTTTATTCAGAAACGGAACCATATTGCAAATCCACACTTACAATATTGATGTTTAAATGTGAACCTCTGCCATACTGAATAGCACTAATGTACAAGGTCACTTCGACATGCAAAAGAAAAATGGATAAGAAGAAAATAGAGATGCAAATCTGATGTGCATGAGAGAATGGTATCTATCACATTTGAAACAGGTCATCTGTAGCAATAAACTGCTAGTTTCAAAACTGATACCCTTACAGATATAATGATGGTTCAGAAAATAGCCACCATATCAGATAGGAGTCAGATTGCCTATTACAGCAACAGCCAGATCACCTTTACAATTGCCTGTTGCAAGGTGTCGTTAAAAAGATTAGTGGAATCGTTGGGCAATCTGAACACTGATACCAACATGAAAAATCCAGTCTAAAGCTATTTTATTTCCCTTGATGTATTTCTGGCGTTGATATCACCAGATATTTGCTGTTTGGAAACTTGGCTTTCAAATCTGTCCAGTAAATCTTGATTTCAGAAGTTTTTAATAGAAATTTTAAAGTATTCTTTTGTGAAGGACTTGATCATTGAATCTTAAGGCAACAGAAAAATCTGGTAGATCTATTAGGTCTGCTCTTCCTGCCTTAATTCCATCTACACAAGTACAGTGTAGACTGAAAGAGCTAGTCAAGTGTGAGGAAAAAGAACTAGGTAATAAAAGAATTGACAAAGAAAAATGTCAGAGGGATTTTATTTAGAATATTAGCTATTCCAGCTGATAGAACATCTTTAAAATAATGTTAAATTTTTATTTGATTATATGCACTCTTCTGGGAGAGCCTAAGCTACGTTTACTAGTAGACGGTACTTCTGGAACAAGGGGATGAAGATTTCTAAGGCCTGGATCTGCTAAGGTATTTTGAGCCAATTCATTCCACTATCTATTCAAGCTACAGTAATATCTATTCATATTACATATTTACATTACATATTCACCAAATGAGATCAATCATCATAGTTTCCCTCTACAGTGACTAGATAGAGAGCAGTTCCTCCAGAAGATGAGTTAGAGCAGCTTAACTCCTTCTCATTGACTTTTTTTAGGGAAATCCGGGAGGCACATCCTCTAAAAGCAAGGTTGCATGTTCCCTCTCTATTAGAGCAGTGATTGTTTGGTGTTATTTGGGTCTGAGTGAAAAGGAAGCTGTATTTGCCGTGTCAGAAGTGGCGGTTATCCCTTAAGTATGTTACAGAATTAGGTTCTTTGGGAATGGGCTTGTTTTTACTGTTTCTATAGCATTTGAATGTGGACTTCTGGAGCAGAAATGTAATTCAGATTTTGGATTCCAAACTGCAATATCACCACAACTGGTAGTGAGAACCAGTTTTGGAGTGGATGACATCTGTACCTAGGCATTTATAACTCTGTAGCTCTGTGGATCTGATGACATGTTGGAACTTGCATGGAGAACACTGAATTAATAAAAGCCAGTTGTGTAATCTCTCTAAGTACGCCTGGGATACTTAGGGGCTTCATGTTCTTAGACAAACACCAGATTAATTACCGTACTAGACTAAAAGTAAAGCCCGTATAAAATTTACTAATTTTTTTTAATCATTAAAGAAAAAAGAGACAAAATGTTGGTATGCAGTATTGATAATGGTAGCCTTTGTTTATACATGTGCTCTAAGTTAGTAGTGTATATCTATTTTTAATACAGGTTTACAGTAGTGTTTACTGCATTAAAAAGAAAGGAAAAAACCCCACTGAAATTAGAAATTGCTACTGGAATCCATAAAGATAAATACTGCAATATGGTACAATTTTCAGGGGAGACAAGTATGAGGATCAAACTTTAAATCCATCTAAGAGTTGAGGAGAAATATGCATATCAGACAACATTGTTATTACTACTGCATAAAATTCGGCAGAGATCCTGATGCATGATTCTTGTATAAAAACAGCTTGCTGCCATGCAGTTCAGATCATTTGGCTGTTGCATATAAAGTGCTTGTAAAATAAGGAAGGGTTCAGATCTAACCCCTCTATATTTGATTTGCATCTTTGGGTAGAATCAAAGTTGTACCTGTGTGAAAAGAGGGTTTTGGGGGGATGGTGTCAGTTTTAAATTCATTAATAAATAACAATGCATTGATATTTTATGAATAATCCTTCCTAGTAAATTTTCAGTACAGTATAGGGGAATTGCATACCTAAGTGTGTTATTTTTAAGCCACTTATAATGCATATGTTGTTCTAAGATTTACTTTTTTTTTTTTCTTTGTAGCAGATGCTGTAAGTTCTAATAGTTTACAGCCATATGGTAAAGAAACGAACAAAATGTACTGCAACTTTCTGTTCATGTTCAGCAGCTGTCTCATAGTGTTTTAATATCAAATATGCCTCAAACCTAGAAGAGGCATTTTTCCTCATTATTGCTTATGGTAAAAATGGCCTCAGAATGTCAATCTCCACCCTTGTGGACTCAACTATGAATGTAAATATGTATATTATTTCCTTGCAGAGTGTAATTTTGAACTCTGTCTGTTCTTGTTCTCACACTGTTCTTTTATCACAATGAGAGAATCCTCTGCTAGACAACTTACAGAAATTAGTTTTTCTACTTCTGTGGCCATAACAGTGCAATAGATAAACTGACATTTGCATTTCTCATTTGCTACATTTTAAAGTTTTGACCCACACCACAGGCACCTGCCATTTGGGGCATTTCACAACATTTCAAGAATCTGTTCTAAAAAATAGACTTGCAAGATTCTTGCAATGAAACACAGGGACAGTGCCCTGTCCGGAAAACAGGGAATTTCACAATTTATTGTCAGTTTTTCTAATTGTATTGAAAATTCAATTATACACAATAATATGGAACACCTTAAATAAACTGTTATTTGCAAAGTGTAATCCTAAAAAAAAGAAATTCACCTTCATCCTTGGTGCAAAAATCTTTGTCTGCATTGCCTACACTGGGTGAGTGTTTTGAGGAATATTACATGAGTTAAACCCCAGCAGATGAAAAGAATAATGAGTGAATTGGAGACAGTAGGCCAGAGAATTTTGATTTTCCTCACTCGTAGTACAAAAAACAAAGGTACATCAAAAGGAAGGAAATTCAAGATGAAGATAGAATTTTTTTTGTCGTTCTTTGTGTATTTTAGCTCTGTAACCTGTTTCTTAGGAAATTGTGAAAACAGAGAGTTTAACAAAATTCCACACTTTAGTTGTCATTATCCAAAATATCCAAGGTTACTACTAATTATGACAATATGCACTTGTGAAAGCTGTATTTAAACTGTGTCCTATATTCTTCATTCCAGCTTTCAACATGTATTGGAATAAGATCAGACGTGGCAATGACTTACCAGCCATACTCTGATGTTCCTGGGAGACCTCTTTAAAACATCTAGTGGTGTCTCCTAGTAGAGACGGGCAGAGTGTTGAGATTGCTACACATGACAGCCCTTATTTGATTTGTGGGTGAATGGCAACTGCAAACCTGCATAAGACAATGAGAGTTTTACTCCAAATCAATTCTGAAATTACTTTTTTGCTAACGTAACATTTTTGTCAACAAAATTGCTACCATGAATGGTTGTAGGATGCATGTAGACTTAGAAACTCATTCACTAAAGATTATCAGCTGTACATGGTGGAGAGTTGAGTATGACCACCTGCCTACCTAGAGACTTTTCTAGCTCTCTAAGCCATTAAGTTTCCTAAAAATAGTTGTACAATATAAAGAACTTTGTCATGTAATCTTATGTATACTTAAGAAACAAAACACATTAACATAAAATATACTATTTTTAAACTGCATATGTATAATTCATCATGTTTTTTTAAAGGCTTAGTAATTTAACTCACAGAAGAGCAAAGGTGGAGTCTTAAATTCAATAGGAGTTCCAATTCTTAAAATGATTTTACTGCCTCTGAAGCTAAAGAGCAACCTAGTCCTATTTTTAGACTTAGCCATAATGATAGAAACTCCACTCTGTATATAACCTTTTAGTGGATTGTTACCATGAGTGTGTTTAATAAAATACATGTAAAAAGCATGTAAAAAGAGATGAAAGGTGTGGTCAGAAATTTTAGTTGGAAGGCATTTTTAACACTGCATGGGTTCGTTCCCTTTACTGTTGCTGTCTTGCAGGTACTTAGCATTTATAGACATCATACCCTTGTAATTGAACTTGCATGAATCATTTATTTACTTCGCTGCACTTACGGGTAATATATGTCAAGGGAATTCATTTTTTATTACAGCTGATGTGGCCATTATGATGTCATAATATATACAAGCATAGAGATATAGCTTGAACAGAACTTCTGTCTCTTAAATCTGTGAAACTCAGCACTGTCTATGTTTTTATTGTGGAAGCAGAAGTGCAAGACTTGGTGGTGTAGCATTCTGCCAACCCCTGACAACAGCTTTCTCATCAGGAAGAATAAATGTTTTATTCTAGATAAGGAAGTGATGGTATATGCATTTAATTCAGTATTTAAAAAAAAAAAGAAAGACAAAATGTGGAAATTTGCCAAGAAAGAGTAACATATGCTGTTTTCCTGTAGGAGTTTAAATGAGAGCATCTATCTTTTAAGGTTCAATTCTAAGAGCTGACTTTAAGGAAAAATATAAAAACATGCACATTATATTTGTTAGAGTAACTGAGCAGACTTGCCTGATTTCAAGTCCAATCTTTTGTTTTCAATATCACACAATATCTAATTTCTACCTGCTTCTGAGCTGACTGGTCTGCCAGGTCTGGACAGAGTAATCAAGCCAGTGCACAATGCGTAGTGAAGGTTTCCCCCACTGAGAGATTCCTAATTTTGGGGGTCTTCATGTGTTGGAAAGTCCAGTGTCTGAGTGAAGGAAGGGGATGAGCGAATTTGTGATACAAGCGCAAAGTCGTTTGCTATAGACAAAATGCAGCTTGTTGGTCAAGCTTAATGAAATGGAGAATGTTTAATGGATCACCTCTATGCTTTCATCTGGTATACTATGATCAAGCAAATACTATGATATGTAATTAGAAGATGGACAGTGGACGCTTCAGAAAATACAGAGCTCTGTCAGCCTGTACCTATAGCTAGAATATCTTTTTGTGGGCATAACAGACTTAGCTACATACTTAAAAGCAAAACACTGAAGTAGAAGCAACTTGTTTTCAGAAGGAAGCATGAAATGGGTTTTTAGAGATAAAAACTGGCTTTTTAATACACAGTGTCTTCTGGTGCTTTTTACAGTGTGGGAGGGATGGGCTTGTTCAGGAGTAGTGAAAGGGTTGGTGCTGAAGAATAATATATTTATGTTAGCCAAATCTCCAAAGAAGCATTTCCTTAAATACAGCACATAAATTTCTAAGAATGCTTTTGAGAAGCTTATTTTTGAGTTGTAATATCTCTAGTCAGAATGCTTTTTTTTTCTGAGTAGCCCAGTCCTATTTTAATTGCTTAGTCAGATGTATCCTTTCAGCACTCAGACTAAACTGCCAGAAAAACCTGTTTGATTTCCCTTAGTCTTTGTATTGTGGAGAACTGTTTCCCAGCTTAGGGTTTCCTGACTCAAGTTTTAAACCATTTTTCTAGACGGGCATACAAGAAAATGTAAATAGGAACTGTCCTAAAAAAAAGGATTTCATTAATCACAGAATCACTTTGGTTGGAAAAGACCTTTAAGATCATTAAGTCCAACTGTTACCTAACTCTCAGGCCCACTACTACACCATATTCCTGAGTGCTATATCTACATGGCTTTTAAATACATCCAAGGATGGTGATTCAACCACTTTCCTGGGCAGCCTGTTCCAGTCTTTGATATCCCTTTTGGTATAGATGTTTTTCCTAATGTCTAACCTAAACCTCCTCTGATGTAACTTGACACCATTTCTTCTTGTCCCAGAAGTTGTGATTTGTGAAAAGAGACCGACCCCCACCTCCCTACAGCCTCCTTTCAGGTAGTTGTAGAGGGCAATAAAGTCTTCTCTCAGCCTCCTTTTCTTCAGACTAAATAACCCCAAGTCCCTCAACCACTCCCCGTAAGAATCCTCGTCCAGGTCCCGCTGTAAAGCCTTCTTACCCTCCAGCAGATCAACACTCCCACCCAACTTTGTGTCATCTGCAAATTTTCTGAGTTTATACTTGATCTCCTCATCCAGATCATTGATAAAGATACTTAACAGGAGCTGCCCCAGCACTTACCCCTGTGGAACACCACTTGTGACCAGCCGCCACCTGTATTTAACTCTATTTTTACTACCACTCTCTGGTCCAGGCTGTCCAGTCAGTGTTTGATTCAGCGGAGTGTACGCCTGTCCAAGCCTAGGGCAGCCAGTTTTTTGATGAGAATGCTGTGGGGAGAAGTATCAAAAGCTTTACTGAAGTCCAGGCAAACAATATCCACAGCCTTTCCCTCATCCACCAAATCTTCTTTTCATAGAAGGAGATGAGGTTTGTTAGGCAGGACCTGCCCTTCATGAACCTGTGCTGACTGGGCCTGATCGCTTGGTTGACCTGTAAATGGTGTGTTATGGCACCAGAGATGATTTCTTCCATAACCTTCCTTGGCACCGAGGTCAGACTGACAGGTCTGTAGTTCCCCAGATCCTCCTTCTGGCCCTTCTTATAGATGGGTGTTACATTTGCTAATCTCCAGTCCGTTTGGACCTCCCCAGTTAGCCAGAATTACTGATAAATCATAAAGAATGGCTTGGTGAGTGCATCTGCCAACTCCTTCAGCACTCTTGCGTGTAACCCATCTGGCTCCATGGACTTGTGTATGTCTAGGTGGTGCAGCAGGTCACCAGCTCTTGGATTATGGAGGCCTTCTGCTGTTCCCCATTCCTGTCCTCCAGCTCAAGGGGCTGGCTACCCACCAAGCAGCTAGTCCTGCTATTAAAGACAGAGCCAAAGAAGTCATTAAGCACCTCAGCCTTTTCCTCATCATTAGGCGCTAGACTAGCTTAGAGCTCCATCTCTTTTTAGGAGAAAGCTTGCTGCTCTGTTTAGTTGTTTATGTGGTAGTTTATACTTCAGTAAAATTTAGAGCTGATTGTGAGGAGCCCTTCAATTTAAAGCAGAGAGAAAAGGTCTGTACCCCTATTACAATCTCCAATGTTCACACCAGTGTACAGGGTGCCTATGCTGAGTGCTGTTACACAGATACAATATCCAGTTTACTGTGCATATAGTGGTAGCACCTTAATGTTTCTTGTGAGCCTACAGTTGTCTAAGATATATTTTTATAAAATCTTGAATGTTCATTAATGAATAGTAACAAAAGTATTATAAGGTTTATATATATATATATATATATATATATATATGCTTAACAGAGGTTTGTGGAGCAAGTCTAGTGGTTGAATCTCCTGAACACTGTTACATTCCAAAAATGCATCTTCTCGGTAAAAACAGTAGATTTTGAACCAGAAAACCCTTTTGAAAAGTTTTGGTAAAAAGAACAGTTTTATAAAGTTCTAAGTACCTGGAGACACAGTCTAATAAGAAAAAATGTCAGAAAACTTTAGATTTAAAAGAAACTCTTAGGCCTTTCACTTATTTATTATATATATTGCCAGAGCTTAACCCTAATAATTACTTTAAAGTAAAAGAATGATTTTTAGTGGTATTTAAAAAATGAAAAATTTAGAGAATCTTTCAACTGTGCTTTTTTCAGTAGTATGTTAGTTAACCTACTAGGCACAATAATAATTTATGAGAAAGACATTAAGACATCACCTGAGAAGCTCTGGTCAAGTATGTGCTTATTTGATTTCTGTATCAACCAAATCAGATACGTAAGAGACTTTATAACTATTATTTAGTTACCAGTTCAGTTTTGATGATTTTTCACTTCTAGTTAACTATGTTAAAGATCCACTGCCAATGTGTCTGTAGTAAAAAAAAAAAAAAGCAGTCTTTCTCCAGAGGAAGGCTAAACCCATCTAAAATTCAAAACAGATCAATCAGGTGGTTCATCAATAAGTATATACCATCTTCTGCTGTGCTGCATGTGACCTGAGGCTTTGGGAAGCATGAGCTCACACTGAGGTAGACAGACAAAGCAGAGTTGAGTTATATTCTCTTTTTAAAAGCAAAGATTGTCTTCTAATTTATTGAAGCAAGAGATAATTAATTCTTAGATTTAATGCAGGGAGCCAAAGAATTAAATTCCTTGTTTCCATCCCAAAATAAAGCTTAAAGCTAGACATTGAGAAAGCAAGAAGATGTATAACAAAGTAAAACTGAATTCTGGGGATCATCAGACACACTCAAAAGTTCATGGAGAAATTTGTCTACAAATGGTCTCTAACTTTCATGTTATGAAAAAATTTTTAAAAAACAAAATCTCCATTCTGATTTTTTCCCACCCTCTAGGGATAAAACAGGAGTATAATTTTTCTTTTTCTTCCTTTCAGTCTTTTTATGGGGAACTGCAATCTTTTAGGTGGTAATACTGCCAAACTGTGTTTCCACGTAGCTGAAGATCTTGATTGCAGAACAATGCAACTCTTATGACTGCAAACCTCACATTTCTCTTTTCATGTATCTTATCTTTTTGAGTGCATCAATGCCATTGCATACCAGGTTTCTGTAACAGTATGTTTTATCAGCTTAATGGGCTGGATTGCAGTGTGGGCCCTCTATGTCTCCAACCTAAAGGCAATTCTCTTCCTTCTGCTACCATCCTTTTCTGCAAATTGGGAATATGCAGAGGTTGCTTCTTATTTGTCAGAACTAAGAAGCAGAGACAACTAGCAGATCTATGCTAAACACACAGTTCTTATTTCACTTTTAGAAGCTTAAAAAAAAAGAATACTGTTAATTCTTTTGGAGACTTTTCTGGCACATAGTCTTCCTCACTGTAGATAGTTTTTATGCAACAGTGGTTGCATGTTTTCTGTGTAATCTCTATTCATGGAACAACTGGATGAGGGACAAATCAGGACTCAGGCTGGACTGGAAAAACAGTGTCAAAAATTCAGGGAGGTCATTTGCAGCATTGCTAGAAAACCCTAGAACAGCAAATTGTCTTCTACTTTTGGACCCAGATTAGTTGCACTTTGTTTTTCACTGAGATCAAGGCTGCTTCTTGCCTCATCTTTTGGCCTCCTTCATGTTGATGTGAAGTGTGAGAATAATAGCGTGCCCACAATTTTCCCTCTTTCCAAATGGGTAAATGTTTGGTTCGCAAGTATGAACAGATAATCTGAAAAAAACCCCAACCTTATGCAAAACCTCATTGTTTCACTCTAATTTGAAAGGTGTCTTCAAATAATATGCATAACCTGGATAGTTTAACTTGATTCTGAATTGAGATTTCTGTGTAGGAACTGAAGTTCCATCAGACTTGTGCATGTAAAGTACATGTAGATTCTCCCCCCTCTCCTCCATTTTTAATCCAATCTTGTTTTCTGCGGACAATTCTCTGTAGTTTATGGCAGTAAATTATATTGGTAGTCATTGTTTTGTTGTGCAATAAGCTATTGCTAATTGGAATTTCCTCTTTAATAGACTCTGTTAAGAATTATGTTAAAATAATTGCTGCCAGAAAGCACAGCGCAGAACTCTTAATTACTGGCTAACAGTTCTGTCCTTCAGATCCTTCCTCCAAGCTATGCTTTCATAGAGCGTGTGCTTTTAATTTGAACTCAGCTCCGTAAAACTCAGGAGAATCTATTGTCTATCAAAGCCAAACTCATAATAACAAAGGATTTGTCACAGTGGATGAGGCCTCAGGTCTCTGTAGTCTGGTGCCATGCCTCTGGCAGTGGCTATTTCTTGATCTTTTAAAAGAAGGTAAATCTCTTCCCAAATTGCTAATGTATCTTATCCATTTGTGTGACACTGCACATTTCTTTCTAAACCTTGCAGTTCATTGTCTTACACCCTGAAGCATGAGATTTGATTACCCTTATTATCCTAGCTTGCATAGCTACAAATGTTATTAACAGTCATAAAGATATTCCATTCTTTTTAAAGATGTAGCTATGATTTTTGTCTCAGTGACCTGATCTGGCAGCCAGTTCCATTGACTATGTGAAAGAAATGTTTCTTTATGTTGTTTCTGCATTTACCAGTCTTTCATTTAAAAATCATTTTATGTGATAAAGAGAGAAACCTGGTCAGATTTTAATATAACCTACCTAATTATGAATATCTATATGAAATTTGCTTTAAAATGCATATAATTTTGGTTGTTATAAAGTTCTGAACTTCGTTGTTTCTTCTATTCCCTTGTATTTGTTGGTTCAGCCTTGGAACCAATCGAATATTTTTTTTCTGTGATTTTTTTTCCTGTTATTTTTTAACTGGACATGATAGTGGACATTAAAATTTACCTGTTGTATAATCTGAGGCCTATATTTTTTAATTTCACATCCCTCTACTAATTTTCATTGCCAGAATTCTTTTGTCATTTTTCCTCATGCTGCAAAGACATTTGATGAAAGAAAAAGAATATGTAGTCTGTCTTCTGAAGAATTTTATTCTAAGTTAATGACTATAGAATAATTATACATTTAAAGCAACTTATATTGATTGTCTTTATGTCCTTTCAACAGATCTTTCATGTCTGGTAATCAGTATGTGATACACTTTGGGAATTATGTAGACTGTTTATGGACTTTTTTTTCTAATTTGCATCAACTTGTATCTGTTTAAGCTAAGTTTCACCAGTCATCATGGGAGATGGTTTCCCTTATGTATTTACTTGAAAAGAAGAAAAGCATAGTTGCTATACTTGGTATATCCAGAGGCAAATAGAATGACCATTTCTTACGTAGCATGTCTGCAAAATACTTGCTATTTGAAGATAGTAATTGTAAAACTTACCAATATTTACGTAAAAAACCCCAATGAACTTGCATTGCCACAGTTCCTAACTTGTTGTGCAGTTCCATTTCCAAGTCATTAATAAATAGTGCTCATTTCAATCACAGCCCCAGGAGCATTCACTCTTGCCATTTCTTCATTTTGAGGGGCAGCTGTTTGCCATTAGTCATTGTTTCCTATCACTTAACAATTTTTGAATCAATTCCAGGACTCTGTCTGTTGCCCCACAGTTGTTTATTTTCCTTAATAGTCTGTAATGGAGGGAACTTACGGAAAACTCATTGAAAACTCATGGAAATTAAGTACCTTGGGTTCTTGAAGCTACTTATTTCAGCAGCTGTTTCAAAAAGAGCTCAGGACACCTATCCCTGTTTTTTTTTGTTGTCGTTGAGGATATTCTGAAATTAACTCTGATTATACCATGTGCCACAAATATTAACCTCTGGTTTGCTTAGCTCACACCTGAGGTGCGCATGTACCCTTGAGCTGGTGGCCAGCGGGTGGCCCTGCCCGGATCCCCGGGACCTCCTCGGGCCCGGCGCTGTCCGTGGTGCTGAACAGCCACGCTCCGCCAGCAAACCCAGCACCGGCGGGTCCTGCTCCCTGCGTGGGGTCTCTGGTCACAGCTGGTGCCCTGCGGTCCTGCTCAGCCTCTCCTTACCAGGCAAAAACCCGCGCGCTTAGTATTCAGACTGGCAGAAAGGTGGGTTAATAGCAGAGCGCTACTTGAAGTTCAGCAAACGTGCCCATCGGCAGCAGTGAGGTTACAAATGAGGTGAAGTTGAGATGAGGGCCGTTACCAGGCAGTTACTCATGGAAATAATCACTCTTGGGGATGCAGATGCTGAATATGGAATAATTCTGCCTTAGATCAGATTCTGACTCTAAGAAATTCTGTATATTTATTAATTTTAAAATTGTGGCACAGGGTCTTATTAAAATAAAAATCAACTTGATAGATGTCTTTCTAAATGCAGATGAACTGATTATTTGCTGATATTTTTCTATGTAAAACTCCAGCATCATTGCTGTCTTATCTTTGAATCAGTCTTACTGCCAAAACTGATGGCTGGAACAATAGGCATCGCTCTGGAGCAGGAACTTCTCTCGGAATCCAGGTCTTATCGCGGCTTTAACTGGCAAAGACTTCTATTCATACTGTCAGTCACTGGTGCTTCATAATGGATGGTGACTGCCTTGCACACCATAGATAACTCACCAGATTAGGAGCTGGATTTAATTTCACACACTCAGCTGACCCTCAAACCACTCAGCCTTCCCAAACAAAACAAAATATCCCACAACAACAGAAAGTAAATCATTGGTGATTTAAGATGTCTGAATGTGTGACTTCCTTTTTCACATTGATTATCATTGAGAATGTTAGAATCCCCACTTTTGATTAAGGCTGTTAAATACTGTTTCCCCATAAAAATTATGACAATATAATCTTATCTTTAATTTCCCCACAGGCAAGTAGCACACAAAACACAATCCATGTGCACTTGCAGTGATTATTTTTTATTAACATGAAATACTTATTCCAGATTTTATTCCTTTTGTATGTGTGAAACATGCCATAAATTAACAAAATACATGTATGTATTCACTGCCAATAGTGCATGGTATTTAATGTTTTATGATTTTTCATGAGTAGGCTTGTAGAAATAGTCTGAAAGTGGTATCAACAGTACAACATGCTTTATAGGATACAGTCAGGGAAAATTATACTGGCAATAATAGCTGCCATTCAATCACCATCATAATTTTTCAAATTGTTGTTTCTTAACTGATGAAAGATACACTTAAAGTGAATAACAGGCTCTTTTTCTTGTTCAAACCTTAAAATAAATAATAAATCATATTCTCTTTGAATTTTCTTTTTTTTTTTTNTTTTTTTTTTTTTTTTCTATAGAAGAATTGAAACAATGTAGGATATGTGAGGAGAGGAAGCCCTTCAGTATGTGATTCAGAGCTTCCCCTCTGAGCCATTGGTATTTATTTAACTTTTATTCATCAGGAACCAAATTGCAAAAGAACTCCAGGGACACCATTTCTAAGACTAGGGAAACAGAATCTTCCCAGTCCTTTTTCTTGTCCTGGGAATTGAAGTGTGGACTAAGAGAGGTTACAAGTAGCTCTCTCCTTCCAGCTGGGCAGAAGAAGAGGGGCTGTTGTGATATACAGCTTTTATTCACTGCACCTGCCTCAACCTACCGTCTACTAGAAGAAAGGGGAAATACACTGCAGTCTCTCTTTAGTTGAAGTAAATGACTTCCTTCCTCTGTCACAGTAATGGAAAGAATTCTGTGTTTGAATCACAGTTCCTTCCTAGGACTCTTCCTGGACTGATGCTATGGATTGCTTATTGTGTGTCTTGAATAAAAGAGGCTTATGTTCTCCATTAATTCACATTGAAGCTATAGGACTTACTTCCTCCAGCAATACAAATAGTGTATATGTACATTATATAACTAAAGGCTTAATGCATCATATATATAAAAATGATCAAAAATGGTTTTTACATGTCATGCAAATGGTAAATGTGCATTTCAGGTACATGTTTAATAGAACCCACATTGATCTTATCAGGTAAGTAATTCCTCTGCAGCTAAATGATACAAGTAATCTTGTTTTCTTCTCTGCTTTCAATTTAACCAGTGTTTAATTTAACCAGTACAGTGATATCCTGCTTGGTCAGGATGTTGTGTGGCTATTTCTATACACACATGTATTTTTTTTTTGTCCTGATAAATGTACGTTTTAACTACAGGAGTTTAAATGAAATTGCACTTGCAGTTAGTTCTAGCATCTCTCACCCACGGGAGCACAAACCTCAGTCTTTCCCAGGGGTTACACTGAAGTCTGTTGGGGGAGGATGGCTGCATCTCATGCTTTCTTTGCTAAAAAACAAAGAGCTGTTTTCTTTGTATGCTACTTGGGCAGCCGTGGCTGCCTCTCAGTTCCTCTGTTGCTTTGATAAAGGCAGCTGGAATTGTGTTTTCTGTTTCAAGCAACTCTAAGTACTATCTCCCATACATGTTACATTATAGCATACTTTTTCCAAAATGTCACATCGTAATATTTCCATAAAACTGTCCTGAACAGAAACACTAGGTCGTGGTTGGCTCCTTCCTGTTGTTTCCCTGGGGTCATGATGGCTTAGAGAGAGGATTGTGGTAGTGCAGGGCTCATCTAACAAAGAGGATAGTATGGTCTTAAACTTGCCTTGTTTCTAACTTCTTTTTTGGATGTTGTTTGAGACCTGTGCCTAACAATGTATGTGGTACAAGATGGGTGAAATAACAGATGTTTAGACTGGATAGTAGTGTACCCTTCACCTTTTAAAGCCTATGGTTAGATCTAGGAGGCATTCTAGATATCTAATCTTTAAGTCTATCATACACTGCTGAAGGCAGCAAAGTATTTAACAGAGTAAAAACCTAAATTGAGGGGGGAGGGGGAGAGGGGAGGGAGTGATGAGAGTGCTTTGGTAATGACCTGCAACAACTTCTCACTCTTTGGCATGTCTGACTTGAGAAGGCCTGCCTTCCTCTTCATGACAAATAGTGGATAAAATATCCTCATTGCTTCACTGCAGCCTTCTCAAGTTGGGAGTGCTGAAGATCCAGTAGTCTGAGCGTGTTGTGCTGGAGCATGCAATCAGTATGCAGAGTCCAGTGAACCTTTTAATTGTAAATGGCATATTAATTTTCACCTTTGTCTTCTCCTTAATTCTTTGTTATTTTGGGGGTTCTTGTTTGGGCTTCTCTGGCACTCCTAAACTCTCCCTGGTAAATCTTTTTAAACAGAGAATTCATTTTTCCCTGTTGTGGCAGTGCTGTGAGTTGCCCAATGCACCCACTAATTCTTCCAGGTGATCCTAGACTAGATGCATTTTTGTTTGGTGATGACTTAAACAATTTTTTTTTAATGTCAAAAAAATATGTTTGCTTCTTTTTTCTGTTTGGAAAAAAATGGGAGGTTGTTACTATACAAACAGAAAAAATCCTTGTTAAAGAAATGTGAGCGGATGTGTTTTTCAAATTGTGACTACATTTAATGTAAAAGTAGTAAAATATGTTCCTGTCTCTACCCTTAATATAATCAACAAATGAAGGGGATAAAAAAACCCTCTTCTGGATATTAAACTGCTTTCAAGCATTCTTTATTTTTATGCAAACTAAAATTGTAATAAGATGAGCTAACTACATCTTTAAAAACATCTACTGCAGAGAAGGTAAAACAACTCAGAGAGAATTAAAAGAAAAAGGCTATTCAACCGGGAACCTTACAATCAACTGAATGTATTTCTAAGTACCAAGCCTTACTTTTTGAAAGAAATACTTTTATTCTAAGCTTTTTCTGAAAGACTGTTATGCATTTGTGTTTGTGTGTGTATATACACATACATAAAATATATTTATATATATACACACATATACATACACACTAAGGATAGTCTCCCTAGGTTCTTTTCTTGCTTTGAAGATGGGAGTTGCATTAAAATAAAAATTCCATTCGGTTTATTATCTCCCCAGCTGTCTGTGGACACTGTGGGGTTGGCCTGAGAATATTCTCATTACATGTGCTGAAGCAGTTAGTCAGTGATTGATGCTGCATTAATTCACAGTACAGGCTCTTTGCCTTTGTTACCGAACATTAGACAAATTAGTTCTTACAAATTCACGTCCCACCCCCACTGCATCCATGCTCACCCCTCTGGCTGGTTAGTATTTGCTAATAACCTTCATTCAGAGCGAACCGAAGCGTTAGGAAGGAGGAGTTTGCTAAAGGAAGGGGCAGAAAATGGGCAGCAGCCGCTGGGGTCTAACAATGCATTAGAGGGCTCTAGTCATTTGCTGGCACAGCTCAAGACAGTAATGACAAATGATCTTTTCATTGTCAGACCTCCCAAATTAATTTTCCCTCCCACTTTTCATGAGGCCACATTCATCACGTAGATTGCGTTAAATGTACTTTTGACAGGACAGAGAAAGATGAGTAGTAAAATAATTTGATTCTAGTAGCTTCTTATCTGGGGAAGTAAACCAGTGGGATGATATCTATAAAGGTAAATATTTCTGTAAATGTTCCTGAGATAAATCTGCATTAAGATTTTTCACATCTGGGCATAGGTCGAAGCACAGTGAATGAGTGAGAAAATAGTGGAAGGAAGGTGGAGGAACATCTTTGGCTGTTCCTACTGACTTGGGAGTTAAGTCCTGTTTTGTACAGAGGGCACGACAACTGAAATAGAATGTGTACAATTTATGTTTCTAATATTATATAGAGAATAAAATTGCCATTTTTTTATTATCTCCTTTGAAGTTAGTTAGTTAGAGATGGTTTTCAATATGCTTTTATAACTCCTCATTAAGTTTTTGCAGTACACTGTCTCTTTTTGACCATTTAGAAAGATGCAGAAAATTATGTTGTATGGAGGATAACCGAGAGATTTGTCAAGGTCAGGAGAAGCACTAGAGAATAAGGAGACAGTGGAATCCCAGCATAATCTAGTTGTCTGAAATATTTTGCTTATGGCTGGATTAAGTCACATTAATTGAGCGTAAAAGCAGAATGTTTAACGCTTGGAGTGCGATTGGAGTTGATGTAAAGATTCTTGTGCAGCAAAGTGCAGAAAGCGTGCTCACTGCAAACTTTAACATTTTCATTATATGGTAGCCCTTCTGTATTTTGCTTGTGTTTGTTCAAAATAACCCTAATGAATGTAACTGAAAACTGTGGCTGCCTGGCCACAGATTGTATTCAGAGCAAGTTGCCTTCCTGTTTGCCTAGGTTCTGCACAGATCTAAGATTGCTTGGCCGCTCTTCATTCCCACCAGCACTGGTTGTTGTTAAAGACATCCAAAATGTTTTCCATATTGCACTTGTCTTTCATTGGCACATCCTTGATGCACATGGTCCAAACATCTACGTACATTTTTCTGTTGGCTTCCTGATCTATTGCTGACATCCCGTGTAGCGGAGCTGCTTGTTAGTCTCCCGGAATCCCACTGCTCATTTTTGCTAGGCTCTGATGCTGATTGCATGTGAGCCACACAGAGCTTCAGGTGTGGGGCAAATATGAATTAAATATACAAATGCACTTTTCTTTAGGGAAATATCGTTCACTGGTTGCACTGTTTCACTTGTCTCTCTCTGCTTCTGCTCCTACACTGCATATATCACTTTGGAATTCTTTGGCATTTAGTGTAACGTGTTGGAGAGAAGATGCTTTAGTAAATCTTATATATAAATGTTGACATAATTTATAGTTTAGCAATTAACCTAACACTGGTTATTATTAACACTTACAGTCAGGCTTTGTGTCCTTGGTAAATCTTCCATGTTTCTTTTCAGTAATGGCACTTGTGTTGCAAGGGAGGTGGAAAAAGATTAAGCAGAAAAGTTCCCATCTTCTGTACAAATTGTCTGTTGATCAGTGGATTGCTTAGCAGACAAAATCTTTGAACTTTTAATGAAAAAATAGCTTATGATTTTTGTTTAGGTACATTTGGAAGGATTGTGTTATGAAGAGCATCGTATTTAATGCGTCATTTAAAAAGTATGCATATTGCAGTACATATTTACGATAGAGATCAAAAACATTTTTTGTTCTCTCTGTTTTCCTTCAAAGTTATAGGAAAAAAACCCTGTTATATTATCATAGACCAACAAATATTTCATCATTAATTCTATATTGCATTATTCTTCTGCTGGTGACAACTAGATAATACCGCATTAGCGAATGCAAAACATTTGTTTACCTTTATGCATAGCCACAGTATTAAACAATAAGGTTGTGAAGCTAAGGAAATGGAAATGAAATAGCTTCCAGGCAAAATTAATAAAAGGGTGGCAAAGCAGAACTGGAGTGAGTTGTTCCCTTACTTTAAAGGTCATTGCCCATCTTTTTGCCAGAAAAGATATAGGGCAGAAGCAATCACTGTGAAACTTATCTGTTTTACTTTTCTTTTGCTGGGGAAGGAGGGCTGGCTGTGGGTGTGCTGGGGTTTTTTGAGGTAGAAGGAAGCATTCTGGTGTCTGTCTTGGACTTCGCCTGTTTACCTTTTTATGTAATTAGGCAGACCAGATTGGTATTTAGTCTTGTTCTGACAAGAGTGAATTAGGCTTAACTCTTTAATTACAATGAGAAGAAAATCACCTTTCTGATATCCTTCAATTAGCTGAAACAGCTGTTAAGTTATAATTAAAATTTCACATGGATCATTTGCGGTTTTGGAATGTTTCCATTTAATATAAAAAACCATTTGCATATATGTATTTGCTTTTCAACAACCTTTTCTAATCTGTTGGTGCTATACCAGGAATACTGATACTATATTAAGCAATATCTTTTTGGCTTTATGAATAGACAGCTGGTTGTAGGAAAATGAGAAATGGTTAAAGAAGAAGATGAACAGAAAATATCAAAGCTCTAAGGTGCACTGGAGCTAGCTCAAAAATAAACATCTTTTTTACCAGCTTCTTTCTATTTTCCCATACTCTTTGAAATTTAAATACGATCTTTAAAACAGGGGACAATACTGTTTGGAGATGAGCAATAAGCTAAACACATATATTCATTCTTCTGTTGCAATCACTTGTATCTTTAAAGCACCCAGACCTGTACATATTTTGATTTAAATAACTGTGAAGAAATATTTCACATCCTGAGAGAATTGTGTTCTAATCTTAAACAACAAAAAAAATCCAAAAATACCACATTTTACTCAATGGATAAAAATCTGCTTTTATAGTAGCTCTTGCTGCTGTCTGCATCTAGGTGCTCTGCTGGTGGTGAGGGCCTCATCAGTGTGCAAGAATGGATTCTGTCAGCAGTGGCAAGCGCTTTAAAACCTTGCAACAAAACATTTTAGATGTTTCAAAGTGAGTTAACCAGGCACTGATTTGGACTGTTCAGCATGCTAAGATAAGAAGCGATCTCCGAACAATTTGTTGCTTCTAAATTACTTAGAACAGTAAGTTAGAGAACATCACAGATGGAGAGATTTCTAAGTATGAGAAAAATAGAAAGAACATCATATGTTAGATAGCTTTTAGTGAGTCTCCTTTTTTTCCTCTCCAGTCTCAGTGCTTTGGTAGTGGTCTAGTTTAGTGTGACTTGAAGATGCTTTGCCAGATTCTGAGTTTGGGCTTGTGATGGATTGACCCTGGCTGGATGGTGGACACCAGGTGCCCACCAAAGCTGCTGTATCACTCCCCCTCCTCAGCGGGACAGGGGAGAGAAAATATAATGAAAGACTCATGGGTTGAGATAAGGACAGGGAAATCACTGAGCAATTACTGTCATGGGCAAAACAGACTTAGGGGGAATTAGTTGAATTTATTACCAATCAAATTAGAGTAAGGTAATGAGAAATAAAAGCCATATCTTAAAAACACTTTCCCCACACCCCTCTCTTCTTCCTGGGCTTAACTTCCAGTTTTCTCTGCCTTCTCCTCACCAGCAGCACAGGGGGGCACGGAATGGGTGTTGCTGTCATTTCATTATACATTGTCTCTGCTGCTCCTTCCTCCTCAGGGGTAGAACTCCTCACACTTTTCCATTGCTTCATGTGGGGTCCCTCCCATGGGAGACAGTCCTCTACACACTTCTCCAACATGAGTCTTCCCTACATGCCACAGTTCTTCACGAGCTGCTCCAGCATGGGTCTCATCCGCAGACCATAGTCCTTCAGGAACAGACTGCTCTAGTGTGGTCCCTTGTGGAGTCCAGTCCCACTGGAGCAAACCTGCTCCAGTGTAGGGTCTCTCTCCAAGGATCCATAGGTCCTGGCAGGAGCCTGCTCCAGCACAGTCTTCCCATAGGGTTACAGCCTTCTTTGGGCATCTACCTGCTCTGGCATGGGGACTGCAGGGGGACAGCCTGCCTCACTGTGGTCTTCTCCATGGGCTGCAGGGGAATCTTTTCACTTGAAGCACCTTTTCCATCTTACTGACAACTCTGATATCTGCAGAGTTGTTTCTCTTGCATATACTCACTCCTCTCTCTGGCTGCAGCTGCGCAGGGTTTTGTTTTTCCTCTTAAATATTTTATCACAGAGGCACTACCACCATTGCTGATTGCCTTGGCCAGTGGTGGGTCCATCTTGGAGCTGGATGGCATTGGCTCTATTGGACATGGGGAAACTTATAGCAGCTTCTCACAGAAGCCACCCTTGTAGCCCCCTGATACCAAAACTTTGTCATGCACACCATGCAAGGTCCAAATTGAGTGGGTAATCAATGCCTATTTTCTAAAGAATAGGATTTTTTACTATTTCACATCTGATACTGGTTTGTCTGTGTATCTTTATACATTTTAAATCTAATTTCTGCTGTTTTCACTAAATAATTCAAGAATTAAAGCTAGGTTTTGTTCTTTTGAATATGTGTGTGTTGGGGATGGGAGGGTTTAACAATATTATCTTGGCTTTTTTTTTTTTCCCGGACAGAAGCAAACTTCTTTTATCTGATTTTTCATGAACGTGGTTATTCAAAACGGTTGAAGTTCAGAGGTCTGACAGTATGTGTGACAGCTTGCAGAATTCAGTTTTGTTGTACTCATTGACAAGGTAAAAGCACACACAAGTCTTAAAGGATGGAATTATAACATTTATTCCTTTAGTCAGTCTCATCTTCTTGTCTTCATTTATTTCTTTTTCTATAGATAATGCTGAGATTGGTTATGTCTTAATTTTCTTTGAAGTATTATCATATCATGGGGTGCTATTAAGTATTACACACTAAGAATATATTGATGGCTTAGGCCACAAACCATCAAGAACTTCCACTTTATCAGCGACAAGGAAAATTTTGAATTCTTGCTTCTAGAAAATGTGCGGTGTGATTTCAAATCTAGTTGAGTCATTAAATCAATGGCTTTTTAATCTTCAAATTTTTAGTATAGGAAGATGATGGTCTGTCTTTCTATGTCTCTGTTGCACTTCTATTTGCATTATAACTTTGGTGTCTTATTTAGAGCACTGCATTTAGCCAACATGATTGTCAGCTGTTATTAGAAAGCTCCCAGATTTATTTTTCTAAAACTGTTAAGTGTCTATCTTTTGAAATACATTACCTGAATACTTATTTTTCAGTATTATAGATCAAGATTTTAAATTTCTGTGTAAGTCAGATTTTCTTAAACTCTTGGATTTGTGGTAGCTTTACAGAGGGGCATCTATAAGTGTGTAGATTACTCAAGCTGAGTTGGTGTAGCTGTAGTACAATTTTCAGGAGTGTAGAGGAACTGTGTGAGTGGTTTCCAATAGCATTTTCACGTCATGGGAGGAGATTTTTGCATTTTGAAGGATGTCTGTCACCTTTACTGATACTATGAATTCTTGCTCTACATTTTTTACTTTTCTGTGGTTTGACTTGTTTATTTCAGAGCTATTGAAAGCTGCATGCAAGATGACCATTTGTCATTTGGAGTGGCTGCTTTTATGAGCTTTTGCAGTTTGTTTTCAAACTTGGACATAGGCTACTACTGTGTGTTTATCTATTCATGTGAAGGAGGGAAGCTGAACTTGGATATAATTGCAGGTGTCATCTTCAAAGGCAGAGTTTCTTTGGTGCATCTTATGAAAAACTCATACCTGAAGTATAAGTGGGTGCATTGTTACTTGATTACCAGCTGTTACTATTTGGGGAAGGAAAAAAAAAAAAAGTAAAAGTGGGGAGAACAATCATTTTTTCAGTAACGCATGAAGCCTTGACACCCAGCTGTTTGTTTCATTTATCTGTAACTTAGATATGGGCAGACATAGAAAACGCCATAAAAAATTTGCTTGGATTTTATTTGGGTTTTTGGTTGGTTGGGTTTTTTTTGCCCTAGGAAAAATGACATTTTGCATAAACTGCAAGGATTGCATTGCTAAGTTGAGTGACATCTGCTTTCTTAAGTATTCCTTAGGAACTTTGAGTTGATTTAGTACTTTAAAAATTTAAGTTTTGTAATTTTTGCTATATTAAACAATAGAGTTTTAGGTCATGTGGATGTTTCTCCAAAGCTTGTACTATGTAAGCTCTTGTGGAAGAGGATTTTGCTGTTATTTTGTCTCAACTTAATAGAGCAATGTTGTTACAGATGTGCAGGCTGGCATGTAGGCAAAGCCTTCTATTAACTGCTTAACAGAAAGCAACACGGTGCTAGTTTTCCTATGGAGAGAGGCTCAGCATTATGTTCCTGGACTTAGATTTTTGATGTTAGTGCACAACATAATACTTTAATACTTCCATATCATCATCAGTTTTATCATAGTGTAACACCATTATGACAAATGACATTAAGCTAGAGTAACACAGGGGAAAGTCAAATGTGATGTATTTTGTCTTATTTAGTAAAAAACACGAGTGTTTAAAAAACATTTATCAGTGTAATTAAGGGGTATGCATTGGAACTTTGACTTAAGTCCCAACCAGGAGATAGTTGAAAATGGTCTGCATGTATATTATGTGCTTAAAGATTTTTAAATAGACTTTGATTACATCTCAAACCCAGTAAAGATCATGAGTGAATGTAAAACTGCATATCTTCAATTTCCAGTGCCTACACTGCATTGATTAGCAATACCATTTGCAGTGTGCCACACAAACTGATGCAGCTAAATTGACAGAAAGGAGAAAACAGCGTTAGGTAGTGTCTTGCCATGTTCCACCAGACAAGCTTTTACATTTCTGACATCTAAAGGCTTAAAATATTTTAATAGAACTCTGGCTTGTAATAAAATTTGAGAGCCAGGCATAAGTAATTACATCTTATATTTATGTTAAGTCATTGAAAATGCTAATAAAACATATTTGTGGGTTTTCCCTTTAATGAATATAACAATAAAACAAAATCATTGCACAAGGCCCCCACCTAGCTTTAAAACTAAAAGAAGAGGTTCATCAGTGTCTTGATATCAAGCTTGTTTGTTGTGAATTATGACCATTTTTTTCAATAAAATTTGGTTTGCTGGAAGAAATGGATGTGCAAGCCTGGTTTTATTAGTGTGACTAAATACCGCGGAACTAAAACAAGGAAATTCTTGCATATTGTCACACCGTGGGGCCGTATGGATCATAAACTCCTCTACACATATTTCACTTGCAGACTTCAAATGGCATTATCTCATCACAGAGAGGGGAACAAGGAATACACTTAACTTAAATTTAGAAATTGTTCTCGTTACTGAATGTCAGATAAAGGTGAAGCTTTTAAATAGGAGTGTCCCTGATTTACTACCTTTAATGTGCGCAGGAAGGGATGTGCAAAGCACATCATTAGTGTGACAGGGTGAAAGGGGCAACATGTTTCTTCTGTTTCAATGGAAAGAGGATGAATCTGGCACAGCTCTGATGTCAGAACCTCCATCACCTTTCTCACAGATGATGTAGATTTTAATTGTACTCTAGGCTGATTCACATCGCACCAGCTCCTACGTGACATTGAGATAGATGAAGCCATTTGTTGGCATTATCAGAGCCAGCTGTGTGCTTGGCTGCAGCTACAGTAGGCATTATATCTCATGCATAATCCTCTCATTGAGAGAGGATCACAAGCATCTGAACCATATGGCAAATAATTTTATTATGATCAAAAAAAGGACTCTTGAAGCTAGTTAAACAGAAGAGTCCTTGAAATTCAATCAGAAGAGGTTTTTATTTTCAAGTAGCATTATCATCTTAAATTAATTTTTAGTTCTGCCATCATCTGTGAAATCCAGGAATTTTATTTTTCCCCAAAAGTAAGAAATTAATGTTGTAATTACAAGAAACAGCAAGCAGAATTGCATAGCTTGATTTTTCTTTTGATGTCTGAAGAGTGCCTTGTAGGTGTTAATGTCTTTTTCACTAATTACACACTCATATCACTCAGAAGCCCAAATAGGAAATAGGAAGTGTCTGAAATTAAAAAAGGTGGGGAAGGGGAGAGAATTGCACCCATTAAGCCATGGGAGCCCTGTGTTGATGACTTAATGCCTTGCTTCCTGAGGGCTGTTACCTTTTCCCAGAGATGAAAACATACAGCGGTAGTAAGAGCCATTGTTCTTTACATTAAAAAAAAAGAAAGTCAAGGCAAATGGGTGATAAGAAAGAAGAGAGAAGCCTCAGCTCTGTGCAGAAGTTACTGCTGGGCAGCTGGGAAGGAATATGGGCATCAGAGACAACAGCATCTGACGTTTTTTAGCCTAGGAATGAGTGATAGCAGCTCTCATCAAGATGAAGTTATTGCTCAGAGGCCTGGTCCTGTTCCCTTTGAGTATACAAGGGAAAACAAAATCTTACTGCTATCTCTGGCCACCCCTGGAAACACCAGCCACCATACCGAGAGGTGGCCAGAGCAGGTGCCAGCTCAGGACTGTGGTCCATGGCTGCTGGAGGATTCTGTGTGTTAACCAGGAGGCAGTTTCTGCTCTTTCAGAGCTACAAAGGCAGAAAGCGATAACACAAATCATGCTGCGTGTGAATAGGCTGCCTGCCTACTGGAAAAGACGTGTGCTATTGAGGACGTGGCCCTGGGGACACGGGCAGTTTCCATGGGGCATCTGGTAATAACGCACGTGGCCTATCAGCAACTTTCATGCTGCAAACTTGGGGAACATCACCAAAGCCAAATGGCAACAGCTGCCTTATCTGGAGAATACCTTTTTTTTATTTAGTACTTTATTGGCAAATAATAAAGCCTTTAATTGGGCTGTGGGAGGAATATAGCCATGTAATTTACAGGACCTTTAATTTTCTAGTGCTGCATGCCTGAAGCAGATTGGGGTTGTTATCGCAGCCTTGTGAGTTAAGCAGAGGTCCTGGCTGAACCGCTGAGGTACTGTGAAATATGCATTTTTATTCTCGCATTTAAAAAGTGTTTGTGTGTGTCTTGGGGGAAGAAGAGGAACAACAGGAGGAAACCCTGTTTCTTCTACAGTAAAGCGGTGATTAAAGAATTTGCGACTTCAGTTACTAAAATGAGAGTCAGTGAAAAATCCCCAGCCCAGCTATCGCTCAAGAGGCTTCCCCTGCAAACCACCCATCACTCTCAGCAGGATGCGGAGCAGAGCTGTGCTCGCTGGGCGGGCTAACAAGGAAGGATTGCCTTTGCTGCAGCAGCTGCTGAACTGAGACTTTCTGGATCATGAATGTATGTAAATATGTCCAACTGTTTGCCCTTCACACATCTTTGGCAAGTTTGGAGTAAAAAATATTGCACTGCTCCATTAGTTTGCTTGCCTGTTACCATAGCAGATGCAGTTAAGAGCACCGAGATGTGTTTCTAGGTGAACCTTCCTGTCTAAAATAAGATAAGAAATAAAGGCTAGAGGAGATCCAGGCAGCATCCTGAAATGGATATAAAGCAAGCTTTGGCAGCAGGGCATACCACAGTGTCCACTGCAAGGACACAAGGGTGTGTAGCTCTTCAGTCCATTAAGCAAAGCAGAAAACGGTTGTGGCTTCTGCATGTTTGTTCCTTTCTGAACTCTCTTTCCGGCAGAATAACAGCTATTTTGGAGAGTTTGTATGGTTTTGATTCCTGACTGTATCTGCTGCATTGGGATGCCAAGCTATACTTCATAGGGATTTCACTGGCAATGAAGGTTGTATATAAATAATGAATGAAGAAGGGTGACAGGACCTGAACACTTGGGGCTTGACAGATTATCTTGTGATGTATTACAATTAGATATGCTTCAGTGTCACTTCATTTATTCAACTAGTAAGGGTGTGTAACTCCTAGATCCATTTGGAGGTGGATTTATTAAGAGCCTTAGTCATGTCCTCTCGAAGTTTGCAATTGATTTTTGAACATTCTTAGCAGCTTTCTAAATCACTTTGCTCTTAACATGGATGTGATTCTTTTTCCTCTTTTTTTTTTAAATACTTGGGATTTTATTAGCACATATAATAGATGATTTTATTTTTAAAATCTGTGGTTTATTTACTTTGCTCAGGGCAGGTAGTTGCTAGACGAGAGATCACTTTATCAATTAGCTGGTATACAGATCAAATTGGCCTTTGGGAAGGAGTTGTCTGTCTGTACAAGAAGCTTGTAGATAATAAGCCCAAGCCACCTTATACTAAATGGTATTAGCTGGAATTGACATACCTAGTGAATAGGAACTAAGATTGGCAAAAATGTTGTATGCCTTTTTGCTTTTTAAATGGTGGTAAGGAAGAAGCCTGACATGGAAAGACACCGAATAAAATGCTGCAGAAAATGTGAGAGCTCAGCTCTGACTTTGTTGCGAATGGAGCCTCTTAGACTGTGGGGTTAAAGCAGAAAAGTGATTAGTGTTATGATTACTGTAGCTTTCTAACCTACCTGAATACTTTAACCCCGATTTTCTTCCAGATGTGTTTCTCTCTGTCCTAAATGCAGACGTAGAACACTTTGTCTGAGATACCAGTGGTTTAGCTGCGCCTGGACTGTCCAGGCTGCTGTAGGCGGGACCTTTTTTCCTTTGAAGTAATCATTTGTAAAACAAACTCTATTTGTGTGCTTTGAGTATTTCTTGGCAAAGGGAGTGTGTGTAGGACAGCAGGTGGCCACAGAACTCAGCAGAAGCTACAATGCTCCAGATAATCAACAATGTCCCCCCACCGCCTCCCACCTCAGCATGTGCCAACCAACAAACATGTTACTCACTCCATAGCAACGTCCTCATTCTTCAGATAGGAACTTAACATGGTTTGGGGATAAATTATGCTCATAGCAAAGCCGATCCAAGCCAACAAGGTTGCAGAGCATTTGCTCATTCTTGTAAAAGCTGATGATAATTGATGGACGACCAGCTTGCAGGACCCTGACAGGCTGGTTGCCTGCCCTTTGCACTCTGCCAGTTCAAGCCTTACAAGTGTGAAATAGCCAATTACTGGAATACCTATTGAAAGTAATAGGCCAATGAGCAAATTGCTACTGTGGGACGCGGTGGCGGTGTAGGTGGAAGAACGCCAAGATAAAGTTCTGCTCTGAGCAGCTGCTCCCACCACAGCTTGGTAATGCTAGTGGATGACCAAGTGATGAGGGAAAGGTATTTCCCCATTCAAATGGCAAGTGTCCTGCCTTGTATTGACTTAAAGTTTATGATGCATGATACCGTCTTGTTACCCAGTTCCTAATTTGCAGAAATAAATCCTCCTTTTAAAAGGTAGTTAAATAGGTAATAGGGATAGTCACGGCCATAGATTTTGTGCAAAAGCATTAAATACAATTTTTGCTTGGAATGAAAGTCATATAGTGTGCAGTTGTTAATACTTGCCAGCCATTTGCTATTGACAGAACAATTTATCTTGATAAAGGACAGTGAAAAATTCCAATCTATTCACTGACATCACATTATCAGCAGTAATATATGACTGCATCTAAATATAAGGTTCAGATCTGATACAGCTGAGGGGTTTCTGGTAATTTTCCTGTAAATATATTGTGTACTGGACAATGAAAAACTGTCGCTTTTACCATGTAATTGGATGACCTATTTTTATGTGAAATTTAAAGTTTTACTGTGTTTAATGGGATAGACCATAATATTTCCTTTTAGGGTAACTTGTTTCTTTTCATAAGATTTTAGCAATAAAATGGATATTACTGAGTTTGACAGAGCAGAAATAGCAGACAAAGGAAGATAAAAGCTTAAATATTAGTCTGGTGAAAGAAAGATTCTGTGACCACAGAAACTTGCCACAGGGGAAAAAAAAAATCTCTGAAAATATTGTGAAAATGTCTACTGTCAGTAGTTAGCTTAATTTAGATAGTATGTCTTCTTTTGGGCAGGATAGGAATGCTTATTGGTAACTTTTAAGCATGTACTTCTTAGCTTTCTTAGCAAAAAGATATGATTCATAATTTTTAATCATACTGAGAAGCTGGCTTATTTAATTTGAAATATATTAGAAAGAAAAGTGGAAAATGGATTTGAAGGAATGGTTTCAGAAGTTGTTGGCAAATTATTTTATGCAGTCCATGATTATATAATCAAAAAGCAACCATTGTACAAAGTCCAGAAGTGTAAATGAAGCCAATGCCAGCACTCTGTATAATGCATTTTTTCAGTTGCCAGTTACTTGTTTGATGCTGAAGAGTGACAAATGACATCTTGCTGTTTGGTTTGAATCTCCTATTAACAATTACTGTGTCCATTTCAGATGGAAAGAATAGAAGATTGATTCATTTGATATTATACAGGGATCAGCCTCAAAAATAACATTATCATTTCAATCAAGGCAAAGTATAAAAAGAAGTATGAGCTAAAGACACAGGCATTTTGATCATGTTTGCTTTAATACCTTTAAATATATGACATTTTTTTACATTGTACTTAAAACTCTGAGGGGAAAACTATTATCCATTTGTATTTCTCACACTGTATTTTCTCCTGAGCACTTCTGATTGTGAAACCCCTTTGTGTGGTACTCTGCTTATCTCCTGAAAAGGTAGTAGATATAACTCACCTTGTGAAGATTTCCATGAGAGGCATTTTTACTGTCCTGAGACTTGAAAATAAAAGTTACTAGACATGTGCTAGACAGAGAAATAAAGTTTCTAATGGCTTGAGCAGTGAAAAAGCTTGCTAAGAAAGACCAAATCTGAATAGTTCATTTCTATTTTAAGAAATAAGACAAGTGCAGAAGTTTGTATTAAGTTTTTCCATGTGGACTCCTCTGCATAGCTAAATATTTTGTATACCTCAGCAGACTTGGGACAGTTAGTCCCACCATGGTTCCTGGGAGAGAGGGAAATGTTACTCTTTCCTCTCTTCAGTCCTTTAGGGTCTAATATTTTGCTTTCCAAATACTTAGCTGTCCTGGGAGGAGAAACAGTCTGATATTATACTGTCCAAAATTTGTCCTCCTCCAATAACTGTGCCTTCTGAGCACTGCTTTATTGATCAAATCTCAAATCCCTAAATTAGAACAGTTTTTCTACTATTCCTTGGTTTGTTAACTCCTCTCTGTTGCTTCTCAGAGAAGTTAGGAGGAGAAGCAGAGGTGCCATGCTTGCCTGGCTGCAGATTCAGTGGTGAGTAGAGACTCACATTGGAAGGTCATCTACCTAGCCATGAGAGTAGGGCTTACTGTCCCTGAGGACATCTATTCCTCAAGAATTGATGGCCTGGATTTCAGCAGGAAGAGCTTTCTATTCTCCTCTGACAAATAGGTAGTTGGAGTACTCTGGGGATTTATGGACCTTTGCTATGTATCCTTCTGCTTCTCCATTTGTTAAAACAGTGTGGCAGTTCAGTGTCAGCATTCAAGGAAGCAAATAAAAGCTGATCCATGGTAGTAGACCTGTTTGATGTTAAGGACAGAGAGAGAGAGGATCTCAATATTTGTTGCAGCTGCTTGAAGTCTTTTTACTTGGGACCATATAATTACTTTTCATTTTTCTAGCTTCTTGACACAGCCAAGAAAAATGGGCTGTGTAGCCCTCAAATGAATGTCCAGGTATGACAAAGCAGAGGCAGTTCCTTTTTCCTGGTAAAACTCTGTGTCACCGTCAATGAAAAGACTTCTATGCCTGTCAGGGGGGGAATTCAGCTATAAATCTATCTGAGGAAATCACAAAGAACAGACAAAATGCTGCAACCAGTCCTGCATGAAAAAAGGTGAAGAATCCCCTGGGCATTTTTGACCTGAGGAGGATGATGGACGCTGAAGCTATTAGACATGGATAAATGTGGAATATCCTGATTTGTGCATTTATGTGCCTTTAAAGACTTAATCCTGAAGGAGTCCTGTGCTGGTTTCCTCTGCCATATTACAGTATTTTCTCTCTTCCCTTTCCTGGGTTTTTATACACTTCATCCAACTTTGACTTTACTTATGTCAGACAATTTTATTCAAAAGATGAAAATATCACAAAAGGTGGAAGCAGATTATGTCATCATTGCATCCTTGTTTCTTCATCTTTCACCAAAACTATTCATTTAATTTTGTCATCTGTGAAACTGCAGCGTTGCAAGGGAGTTTAGGCAGTGTAGTTTAGGAGAACTTCCCAGTAGGTCTTGCTGGCACAACACTGGAGGTGCAAAGTGGTGTATCAAACTCATTTTCAACACAGAAATTGACCGGAGAAATACCCCCCTTATTTTGTAGGTTATCCATTTTGAGTATGAGTATCTCATGTGTGTTGCACCTAGACTGTCACCTTCTCTCTTGCCTTCTGTTAGTGTAGCACTGCAGTGGCATGTTAACAAGAAGCGACCACTTATGTGTGAAGAAGTAATATGCTGATGGTTTGCTAACGAGCGTACTTCAAGCTGTGGTAGAACAGTTGCCTTGGTGGCTGATGTCTAGTGCATCACGTTTTACAGCAACACAGTGTGGGGAAACTTTTCTTTCTACTGCTGAAAGGGGTTTCTTTGCAGGGAAGCCTGGACAGAGCAGCACCGGTGTCTCTCAGGACCAGGCTCACTCAGAGGCTGCGGGCATGGTGGTGGCTATGGGGGTAGCTCCACGCTGCTACACCAGTGCTGACTCCTGGTCTTGCTGAAGGATGCTCCTTTGGCATGATGTGTTTTTGGGGAGCGTGCCTGTTACTATTGCCAGGCCAGCATCTCTTGATTTCCAGCATCCAGTTGTAAGGCTTCAGTATAGCCTGTTGGTCAAAGGCAGTTCAGCAAGGAAATGGAGAGAGCAAAAGTGTAAGTGCAAGATGCTTTACTTGGGTTGCACCCAAGACTAAGCAATGACCAGGGCACATGGCTGCCTGGAGGAGGGAACTGTACCACCAGACTCTCTTGTATGTATTCTGTCTGCAGCCTAAAGAGCCTTCATCACTTTGGGAGAAAACAAGTTACTTTCCATCAGGGAAACAGATTTAAATTGGGATGCTTACAATACTGACTTGGATTGCACTTCTCTTCAGGTGATTCACCTAACAAGCTCACTAGTGAAAGATGTTCATGATTTTTGACATTGGGGCAATATTCTGTTCAAACCTACTTCAGCTGTCTGGTACACTGGTTAAAAAACCCACAAAACCCAAACCCCAACATTTAAAATTAGTCTATGGTAATTAATGGTACTATGCTGAAATAAATTATTTCTCATTTCCCCTTTTAGTGGATTTGTTGTGCTGAGGTAATTTCCAGCTACTGTGTGTTGGTTGATGGAATCAATTAAATAGAAACAGGAGGAATAATTTGGGATGATCAGCTACTGGTAAACTGCTGCCTGCCTAATTTTTTTTAAGCTACCAAAAGCTTAAAAGGCACCATGAAATATAAATTATTTTTTTTAAAAAGTAACCTGAAAAAGCTGTTAATGCTTGTGAATTTTACAGTCTCATTCCAGACATGATGTAATGAAGTAGTTGAGCAAATGAGTAAGAGTAGTGGAGATATTTGCATAGAGGACATGAGGATTTAGTTCTAGCCAAACAAAAAGCTACTTTAAATCTCTTGATTAATCTAAATCTGTGTAGGCTGAATCAAAAAATACAAGCTGAATTTATATCTTGCCTTTCACCCTGATGGCTTACAAACTGCATTTCAATCTGTGTAGGTAAAGTAGTCACTCTCAAACTAGTGCACTATAGCTGTTCTAGGGGTTTTGATTTTAATATTTGGGGAGGAGAAAAGAAGCTTTTTTCCTCTATTCAAATATCAGACACATATTTTCAGTGCTTGAAATAGAAAGGTATTAGTTTGTTAAGAAGAAGTGAATATTGCTATGACATGAATGTGTACCAATCGTTCAGTAATGGTGACAAATGTGGATTTTTTGCAGTCCTGTATGACAAGCATGCCCAATTAACTGCTCTCACTCGCCATCATTTCATTTGCAATACTCATTTTTAACTTCTGCGTTAGAAGCATCTCATGCGCTTCTGTTCATTTGGCTCCTTCTCTCACCCACAATTAATTTGACCGCAGCTGCATTTACTCTAATTCTGTATTTTGCCCATATTTTTCATTTCACACAGCTCCCTTGCATATTTGTGGGTTTGGTTTTTTTTCCTGTTTGTGGTGTTTGGGACTTTCCCTGGTATAGTATGGCCTACTTGGGACACTAACAGAGTTTCATTCCTTTTCCCAATACCAATAAAGATGTTCTTTTAAAAAAAGTGGGTAAAATCCCACAATACTTACACTTCTGTTGCTTGCTTTGTTTTGTTTTCATGTCTTTTTGCCTTCATCCAGTTTTTTTTTTATTGCATGGTGTTCAGGCCAATTCCAAAATATTTTCCAGAGTTTTTTCACACCAGTGTCAGAGGCAGGGAAGGTGTATGTGGGTCCAGCTCCTCCTGGCCCAGAATAAACAGGCCAGGCAGATGATTTCCTCCTCTTCCTTCCAGCCTTTATGTCAGCATACCCTCAAATCCTGTGATGAGGCTCCCCTAGATAAGCAAGAATAACAAAATGATTAGGCTTTATGCTGTATATAGAATTAGAGCAGGTGTTCATCAGCTGCGCCATGACTGACAGACTGCTGTGTCTTTGAATAGAAAGTCTGTCTCCACTTACAAATATTTGTTAATTTTTAATTAAATTAATTGCAAACAGTCACTTGATATGGGATGATATAATTTCGTATTTGTTTGTGTATGCATTCAGATATGTATCACCCCTTACGTCAGTACTTGACAGCTGCCATCTTTTAAGGATAAAACTGCTCTTCTATGAGATTTGTCAAAGAAAAACAAAACCTGAAAGAAATGCTTCCTTTTGCACGTGCTGAAATACTGCCCTGGTTAGGTAAAGTAGTGTTTTCATAAAACACTATCTAAATGTGGCAATTAACTTGGGAAGTCTTTGCACACAAGAAAAAGTTTAGATTTGTTAAGCATTTCTGGATTAAATGAGGCTGAAGTCTGCATTCAGTAGCCTGAACCTAAAAGTGGCCTTTTGGAAAAGATAATGCCAAGAGCAGCTGACTGGGTTTGGTTTGGCTGCCTTTAGGACTGAAGTGACCTTTTCGGAAACTTTCAAGCAAGGATGTAAGTGCCTCCTCTAACTCCAGCAGTGTGTGCATGTATCTTATAGCACCTTTGCCTTGAAACTTGCTGGAATCCAGCAATCTTGCACATCTTCCCTAAGTGAAAGAACACTATTCAAGAGCTAATATACATATCAGAGGTTTGGTTCCTTCTACAATCAAAGAGGGAAGAGAGGCTTGCAGTAAGAGTTGCACAAGAAGGAAAATTAATCTGTGGAGTGGTTAACCAGGCCTTTTCTTTTAACAAAGGACTTTATTTGGAAGAGTCAGGCGTGATAGATCATTAAAGTACAACAGAAGGTACCTGGTAATAAAGAATTACAAAAGATTGAAGAAATCCAGTAATTCAGCAGTTTGCACATTAGTTACAAAACAGGGGCAGTAAATGTTGAATGGATGAGTGACATTAAAAGCCCTCTTTATGGTCCAAAGTTAATTTGAATAACATTAATTTACAGTTGACAAATTGTGTCTTTTTAGCGTTGGTAATCCAACCATTTATTAAACTGTAAAAGCAACAGTAATTAAGTATTACTGCCCAGCAGTAATACTATGGTTAGTTGCAGTGGGGAAGAGTGTGGAATAATACTCCCTAATATGACGTTAGAGTGAATACAAATCTTTGCTCCCCCAGAGAGGAAGCCAGGGGAGGCAGGGTGCTGTCCCATGGTCCTTACCAGGTGCAGCACCTTCCTCCTTTTCTTTTACCCACTGAATCCTTTTTTACTGCCCCAAATTATGTCGACCTCTGACACTCAGCATCCCCAGCCACTGAGGCACAGTCTTGCCCAGACATCCCATGCTGCTTTTCTAACACAAGCAATGAAGTGACCTCCTGCTGCACAGCCTTTCACCAGCACATCGCCCTACCTTCCAGTAAATTTGGTCTCCCTTGTGAAAGTGAAGTATTTGGAGCTTGTAGAGTGAAAGCTATAGGAAGGGGGAGATGAAGGGAAGGAGCTGTGGACATGTAAGCCTGTTGAAGGAGCTGCTGTGCCAGGATGCTGCTGGCCACACGGCAAGCATGCGTTTTCTGAGCTGGAAGCACTGCTAATGTGTCTTCTTACTGAAATACTTGGATTTAGCACTATGTGACTTGAGATAGCACTGAACCTGAGCCACAAAGCTCATGTGTGTTCTGAATGGGCCTCGAAAGTGTCGTATTTTTGAGATGAGTGCTAAGTGTTTTTCTGGGTGTCAGCTTTCTGGGGAAGTTTCTGATCAGGTTTTGGCTGAATGCACAGCGAACTCTGCACCCAAGGGTCACCCTGCACCCCCTACATGCTGCAGACACTCTTCTAGCCACTGTGGCTGGGGGAACAAACATTTGGGTTGCTGTCAATAAATGTATCAACAGGAAGGACCATCCTCTTGTTTACGAGGACTCTTGTTCACTGAGCTGCTTTGTTTGACTCCAAGAGTGGTTCCATAAATAGAGATAAAAATTCTGATGTCAACTTGAGTAGTAAAGAATGTTTTGTAACCGACATTTATGCATTCTCCTAACAATTACCAATGGGCTTCATGTGCAGTTTAAAGTGTCAGGGATCAATATTGTAATTTCAATCCCTTTAATGCTAGCACAGAAGTCTCTGTCTCTCATTAAAATTCTCTGCTTGTCTGCTGCATATTTCTTCTACCTCCACCTGTTATGTCACCCAGACTTCTGATAGAAACTTATTTGGATAATGTCTGCAAGCAAAGAATTTTCCCCGAAAAGGTTGAAGATGGAGACACTCTGTCAGGACCTGACAGGTGTAAATTTCTTAATGTATGAGGAGTATATGAAAATACAAATCATCACTGAGAGTCAGCCTGAAGCAGACTGAAAAGCTGTCATAAGCAATTTTCAAAAAGTATGAGTTATTTGGTTCTCTTCCAGGAGGAACAACTCCACAGGCATAAATTCGTGAATGGTACTTGACAATCTTAACAAGTTCTCCTCTCTCAGCGCTGAGCGTGTGACAGGGATGCGATAGGGACTGTGCGCTCTCTTCTCCAGCTCGGGAGGAGCTGACGTGATAATCAGGGGATGAATCCTGCTTTCCTGAACTTGAGACATTTCTCCACTGAAGCAAATTCCAAGAAGCTGATTAATCTGACAGAGTTAGGCTATATTGGAGCTGATTATTTGTCAAAAAAAAAAAGTTTTATAGATCCTATTCGTTTCCATTTAATGAGAGCAATGCTAGGAAATGCCTTGTGCCGAACACCTTGGCTGTTTTCTGTGCTCCTCAGTTTTGTACATTTTTACTTTGGGCACGTGGAAAGATCATTGCTAACTGAATGGGCCTATTCACTGGTGTATGGAAATGGACTTTAAGAAGGGTTGTGCATGATTGGCAAATCAGTTCTAATTGAATAAATGTCAAGGTCAAAATAAACAAGTGATGAAGATGAGAAAGCCCTGGAGTGGTATCTTTTTCAAATCATATTAAAGGCTGTTCTGTATCAAAGTGCTTCAGGGGTACTATGCAAAATTAAAAGCAATGAAGTTACTGTGCAGTTTTAAACCAGAAATACCAATTTCCTCAACTGAAATTGAAAGCTGGCGCTCAGGAAATGTCGTGACTCTCTTGCATGCAAGTGGACTAGAGCAGATGGGGTGGCAGGTTTCTGACAGGTAGGAGGGCATGTGGCACTCCCCTGCATAGCACTCTGCGCTGGGGGACAGTGGAGTGCCGCTGTGGCCTTGTGCTCCTTGCTCCAATTGTAGTGAACTGGATACAATTAACATGGTGAACATCTTACCATGGTGGTTGTGGACAAATATCTAGTAACAAAAGCTTGTTACATTATATGTAACTAGAGTCCTGAATCCTAAAAGAATTGTATGTAAGGAATTAGATTTTTATGTTTCTTTAAATCATCATGAAATCTGCATGTAAATAGACTACAAGAGATATCCAAAGTTTTTTGTGATTCTTGTACCTCCTCGTTAATTTTTACTGATGACTGAGGCTCCCTTGTTACATAGAAATGTAGGTGAATGTTAAAATGTATGATGCAGAGCCCAGCAAACTCCTTTTGTCAGTGTGACTTGCTTTAAATTAGATGTCTTCTGCCACAGTATGTCAATATGTGCAGACTGTGTTTTTCAATGTCAAGTCTAAGTATTATAAAATATCAATACCACAGATGCCTTAAATCATTGCAGAGAGGGGACAAGAGCAAACACTGATTTGCTTCAGGTAGGATATAAATTGTCGATTTAAAGAAGTATTGGAGTCTTGCTTACTGAGTTACCATTTTATTTTTTAAGCAACTAATTGTTGTGATCTGATTTCAAAGTAATTTAGGCATCTGGAGATATGTTTAAAGTTTGGGAGGAACTGGTCAGGTACTTCAGAAACTTAGAGTGTGGTTCTGAATTTTTAAGTGCCTAAACTTCTTGAAAAGATTAACTTTCTGGTATCCAAAGGGAGATTCTTTTTTCATGCCTCTTTTCTTCAGGTTTTGTTTTGGATTCTGGAGGAGGTAATCTACTTAGAGTCACAATACTAAGATCAGATTATTTAAGCATAAAGAATATCAGACAAGTAATGTCTCATTAGTGGTTGATGTTAACAATAAAGCATACTGCTATCTTTGGGGCTTTTTCAGCTAAAGTAGAAGAGCTACTTTATGTAATTTTGTTGCAATGGTGGCAAGTATGTGGAAAGACCCATCTGTTTCATGTGACTGAAACCAGTCATAAATCTGGTTTCTTGAGGTAGTGAGATGATCAGTTCAATCATGATTTAATTGTTTTTAATTTATTTTTCTGAAGTCAGTTAATCATTTGGGTACCTGTGTCCATATGAGAAAATGACATGAGTTTTCAGCTGTTCAGTGGTCTGGCTTTAGGGTTCTGATTGACATTATTTTTATCTTTACACAAAATGTTGAAAATGAAATGTCATTTCTGAATTTCTGTATGGCTGTCAAGGCCAGGTGAGGTGCCACAGAAGATATCAATTGTTATGAAAATATTGAATGCCTTTTTTTTTTTTTTTTCAGTGAGAAATGCAAACACCTACATAACTGTGTAGTCATCCAGAATGTAAGAAATAAAACAGATGTAGGTGACCTATTTTAAGATATTTTTGCTGTGTGCACTCCTATGTCCTGGCACACTGAATGAAACTGCCCTGGGGTGCCTTCTGAACCGTCTGAGGCTCCTTAACCTGCTTATGAAGGACTAGAAAGATGTGTTATTCCTGTGCAGCATTTGCCATTGCACATTGTAATGAGCTTAGTTTAAAAAAAAAGACAGGTATACACTTAATTTTGAAAGTCATGTCAGCACTCTTGTGTGGCACCTATAGCATGGTGAGGGAAAGCTGCTCATGCAAGTAACAATTTGTGAGACTTGGTTTCGCCTCTCTCATAGCAATATTTGGCCTTCATTAGTCAGAGCCTACTTGTTGCAAGCATGATGTGGAGAAAAGATTGCCAAGTCTTAATAGTTTAGATATTATTCAAAGTAGTTTGTATTTTCCAAGCTAGCTGTAAGCTGTTGCACCTATCTTGTTCCTGTTTTCAGATATTCTTGTGCCTAATCTGGTTACAAAGGAAGCTCTGTTTATCAAATGTGTGAAAATGACTGCTGATCCTACTGTATCTTTTGAAGGCAATTTCTACCACTGTAACAAGCCAGAATCAAAATGACTAATCATTTATAAGCCAGTCCTCATTACCACGCACTAAATTATTTTCATTTGGCAGATAAAATAGCCACTTTCCCACCCTTAATTAGAATTTGGTCTAATAGGATTGACAAGTCAAGCTGGGGGGAAAATGCCCTTCTTAATTGCTTTTAGAATGGAGTAATTTTTTTTAACAGCAGATTGAATTTGCTATTTGTGTTACAGGAAGGATCTGCCTGGTGAGCAAATGTATTCTTTTTGTTTTTAAAGCTTGCTGGGATTGCCCATAGCAAAATAAGCTTAACTAGTGTTATCTTTAAACAAGTGTGTTTGTACAGTATTGCACTGTACTAAGGCTGTAATCAGGATTTTAAAATTGAAAGTTTTGAGAGAAGTAGCCTTTCACTTTCTTCATTCACTTTTCGGTGTCATCGTCAAATGAGATCACTTTAAGTAATTTTCAGTGAAGCAAAAAAGGGATATTCTTTAGCACTTGTTTTCCCAACACAGCAGTGTAATTTTTTTTCCACTTGTGGATTCAGGAACACACTGAATCTCTCTTTTGAAAGCTGTTCTCTATGCTTTTCTCTACTAAGTTGGCCGGGCATAATCAAAATACTATTTTCTTTCACATCCTTGAAAATCTTGCTCCTAAAAACTTTGCCAAACGAAAGTTGGTGTGTATCCAGCCAGCTTCAGTAACATCCTTCGTGCTTCTTTAGACCTGTGAATGTCTGGACCCATAAGTGCTCATCAAGACAGAAGCAGCATACTCCCTGCTCTGTGAACCTAAATGGCAAACATCAGAGAGTCTATAAATATTTGGAAGAGTTTTCCACCAGGATACCCTGATGAGCAGATTGCCACAGTTCTGTTTAATCGTAGCTAAAAATATCAGAGCTGATTCCCTGCTTTCTGGGATGCTGACTATGAGGTGCCTGCACTGATTGTGGTTAAAGATAATAGTAAGGTTGATTCATTACATTAAGTTTTGTTTCAATGCTGTACTCTCTTAGACATTTTTTGTGACATAAATCAATAAGGCAATGACTATTTCCCTGGAGATCCCTCAAATAAGAAATATACCAAGGCTTCACAGTTTTTGCTCTTTCCATTTTTTTTTTCTTTGACCATTGTTTGAATCCTTTCTTTTGGCAAACAATATATAAAGACAGTACAAAACAACAACAACAAAAGTGCCTCTTCAGCTTTTCGACTTTTCATAGGCACTTGCTTCCACCTTGAAGTCTTTCAGATTTTTTTTATTATATCAGAATTCATATGAAATAAATTCTTAAGAGGATTTGAAATCTTTAAGAAATAGTTGGCTGAAATGCTAATGGTAAGGTGGAGAACTCCTGTTTTGTGTCTACAACAACTGCAGTTAAAGCTTATGTTTCTCTCTGTCACTCATCCCTATACATAATCCTAAAGCAGCCAAAGCTATTTTGATTCTCATTCAGGAGAATATACCCTACCCAGTCCCCACATCCTCTCTGTCCTTGACCTCTTTGCTGACAGTGCCAGCAAGGTTATTGAATGAGGAGGTGTGATTTTAATGATGCAAACACCTGCCCAGTAGGAACTGGCCTGAAACTATCAGCTTGTTTCAGGCAGACCATTTAACAGCTGTCTCATCATAATAACATTCAGTCACTACCAACTGGGGTTGAATTCAAACCTATGACCTGCAGGTGAAGGGCATTATAGCCATTACCTGTGCCCTGAACCATCCAACTACTTGAATGTTTTCAGAAGGGACACATTTTGTCAATGTGGTTGGGAAGAGAGAAAGGGAGAGGATTTTGCCAAAAAACTTACTACCTTTTCTTCCAATTAAAAATTCAGTGCATTTTATATTGGTTTTGTATTTGCATGAGAAATTTGAGAAAAGCCAGATTGTATCAGTTATGTGTATGGGCCAGGCAGGTCCTCACAGTTATGTCACAGTGGTGCTCAGAGGTGTTGTGGTGTTATGCCAGTAGATGCATCCTTTCCAGCTCAGTCTTCACATATTTGATTGTCTCTCCATTTAAGAATTAAAGACGAGTATATTGACACAGTGTCTTTGTTTTGTATAGATCCTGAATCTGCAGTTTTGTAGTAGCTTCCCAGTCCCTATTGTGCATTTAACTTAGATTTGACAGAAACCACAGAATGGTTTTGTAATGGATATTATCTGTGCTCCTGGTCCCTGAAATGTCTTTTGGATGGGCTAATATCAGCAAAATTTTAGTGAGTAGTCAGGGAATTATATAGAAAATATGTAATTGGACTTCATGAGAGATTGTTGACTAATACCCTTCTGATGGTACCTTGGTATCATCTATGGCTGAGTAATCTGTGTAAAGTGATTTGCATCACAGCCGAGTTAGCGTCAAGGGTATACTTTGGACAGAAGGCACACTTTAGAAATTAGGATCTCCTTTTTTTTTTTCCATGTGAAAATACACTACATATGCTCCCTGTTTTTCTCAGGGGCTATCATGCAGCCTTAAAACATTTACAGCTTTGCTTATGCTAGAAGGAGGGAATGAGAGGAGAGGAAATATGACGGTGGGGGCTGGTGGCAGTGTGAAACTGCAGTTCTCCATGTGCTTTCAGTGCCTTGTTTATTGCTTCGCACAGCAGAGCCTAGATGAAGCTCATCAAGAGCCAACTCTAATTGAAGCTATCCTATAAAAATGCTGTTATGAGCAGATGTGGTTGTACCAGGAGTATTTTTTTCTAATGAACTTAAAAATATTTTAAGGCCTAAAATATTTCTGGCCAGAAACAAGATACTTGGCACAGACTGCGCATTTAAACATCATCGCAGAAACTTATCTCAATTTTCTCACTCCAATCTTAGTCCTCAATTTCCTCTGGGATCTGGTCATTACTTGTCCCCACTAACACTGTGTGCTTTAAAAGGTTTTACTTGGTGTGCTTTTCCATCCTGACATAAACCACACCTTTTGGGATAGATTTTTATTGGAGATTGGAGGATAAAAATCTCTCACTTGGTAAAGATATCCAGGAATATTTGGGCATATTTTTAACTTATATTTTCACTATGGGGCCTTCTTCCATCTTTCCCAGGTGTACTTTTCCACCTTCAGTCATGATAACTTGATGCCTGTCAAAAATACAATGACATTTCATAACCCTTTTCCCACTCACATGTCACAACTCAAACGATGACAGCTGAGTTCCTGCTCATCTCCACATGGCATGGGAACAAAGTGTACAGCAAAATTCATCATGGCCTGTGTAGGGTGAAAAAAGGTGGTGATTGTATATGGTAAAGAGCAGTTACCAACCTGGGCAGCAAAACTCAAGCACATGAGCTTTCCTGGCTGTGGCTTTGTGGCAGCACACTGCAACCAGCCAGAGCTTCTCAGGTTGTCCTTCAATAATTCCTTTGTGTCATTATCTTTCTGGAAAAGTGACTAGTGAATTAAAATATGGATGAGTCAGTTTAAGTGAAATGACCTATTATTGTCCATAATTTTGGATTCACATGTAATTCTTTTTTGATTGAAACAGTTTTCTTTGGGAGTCAGAAGCTTGAAGGAGATTTTTCTAGATTGATCAGAAAAGCTGAGCAAATGTGGTGGCACTTGGAGAAAGTGGATAGCTGAGTTTTATTTTAGGCTATTCAGGCTATGTCCTGCTAGTAGAAAAAGGACTTAGAAAAAAACAAGGGTCATGACTTGAAAGTGAAGAAGGACTGTAATTGAAAGAAAAGCTTAAGCAGATATTTCAGAGGTGTAACTCTTTTCTGTGCTTTGCTTTTTGTTGGATGTGAGCTTTTGCAACATCACTGCTGTGTTGTTTTGATGTGGAGTTGTGGTTCTGTGCTCCTGAGAGAGCAGAGCTTGTGAATTCTTCCCTGGCAAGGAGGATGCCATGGTCCTGGGGCATGTGTGCTGCTCTGGGGAAAGAGGGAGCAAGCGTAACCATGCTTTGGACTGTGAAGCTACTTGTGAATGAAGAAACCATTCTGTACCAAACCCTAATTTATTACCATTTAAAACAAACAAAAAAAAGACATAAAGGAGGAGTTCATTGTATCCCTGCAACAAAAGTGAAATGCTGGCAAGAAATTATTTAACCTTTAGCTGTACAAGGCGATGGCTGATTTATAAGTGTGGTTCCTCATAGGCTTCCAGTTGTGTGTCCTGATGCAGAACTTGTGTTCCCCATGGATTCAGCACTGTCAGACCTATTACTTTATCTTATGGGCAAAGGTGTCATGCCCCACATGGTGCTGTCCTGGACGGCTGATGGTGGTACCATGCCCTGGTTGCTGTTGGAGCAGCCAGCTGGAGGCATGGGCCAGGGAGGCATTGAGAAGATGCTGGGTAGGGCTGGGGAGGATAAGGTAAGAAGCAAGGAGCTATTTTGTAGCTGAATTCCTAGCAAAGACTTCTTTGTCATGAGCGCTGTCAAACAGCCTTGTTGCTACGGTAACGCCAGCTAGATAACCCATTTGGGAAAATACTTGTAGGACCTAACACTCTATCATCTGTCATTCAATAATTTCATGTTCATAATAACTAGGAAATCAATGGCCATCCTCCGAGACAGTTTGCTGAAAGCGTAAGCGGGCTGCTGCCAGTGCGCAGCCCGGGCTTGTCTGGGCTCACTGGGAGGCTGACGCCAGCCATGGAGCATGGGGCACTGCTCACTTGCATGGACCTGCTCAAAGACTAAAGACAGGTGGAGGTTCGTGATCTAATTAAACTGTGCTGTTGGCGGCCATAAGAGAAGCATTTGGCATATAAAGCAGTTGTTATAGCACGAGGAAACAAAGGTTTAGGTAGAATTAGCATTCTGTATTTTAAAATACCAAAGGAAACTATGAGCTCAAGTTATCACATGGCCACCATGAACAAATTCAGTAACTTAAAGGCATTTTTTTCTTATCTTGGCTTTCTAATTAAACTGCTTATCATCATAAAGGCTGTGTTACCTGCATGTTACATATTGAATATAAAGCAATCACGGAACAGTAATTAAAATTCTTAAACATGCACCCGTTGACTTTACATACAATTAGTTTACTGCAGTGTGTCATTTATTAATAGTGCAAGTTTTCAGAACGGAGCCCCTGGTTGGCTATGCAGGGAAAGATGTGTTTAGTAATTACTTTGGCAATGTTTATCTGTTTTGAAAAAATGTGCTAATATCTATCTCTGGGAAGTAATACTGTAAATACAAAACATGTTAAATTGAGGCTTTGGGAGGGAGGAGAAGTCCTTGCTAATTGGGGTAATACAGACATGAAGAAAAGGTAATTCTTATCACTCTAATAACAGTATTTGAAAGATGCTAATTCTCATAATTCACAACAGGAGTTTCTTTTTCCTTTTGAAAATTCTTTTGGAGCGCAAAGATAAGGTGGCTCTTTTCCAGTTGTCTATTTCAGCACGTTTTTGGTCCAATTAGCAGACAGTGCAGGGCAGACACGTGCAGGGCAGACACATGCAGGGCCACGGGCCGAAGCCTTAGAAACAGACTTCTTGTTTGTGCTGGGGCATGTGGTGAATACTCAGGTCAGTTTTTATATGGTTTTCTGCAAAGAGTATGCCTTTTGAAAGGAAATTCATGGTTCACTCTGCAGATGTAGTAGTCAGTAGTCATCTGAAGTGATACCTGAGGTATTAGCATGGGAAATGAGAAGGAATCGTGGTCCTTCTTGTTTTGTAACTAGAGGTCAAACTGAGAGCTTCCAGGGTGGTGACATCAAGCTCTTCGTTAACTGGTGCCCTGCTGTGGTTTCTTGAGGTAAGCATTTGCTTCTGCTGCTTTTGAAAACTTGTTTGATTACAGGCTCAGTGTGTATGCTTTCTGTATAAAATGTATTCAGTTGTTCAAATCAGCAGAAATACTTGCAGCTCCTAATTCCTGGCTCTGAGTTGTGTTAGTTAAGTCTCAGAAGCAGGGTGTATTTCATTCATGCACTTGCAGTTTTAAGATTAGAGTGGTTTGGATTCCTGTACTATGTCAAGTTTGAAAAAATAATTTCCTGAAATAGATCTATTCAAAAGTGGGGGAAGAACCTGTTCTTTTGATGTTTTCCAACATACTGGGTTCAGAGAAGACGAAAGAGGTTCAGGAGGGTGCCAGAGTTGCAGATGTCACAGCCCAGCTGTGGAGAAACCTGAAACCCAGAACTCAGTTCAGGCAGAGGAGGAGTTGAGATTTCATTGTGAAGAACCCAAAGAAGAAGGGAATAGATATTAGATGTATGAATGGGATCCCAGAAGAAGTTTGGTATAAAATAAATAACTATTCTTAGTTATCCCCAAATGATAGAGCTTCATAAATAGCAGTAGAGAGGTGGCGGTGGAAGAATTAAGTTGGATGTATTGAAAAAGAGCTATGGGAGCGGGGGCAATGATAGAAAAGAGTGACAGATGAGCTTTTAATATCTGAGTCTCTAGTGGTGAAGGTGTGCACCTTGAATGGGAAGTGATTAAAAATACTTTTTCTCAGCAAAACTACTGAAAATGGAAATATTCAGCCAACAGCAGGCAGGATTGACAATAGTCAAGCTGTGATGTGGCTCAACATTTAAGGGGGATTTTTTGATTCCATATGGAAAACCAGTCTGGACAATTTGGAGAAGGCACCAAAGAGGTTAAGAATAGACTCACTGTTGAAGAGAACTGAGAAATTGTCCTTGAGAAAAATACATCAGGATAACAAGCTAAGAAGGAATAAGAGCAGATGACTGGAGAGGAGACAAGTGGGTGCTTGAAGTGGCACAAGTAACTTTTCACACCAGGTCCACATAGCAATCCTTGTAGCTGTGAGTTTTATATAGGAAGTAACCTTCTCACCTGTATGACAAAGCCTTATTTCTTCATGTGCATGACTGCTGGGTACCTCCTGTGTGCACTGCCTCTGCTTCCACAGCCTCTGGTCACCTCCCTTCACACTAAGGTGTTTGGCAAGGGAAAGGCTGTCTTGTGTGGGTGAGTGAACATGTCAACTGTGTCTTTAGTTGGCAACTTTTATTCAGATTTTTAAAGAAATGCAAGTAAGCAGTGCAAAAGTTCACTCATTCGCCTTTATGAATGGAATTGGCAGCTTCTGTGACTTCCTATGGGGATTCTCATATTTACTTTGGGTGGACTTGAAGGAAGAAGTTGTAGAAATATGGATGCATTTATTATTTATTGGTTAGGTCTTGTGCTTTCCCCCAGCATTTGTCAGTAACTGCTATTTTCTGTCACCCGCTGTAAGATGGAAAGGATGAGAATTTGCAAGAGCGCCAAGGGAGCACGAACTGTGACTGCCTCTTCCATACTTAATGTGAGTGGATAAATGCACAACATCAGTTTCCAGTGCTGGTGCTTGCTTCAGCCGTGCAAATCCTCCTTCCCTCTTCTCCTTCCCCGCCTCTCCTAATAGAAGAGGAAAGCCAGGAGGAAGTTGTAACGTGACATTCCCTGTGTGTTGCAGGGGATAAATATTGCCTCCCCTGGTGCTGCTTTGATGAATCTATTTTTAGTCAGGGTTTGGATCAGTAAAGCTTGCACTGGAGAGTGTGAAATAGCATTGATCAGACTGGCTTCTGAAGCAGGGCGAAAGACAAAAAAAATCAATTAAGCCTGTGACCCAGGCATCCTGGTTTATTTTGCTGTTCACAGGGAAGCAGGCGTGCAGCTTTAACACCCGAGCTGGCACTGTCCTGGGGAGCAGCCCCGGCAAGCACGGCTGAGCCCAGCCTGCTTCAGAGGCTTTGGCAAGCTCTTCTATCTGCCAGCTGCTGGGCACAGTCTGAGAAGGTCTCCTCCTCTGCCTTCTGCCCAGCAAGAGGGGTTATTTCAGAGATCAACTCTTGGGAGGAGCCACAGGAGGGAGAACACTGGGGAAATTTTGAAGCTAAATGTGAAGGGGAAGTAAGGTAGAGAAGAGCTGGGAAATGATGGACAAAAGCAGGGACCTCTTTGGAGTCATGAATGGATGAATGGGGAAATAAACACAGAGTTGTGGCAGGGCACAGGATTTAAGCTGAGCATAGAAAACTAGAAAATATGGAGCAGGATATGCAAAAGTAAAATGTCACCATACAGTAAAGGAAAGAGAGGAAGAAATGAGATAAAACTGCATAGGTTTGTGTTGCCGGTTGGAAGCTTATGTGAATTTTGTTATGTGTGTTCTTTGCTGTTCATTGTAAGAGCTACCTTCAAAAGAGTTTTTTGTTTAAAATTGGGTTTAATGTCATACTATTTTTGTTTCTCTGCAAGGTATACAAAGATCTCAAAATGTTTTTGTTATCCCAAATAATTGCTGAAATTCGTCAGATGCCAGCCATCCTCTGCTCTGCCATCATCTGCCTGGTGCTGAGTAGCTCCCTTAACGTGGAGCTTCTTGGTGCTTTCTGCAGTGGTATTGAATTTTAAAAATTATTTGTCATATTTCAGTATTATGCATTGCTAGATTTCTGTGTTATTCCCACATTTGTAAAATGGTAATAGCATGACTAGGCTTTGTGAGGTACTTTGATATCTCTGTATGAAAAATTCTGTATGAAACTTGACTTCTGTTGTTATGTAAATAGTTTACAGACAGGTAGATTTTTGGGGTTTTGTACAAGTTAAATTTAATGATTTTAAAATAATCTGTTTTACTTGCTCAGAATTGTTTACTCTTCTGCTTGTGCCTGAAGGAATAAAAAGTCTTTTCAAACAGAAAATAGACCTTTATGTAAATTGGCCTCATCTTCACCAGTAGTACAGAGGGGGTTTAGACTAACTGAGGATGACAGTTTTTCAAGATCTTTTCTTCCTGTCCTTATATTGTCACTTAACTTGCCATTAGTATAGCATGTCTTTGAAAAAGCACCTCAATGATAAATTTTATTAGTTGAATTGTGATGTTTTGTAGAATGTTCATATGATAAACTGAGATGACCCAAGTGCCTTCTGCAGTTCCTCCTAGACGTACAGAAACCTGGACTTTTCACATGGTGATTTTCATGTGGTCATAGCTCTTTCTGCACCCTGTCTGTCACCTGGTCATCAATACGTCTCTCATAACTTAAAAGAAAGAAGACACTCTGTAATCAGAGAAATTAACAGTTAAATGAGAGTTTGTGGTCAGCTGGTGCCCCCTTTGAGGTCCACGAGAACACAGCTATGTTTATGAGTTTTGCTAAGAAAGCCAAGAGAAGCTGATTTAATTTGAATTTCTAACAGGTTTCCAGGAGTAAATCAGTGAAGTTATCAAGATTACTGTGTAAAACTCGTGCATTTTTTTCAGCAAGGATGAGCCCATCTTGATTTATGTTCTAAATACCTTGTGTCAGGAGTGTACCCACACCTTTTACTCTCTCTAGTGTTTTGGTCTTTGTAGAGGAGAGCTCTTGGGTGCATGAATATATTTTGTTGACAGAAATATCTGTTAAGGATGTTTTACTAAATTTTCACTGGGATTTGCTCTGTTTCTTTAAATATATCACTATTTTTGTGCCTTAGGAGTTCCAAACACTGTTTTGGATGAGAAGTATGCTGAAATCATGGTTTCCAACCAAATTGGCAATATTTTTAAAAAAAACTCTGTTTTTACATGATAACCCAGTTCTGAGGGATGCATAGCATCCAAAATGTTGGGTAGGTGAATTTTTAGTTCACATTTCTAGCTTGAGATGGAACTCTCTTGTTTTTCCGTGAGCTGACAATGTTGTTGCTCACTGCATGATAAAGTACGTTTCCCAATTTATTTGACCATCACTATTTGGATCCCTGAAGCATTGTAGTAAATCCCCAATGCATCGGCTGAAAGGGAAAAGAACAACCTTACATCTTCTGGCTAGTCACTCCAATGACACAGCGAGGTCACTCTTGAAGGCAGCAACTTTTGAAGAAGACCACAGTGGGACAGAAAATATGTCTTGTTACATGCTGGTAGTGTTTAACCGTAGAAAATATGTTGTCTTTTGCTAGAAGTCAATGACTCTTTCAGAAAACTTGTGATTCAGGAGCTGAGGGAGGAAAGGCATTGTTTGCCATAGCAACCTTAACATCCCCTTACAGTATGTCTGTCAGTTGTGCGAGGGCTAATTTATCATGTAAAGTGTATGCTACGTATGTCACATTTTACTGTCTGTTCATTTGTTTTGATAATCAAGATCTTGACAGATTTGTCCCACATGGTAGGATTTATAGTAAGGATTTTCTTATCACTGAATTAAATTGATACATATAATCCTAGTGTCCTGCACAAGAACTGAATAAAAATGAAAGAGATTCAGCCTAGATGTGAAGGTCTTGCAGAAAACACCCAACCCCCCTCAATCCGTTATTCTCCTTGATTTTTTTTCTTTTTTTTTCCCCCCTGTGATTTGTTTCATATCTCTGCAGGAGCAAACACAGAGAAGAGAATAAGCATTGACTTTGAGAAGGTTAAATATTTCCCCTTCTATTAAAAGATCTTTCTGTTTTATAAGGTGAGAAGTGTAATTCTGTAAAAATGAGTTTTGGAAATGTGCTGCTTTCCCCTCCAGTGTACACGCTCACACACATACCGCCTGTAATTTGAAGCTTGATAAGTAAATTCATTTTTCACAGGTGTCACTTCCTCCCCTGTGGTAAATGGGAGCATCTTTCTCTCCTTTCTGAAGACAATAAGTTGAAAACGTGGGGGCTGACTTCTTATGGACAAGTAGAAACGTGGACAGATTTAGCCACAGGAGATGCCTGCCTGGTCCGAAGCCTGTTGTTTTCCTTTTGAGGTTAAATGATTCAGTAGTACCAAAATTGTCTCTGGAGTATATGAGATTAGGTTTATTCATTTTTGTATTACAGCAGAGTGCTTTGGTTTGAGTGGGCAAGTGGATGGGTAGTGCAGGCACACAGGGAGGATTTGTGTCTTTGAGCATCTTTAAACTCGTACAAATTTGAGTACATGACCTGACTTGCTGGAGGAGCTGGCAAAGTTTGTGCAAGCGGCCTTGAACTTTTTGAGAGAGCGCTCCAAAAAAATATCTCCTGAAATACCTCTCCTGCAAGGATATAATTTTATTTTGTTATTTTTAAGTAATAGCATCGTTTGCTTTTCTTAAAACATAAGGGGATCAAGGACAATCACTGCAGTGCTGGACAAAGTGGGGTGGACATTTCCTAGTAAGTAAATATTCAGATAAATCACAGAATCACAGAACGGTTTGAGTTGGAGGGGACCTTTAAAGATCATCCTTTTCCCAGCCCTAGGACTAGAGAGAACATTAGTGGAGAATTACAAAGCAGAGATTCTTTGAGCAGGAGATTTCTGTTTCATTTCTCATTGTATTTCTCTGTTCTAGACTCTGCTTAATCTTTATTTATAACTGATATTGACAACTGAAATACACTAGGGAGCTCAGGCTTGTATTTCAAGAGGAGCATATTTTGAAGTCCAAAATGCAAAACTTCAGGGAGATAGTGTTTTCACTGTGTGAAACTTTAATTGGGAAGGATTTTCATCCCAAATGAATTGCACTGGTGTTGCTACTATTTCATCTATTAAGACTTACCAGTGAAAAAGAGTGCTAAGGGGTTCATCTTCAGAACATACAGGGGGCTTTTAACTGCTTCAATCTTGGTAAAGTGAATGAAACCCAGGCCTCTACAAATTCTGCTTCCCACCTGAAGGTTTAAGTTAATTTGATAGTTGTAGGGCTTCAGATAGTTTTTGTGCTGAGTACTAGTTAAGCATTTCACTTTAATTTGCACCATTCTTTGACTGTAATGTGATTGAATGCTTTTCCTCTACTGTATGTTATCCTTTGGCTATTTTAGGAAGCTATATTCAAAAAGTGTTTTTAATTCCCATGTCCAGAGGGCTCAGACAACCAGTAGTCCTGGCATGCTGCAGTGACACTGAAGTCGAGCACAGGGGAGGCAGGAGCATAGCAGAGGCTCTGTGTGTGGCAGAGGTGTCCCTGCAGTTGGGCAGTGAGGGCCAAGCAGCACCCACCCCCAGAAACCACTGGTGTGTGACAAATCTCCTCTCTGAAGCTGACAAGCTCTTGGGTTTGGCTTTTTATTTCAGGAGGAAAGAGCAGATTTCAGACTATGGATCTGAAATTTCCTTCAGAGATAAAGCAGGATTTGCTATGCTAATTTCTTTTCCACAGGACATCAGAATAGAAGAAAAAGAAGCATCGTTAATCGGATTTCATTTGTCTGCATCCATGTGACTCTGCAGGAGCTTTTCTGCTCTTTCTATCATTTTTCTTCCTAACTCCTGACCTGGTGTTGCTGTTTCATGGTGGCCTGGGTGAGCATTGCAGGGAGCTGGGGTTTTTGGGGGGCGTGCTGGCAAGGCTGAGGTTTGGTGCACTGGGGGAGCTTGGGGCACCCCACTGCTGGTGGAGCAGCCAGTGCAGGGTCCCAGCAGTGCTGGTGTGGGGGCCATGACCAAGCTCTGCCAAGGCAGCCAGCTGGTTCAGCGTCCAGCAAACCCATGCACCTTCCAGACAGCTGGCACAGTAACCAAACACCAGCAATTTTCAGAGAAAGACACATCTAATAACATTAATTTTCTTCTAGACCAGACGGTAAGGTAACTAAAGCCAGGTTGATTGGGCTTCGTTGGGATTTTTACCTAATGATCTTCTAGAAAGCAGGTGCACTGGCAGTGATTTTAAGCTTTAGAAAGCCCAAACAGTGACAAAGTGAACCTCTTATGCTGTGGGGATTTTATAGAAGGGGGAGCTGCATTAGGTTTGGATCATTACAAAGCATTTGCTGACTACAACAGAATTAATGGCACTTTCATGGTAGTCAGTTAATGACTGTCAACAAACAGAGTTGATATCAGTTCAAATTGTAATTTTAAATCAAACTAGCCGGCTGTCAGACAGAGGATTGGTGTGGACGGTTCCTCCTGTGGTATTGTGTGGTGCTGCTCCTGCATCCATCATTCTACCAGGTGTGTGTTGGGAGCCAGATTTGAGATTCAGTCACATACAGCACACCTAATACTTTAGGGTGATGAAGTCATGATTAGTTACACAAAAACAACCAACTCCCCTCTGCCTCACTACTCCTTTAAAGACTTAGGTTGTTTCTATGTTGCAAAATTATTTTTTACTATAGTAACATGAACTTCTGACAGTTATAATACAACATCTTTATGCTTTGTCAAAGAATAGCAGCTGCTTTTATGGCCTGATTCAGTACCGGTCTCCTTTTGAGCTTCAGTACCATGAAAATCCATGAACATGAAAACTTCCCTAATCCTGGGGTGTTTTTCTAGGGCACAGGAGGCCATTTATACAGGGCAAGACAGAATATTATATTATATTGCATGTATCCCTCGACACTTCTTCCAGACTGTCAGTTGCATGAGCTTTGAAAGTGAACACTGAAGTGTCTTTATTGGTAAATATGTCTCTATAATGGTCATGCATTATTCATGACAGGTTACTTTTCTCAGCATCTTTAACCTCACTTTTGAAATACTTAGATGTGCCAAAACTACTCTTGTAGATTTATCTAACTAATGGTACTTAAACTGGCAGGTAACTGGAAATAAAATAGTCCGATATACCTCTAGCTAGTATATTTTAGCCACTCTGGGATGAAGACGTGTTCAACCATCACCCTGACCTAAGTATATCTCTTGTTAGTTTTTCTAATCCCTCAAATTGCTGTGGTAGTCATTTTTAGCAAGGGATTTACTCAAGCCATGAGTAATTTTTTCTTTTGTACTTTTTTACTGATTAGCACACCATGAGTATTACTTAAAACTTTTAATTAAGAAACCACACAAGACATTTTAATTACATTTGAGTGCTGGAGACTGCAGGGGTGGCCTCAGCAGAACTTGGATGGGTGTAACAGCCCTCCATAATGCTTTCTTTGAAAAGCTCTGAAAAGTCTTAACAGGTTCACTGAATTGATGCTCTTGCAAGACAGGTGTTACTTATTGTATAAGAATGTGAAAAGGAAGAGCTTTTTTAATGACTTGATTATCAGAGGAAAGAACAGAGCCAAGGAGTCCTTGCTGCTGCTCTCATCCTCTGAACCAGTTCCTGCTGCTTCAGCATTTGAATTAGAGTTTTGTACTGTGAGCTCCATTTCTCATTGAGGTTTTTCATTGATATTTGCTTTGTTTGGTCTGGGCCTGAACTTGGCATGTAATATCTCAGTTCCAGAAGGTCTTTCTTTCCCACACAGATGTTAAAAAAAGCTCAGATTTAATCTTCAGGTGTGGGGAAATATTCTGATGATTTTTTTTTTTAAAAAACCCAAACCATATAGCTTGAAAAGCTTTGAAACTAGTGAGGACAAGAATAAAATATACTTTTATAAATATGTTTTAAGTCCAAAGTCATTATGCAATCATTAATAAAGACTTGTAATGCAGTTGGACTATGTGGTGTATTACCAGCTAATATTAGCTAAGGAACTTTCAGTTTAGTATATATTCTAGCTTTTTGTGCAAGAACTGGTAAATTTGGAGCTTTAGAATTGAATTAGTAAAGGGATCATATTGCCAGTATTAGATTTCTGAAGACGCCACCAATAAGACACAGGCAAGCTCTCAGCAAGGGGATGTATGGAGAGAAATCTTGCTGCAGTACTCTCTCTCTCTCTCTCATACAGCTGGTGAATTACAGGCTTCTTAGGCAGGCCAGATGACTACTGACAATTATCTGCTGTAAAGCTGTCTAATATCTTTTTGAACCCTTTTCTGCTTTTTGCTTCCAGTGAGTTGTGATAATGAGTTCCACAGTCAATTTACTTGGAAAAAAAATCTAGACCTACTTTTGTTGCTTTAAGTGTATTGTCTGATTACTTCATTGTGTAATGTGGGAAGGAATAGCTTCTGTATGACGGAAAAAAATATAGATTAAGATGAAAGGGAAAGTGAACTATTACACATCTGTGTTTCTCATCTATTCTTCATAATTTTTCAATTTCCATTAAATGATTTAGAGATGGAAACACTGCAACTGCTGGTGGTATTCAAATGTGGGTATGGCTGGGGTTTGTGCAGTTTCATGATGATAGTTTCTGCTCCACTGTCAGTCTTTTCCTAAAATTCCTCACATTTTGTTTGACTTCTTACCGTGGTTAAGCACTGAACCTGTAGTTCAAGGAAACTATCCACAACTCCAGATCTATTTTCTGAGTGGAAGTAACCACTTTAGTGACTGTGACTCTGGATATTTTAGCAATGTTCTCTAAGTGCATTATTTAATGTTTATTGATATCGGACTTCATATCCCAATTTATCTGTAATTAAAGGATTTTTTCCACAATTCTTTTCAACCATTTAGGTTTGGCTATCCTGAAGAAAATTTTGTCTTTTCTTTTAAATCCTTTCAAGCTTATTTATGAGTAATTCTACTTTGTACACTGTGTAGTGTTGAAACTTTCTAGTACAGTAAAGAGCTATCAGTCTGATTTCGTGTGATCACATGGTTAAAAAGAAGTAAAGGTGTCTCATTTTCCTTATAATTGACTGATGTAGAGAAAGTCCATTTTCTTCTAGAATTTGTTGACAAAGTCCTTAGTTTAGAGAAGACTTCTAGGCCCAGCATTGACCACTTTTCTTAATTTAACTGACATCACCCACTTGATGTCTTTAGGCATTCCTAACACCTTGAAGTTCAGTATAGACATCATTTGGTGTTCTGCCACACTTTTTAATTGATTATGGCAGCAATTTAAGAAATGATAAGGAAGCCGCTCAGAGTAAAGACCTCAGAAAAGAATATCCTGGATGAAACTTTGAGAAAGAAAAGAGATAAAAAGGGTATCTGGGCAGTCTGAAGTTTGGCCAATAGACCTGGTAAAGGAATGGTGCTCTTTGCAAAGCAAGCCAGCCCATTCAGATGGGAGTAGTAGGGATTTATTTGACTTTTAACTTCCTTTTTCTGTGTAGAACAAAAGGGACAAGTAGCTCCTTTGGTGTAAGCAATCACGGCAGAGAAGATTCCTAATACGCTTGCTTTGCATTTCTCTCCAGATACATATTTACATTTTGGAACAGGAATCCCATAGATTTGTGTCAATCTAACTGTGGATGGAAGGGAAAAAAAATAGATTTGGCTTGTGTCATATGATGTTGTAGTGCTCCCTACCTTCCAGGAGACACCTGAGCCTAATGGAAGATTCCACATACAGAGCTATTTGATTTACAATCAGATAGACCTGGATAGTCTTCAGATAAATTACAATCCTCCTGGGAGATAGAGAACATGGAAATTCCATGTCCTACCTTTTCTCCTACCACCTTTATTCTTGCTGTAACTTTGAGCAGTGCATGAAGTCTTGGTGGCTGTGCTAAAGGATACGAGTTTAAACAAGTGTCTTTCCTATGGCTATAAATTAATGTTCCTGTGAATATTGCATTTTATTGTAGATACACATTCTTACTTTCTTTAATCATGCATTTTGCAAGTGTGTTCTGATGTTTGTGGAAAATATGTAGTGCATTTCTACCTTGAGTTAGTGTCCTGGTTTGAGTTAGAACAGAACTAATTCTGTTCAGTGATTTTATTTTCACCTTATTCTCTTATAACTAACTGCACCTCCTGAAGTTAATGGCATATTTTTGCAATCAGTGTCTGCTTCTGGCAGTGCTAACACTTGATGTTTAAAATTACTACCAAGGACTGGTGTGCAGAAAGGCTTTCGCTTATACTTGTTCCTGTGCAGACCAGGGTCGCTGCTAGATCTTGGGTACAGATCTTGGGTATAGAAAGTAAAATGCCACACTTGTAGGGAGGAACAGACAGGACAGGTGACCCTAAACTGACCAATTCCATTTCATGTATGCCATATTCTGTATAAAGCTGAGGGATCACGAGAGTCAAGCTTTCTTTCTCAATGGTTGGTGTCAGAGGAGGACCCTGTCTGTTCTGTCTTCGTTCCTGATCTGTGTGTTCCTGAATCCAGCTCCTGAATCTGTTTTCCATCTGCCATTGAGTACAGTCTGGGACTTCTCCAGCACCTTCTCACAGCGTTATTGGTGACAGTGATGTAATTGCCATCAGGGGCTTGGGTTCGATATTGGCTTTGTTGATATTTGTATATATATTTCATTTTATTATTATTATTTTCATTAAGCTGTTTTAATTTTTTTTTCCAATCCATAAGTCTCTCTTCCTTATTCCTTTTCTCTTCCACTTTGGGAAGGGAGAGGCGTTAATAGAGAGCATCTGTCATTCCTGTAGTGGCTGGCCCAGCTCTAAATCTTGACAGTTTTTCATCTGTCTTTTGTAGTGAGTGTGGTTAAATTTTCCCTTTTTTTATATTTGTAGTAATCCGTTTTATTTGAGCCTAAGCCCATTTCAATGAGTCTGTGCCTCCATAGTTTTCACCTTCACTTAGCCTACTGGGTAATATATATTATGTTATTTTAGAGTTCAACCTTGTTAGCTTGTGTGCAAATTCTGAGTCTTTGAGTTACATTTACAGAAAGTTTTAAAGTTTTCTCTCTGAAATCATACTGCTGGAAAATTCCTTATTTTTTCTAATATGCAAGCTGAATAATGAATACAATCACCTGTTTCCAGCAGCTGAGGCTTTATGGAAAACACTAATTATCACAATGAACTAAAAGATCCGACCAGACTGAGTCAAGCCTTATGAGTTCAAGCCTTTGTTTAAGACAATGGGGATTAGCAAAGGGTTTCTCCAGCTCCCTTTTTCTTATGATATTTTTGTTTTACACGTATGCAGCCCTAAGACTATAAATTGCATTGCCATCTATTCTATGAGCTTTGAATTCTTCAAAATTTATAGAATAAATGCAGTGAGGTTGGTAAATTCAGGAGGAGAGTGTGAATTCAAGGGGATGCAAAGGGAATCTGGAATTCCATGTTTGCATCACTGTGTTTCACCACTGAGTTTGGATGAAAAACTTCAGTATCCTCACTTCAAGTGAATGTTACATTTTATAATATGTCTTTTAGCTGTGTGATAAAGAAGATATAAATGAGTGAAGGCCTTCAATTTGCAATGTCATTGCCTTGAATTTTTTGCGATGATAAGCTTTCAAGCATGGATGCTTATAATTAGACATTTCTATACCTCAATAAGGAAACCATATACCAAATGTGTAAGTCATCTCCTAGGTAATTAAAATGAGTTAGAGGACCTAAACAAGGGCACCTTGTTTGAAAATGTTAACAGAAATTTTGCTGTAACTCTCCTGAAATTAAATTCCATCCCTTTGCATTATTGCATTCCCGGTTTGACTATAAATTATGATTTTAGTCTTTATGGTAACATTAAATTGTAGAATATGAACGTGGAGAACTCCACAATCAAGAAAAGCATTGAATTATTCAAGTATTTTTGAATTACGTGTAGAATAAGAATTACTTGATTATGTTTTGTACCTTTTTTCGTCCCTTTAGCTACAAATTTGATGTTGGGGGGGATTAAGAGGAGGGAGAGAAGGTAGGAAAGACCGATTGCTTTCTCCTCAACATCAAATTCAACTTGGCCAAATCACATCATATATTTTGTTTCAGTCATTAGTTTGGTCAGGTTTTGCCTTGAATGTCATTCTATGCTGTACAAAATTTGGTATTTTGACCACATGTGAAATAAAAGCAGCACATTTAGATGGAGCTCAAGAACCTGGCGGTACATCATTCCTTTTCAAATAAATGTGTTCAGCCCTGTAGACTATGCCCATTAGTGGCCACAGAAGCAGAAGACAGAACCTTTTTACTCTCCGTATGGGCAGAGGGCAGGCACTTGATAAATGAATGGAGAAGCCTATGTCGGCTTCAGAGAAGGAAACAAAAGAACCAGAGGAAGAGCAATGAAAAAAGAGACTGTCAGGGGAAACTGCTGAAAGATTAACTGTTGTTTTCCATTGCTTATTTTGTCTGTTGTTTCTTTTTGTTGTTATTTGTTTGTTTCTTGTGCCTATACAACTGGATTCCTGTAGTAATATATCCTTTTTTTTCTCCTCTTTTTTTTTAAGAACTAATTTTAAGGGACTATAAAAAATATACCAGTGTAAATCATGTCTCCTTTTATGAATGTAGTTTAGCTTTCAGACTGTATATGTGTCAGAGGAAGAAGTTGTGTCAGTGGAAGGAGAGAACACTTTAATCGAAAGATGGCATGGTTGTCCTTGCATGACTGTTGTCTAGTTCATTGATCTGACTTTCTTAAGTTCAAAATTTACACATCTGAGAATCCTTCTGCACCTCACAATATAGAAACCTTCAAAGATTGAGTTGATATTTGCTTCATGGGTTTAAACCTCTCAGCATGAACAGCATTTCACGGGAGTGCAGAGCAGAACAGAAGCCAAATCTTTCTAACAATAATGAACCCTTCTCCCATGATTTGGCTTTGAAACCCTTGGACTTTGGGAAAGTTCAGAACCAAACCTGCCTGCTCAGGTTCTTCCACCAAATAAAAATTTTGCAATTTTCTCTTTCAGAACAGTGCTGGAAGCTGACACAAGATGAGCTTCCCCTGTTAATGGTTATTATTTGATTCCTCCTGACTCTACTCATTTATTAAAAGAGGTGAAATTTAATTAAGATTTAGTCTAAACCTATGTGTAATTTGCATAGAGATTCTAGGAAACTTTACTGATACTCAGAGTTTGCACTAATGGTCCAGTTTTTCCTGTAGGTTTCTCTGCTTGGCTTTCATCCTGGCTGTTAGGTAAAATTAAGGCCCAGAAAATTGGATTATTACATCCCAAGGGGCAGGACTGATAAGCAGCACATGATTGTTGATCTGCTTGCTACCCAGTGTTGGTGGTGTTTGAGGTGCTGCTAGATGCAAAGCCAATTTGTTAACAATTAGTGCTCATTAGAATCATTTCCTGTTATCGATTTTAAATGTTTGACAAAGCACTTTTGGGAAACTGCACCCAAAAAAATAAATAGTAGCTGTACATCAGTGCTTAGTAATTACAACTCTTTAGGGCCTAGTGTCAATCTTAACTAACTGGTTTCATTGGTTTCCAAATAATTATTTTTGCTTTGGATCCCACCTGCTATCCCCTCCAGATTAAAGACGCTTTGAAACAAGGACATAGTTCTTGATCAGCAGAGTTGCTGAGAAAGGAGTGATAAAACAAAAGCAACTTTTTTCTGTCTTGGTTTGTCATGGCTTGGGCTTTTTATCTTGCATAACTACCAATGGATTACATGATATACAATACAGGAATTAGTGTCAGCCTGGAATTAAGTGTGATTTCCATTGGCCTTAACATTTAACATGTGGGTTTAATTTTAAATGCATCCTTGCCTTTATACACACATTGAGAATTGTGGAGCCATTAAAATCTAATTTGCAAATGGTAAAATTAGATATAATGGCATGTTATAATAAAAGCTTTGATATCTAGGAGTCCAACAGGGTATATCTGTTGAGTTTCTTAGAAATTGGGGCTATAATTACTATTAATCTGTTTTACATGACAGAAGAGACTTGAATGCAAGATTATTTAATAGATAGTACAGTGTGTGTTTATATGTAAAAAGCACCAGATCAGGCACACCTGTATTTCCCTATATACTGGATTATGTATGATGAGTTTTTATAGACTCATACCTTTTATGAGTGCACTGGAATTTTGGCTAAATTTGGGAGTGTCAAAGGTGAAGCTAGCACTATAGCCATCTGGGTTAATTTTCTCTCCTTCCTTCTTTGCTTTAAAGTTTTAGCAACATCAGCTCAGATTTCACAAGCACTCTTCTAAAATGTTTGCGGGTATTTTAAAATGTATTCCATGATCCCTGTTGCACAAGGTGGAGACCTAACATAAGATTTGAGTTGTGCCTTTCCCACCCCCATTCATGAATTAGTCTCACAATTCCTGTAAAAATTAAGGCGAGTGTCAGTGAAATACAGGAGACTTAGTCCCTCTAACCTTAATAAACAGAGATGATGTTGACACAAGTGAATTTTGTTTAACCACAGTACATTTGCTTCTTAATTAGTGAATATTCATCTGTCATCAGCAGCAGCTATGACACCCCTCCCCGCTAACACGTTCTGTCATAAATAATCAATGAGAGGCTATTAATATTCATGAGCGAGAATCTGTGTAGTCATGTGCACTGATGCGGAGACAGGGGGAGTGTTGCCATGAACTGAGTCGAAACTCTGTGTGTGTATACGTGAGTGTAAGATAGTTAGGGAAGGGGAAGAAGAGCATGCTGCTACACACTGCCCTGCCTTGTGCTTCCAGCTAACAGTGGCGTGCCTGTGTTTCGGGGCTGGAGTGACTGATGAAAAACAGTAGTCAAGTCTGGAGGGTGATTCCCTGTCAGTGCATTTGCCTTTCAGTGCTGAGGAAATTAGAGGCTTTGCTCTTGTGTTGCTTATTAGGATGGGCTGCAACCTCTGCACTTTTCAGAAGAGAGAGGAGCACTACAAACTGCTCTATGAAGTTTCACAGGTGAGTGCAGAGGATATTACCAGCATCTCCAGAGTAAAAATGTGTGTTCTTTACAGAGAGTAAGTAGAGATGCTTTTGTTTTGCTTTGCCTTTTTTCTTGCCTTTGCAAAATAGCTAGCTAAGTTGTTTGGAGGGGGGTGGTGGTGGTAATTATTAGTATTTTGGGTGCCTGTTGTTTTCTGTTCATTTGCCACTCCCCCTTCAGATGACTTCCTGTGGGATTCTTTTAACATTTTTGTGCATCTTCTGCCAAGATGTCAGTCATATAGTGGCAGTCTCACTGAACCATATCGGTGATGTTTTAAGGGAGCCCTTGGCTTTGATAATAAAACTGATTTCAGATAAGTTGCATTGCTGCCTTGGGAAGCATTAGGTCTGTGATGTCATGTATTTTTGAGTTAGGGAACAAAGTTTTTATGGTGTGTCTGTGCTGACCAAGAAGTATGTTAAATTTTCAGATTCATTAATTAAAATTGGAATGATTCTGAAATGTACTTGTCACCTTTAAACAGGTATAGAGTACAACAGGGTTTCCACAGCTGAGGTGTGCTGCTTGCTCATTCATTGTATGTGTGTTATTTCTATTTACTACTAGACAAAGATCTTAATCCCATCCAGATATTTTGATGTCTCTTTAAACATTGTAGCAGTGTGAGTAGCAGTGTTCTGCTAACATTCTCCCAGCTCCTTCAGAATAAGATGAGAAAAGATGAAACAAGCACTTACCATAATAGCCCATAATTTTTCCTTGGATCATATTGAATCAGTATTTGATTTGCAGCTTTTTGTTTGGGTTTTTTTTTTTTCCTCTTGAAACAGCAGAGTCTTGCATACTAAAGTTTAGTGCCTTTCAGCATCTGTTCTCTCCCTCTCTATAATTTGTCCTGGCTTTGACACATTGCCATTGACAGAGGCTGGACGCTTGCAGTTTTGGACTGTGTTGCTGCTGACAGGCAGTGTGGAGGAGTGAAAACAGCTTACGGTGTTGGTGGTCTATTGGCACAACAGCAGCTAAGTGCCCATTGCCGACTGGTTCCCTCCAAGTTCCTCCTGACGTGATTCATTTCACAGTGGGCTAATTACAAAGTGGATTCTCTACACATGAAGCAGCCTCCTCAGTTGCGGTGTTAATGCATATTTTCATGGTAATGTGATCAGAGCCTCATTAGCCAGTTTCCAAAATGATCCTCTGCATTAATTAAATATAAAAATGACTCTTTTTATCACCATAGAGAGGAAGAAGAAGATTAACATTGTTAATTACTACTGGGGGCAATACCTCTGCATCATTTTTTACCACAGAACCAGCAGGCATATTCAGTCCTAAAAGAGTGTCCGTTTGCAGGTAACCTGCCCATTGCCTTGCCTGGTGAAGATGGTCTCTAGGTGGAACACTTCCCTTTAGTTCAATAGTTAGTCGTAATCCCATCATCATGTTTTCTTACAGCAATAGCGCAGGGAAAAACATAGCAGCACATTTCCCTCTCCTCCCTTTCCCCCTCCCCAGCTCTGGATTGCCAAAGCGATCTGAAAGTGTAAAATGGAGAGAGAGTGGAGTAGGTTAGAGTCTGCTTTTCTGTGCCAGGGAATAAGAAAAGCAGGTTGTGCTATGAAGGGGATTAGGCATTTCTTAGAGTTATGTATGTGTAGGAAAAAAAGAGGCTGTGCTGTGAATTTAGAGCAAATGCATTTTCAAAATTTTCCTTGCAGTAGTATTGCATAATAATAAATGCTATTGAAATGATCAGAAAACCCAAAGGTGGGATTTGGGAGAGATTCTAGGGAAATTCTTCCCTTTATGTGTTATCTTCTCTGCTGTTGAGTTGGAGTGTCAGTGGATGTGAACAACCAATGTGCAAAATGAACTAACGCTTTCACTTTTTACTCTGGTGCTTGCCAGATAAAGTGTAATCCCTGGGAGGATCTGAGCACATTTCCTTGGGGAACTGAAAAGCAGTGAGCCTGGTGCTGCATCTTGTGCTGTTAGGGAAATGTCACTGATAAGGTGCAGAAGGAGAGCAGAGAAATGACTTAGTGTGCTCGCTGCCAGATCCTGTGTTCATCTGTAAACTTATCCCTATCTTTGTTTCAGTGTATGCAGGTCAGAGCCCAAAGGATGCTGAGCATATTTTTAACCAGGTGCTACAGTAGAGATCAGGTAGTATCTCACACCATTACTGCTTCTGTGTACAATACTGATTTGCTGCTATTGGGAGTGGGGGGGCGAGCAGCAGTAGAATATGATAAATTAAGCCAAGGCAGGCATTACTACTTGATTTGCAAATCCCTTTTTAACTCTCCAATCCTGTAATTCCTATACCACAGCCTTGGCTCTTTCATCTGCATGATTTCTGGAGAGCTTGGAACAAGTTAGTCTGTCAGGGACATGAACTGACTGAGGATGAGCTGTGGCTCACTAGCATATGTGGATCAGATAGATTAATTTATATTCATATAAGGAAGCAATCCTAGCCTCATCTCTCACCTTTCCTGTGCTAGGCTACCTGATACTGTGGGTGGTCCGTGTACTCATGTACTTAAAAATACAGTAAACAAAGGAAAGAGTGTTTGCAGAGGAAAACCATACAAGCAGTTGCAGTGAGGCATGTTTTCTGCTACTGTTTGTACTGAGGTCAGATTCAGCACTGAAGAGCTTTTTGTCGTAGAGCTGCTAGGAAATGAAGACATTGTTAGAATATGTATAATTCCTTGCTCTTCTCCCCACCCCCTTCCTCCAGACTCATTTGCCTTTCACTGAGATAGCAGTTCAGAGACCATGGAAGCCCTCTCCAAAACCAGCAAACATTTGCTTGTGTGACAGAGACTTTTGTTTTGATAACCGTGTCTTGCACATGTGGCTAGAGATTAGAAGAAAAAGTCAAATTGTGTTTTAAGAATGAAAGCTTTTGAGATAGGACTGCGCATTGGTGAAGAACCCTTGTGCCTTGGAGTGCCTCTTCACCTGTCCTCAGGATGTGAGGATGGCTCAGCTTTACTTCTTGACTTCACTGTGAGAAGGGA
>VYZX01008704.1:273595-303921 GCA_013401335.1 Brachypteracias leptosomus
AAGTCCTCTTCTCCATATGCCTACTAGTGGAGAAATGGAAGATGTCTCAATTTGAAATTTATGGTCCTACATGCTACTTTGTGGGACACTTTATTATTAATTTCCTGTGTGCTGTATAAGCAGGACTTAGCTAATGAGTGTGCAGCCAGGAAGTCTACATCAAGTCACTTAGAGAAAGTGGGACCTGGTATGTGCTCATGTCCATTAGGAGCAGACCTCTGCAGTTCTCTGCTGATTTTCTCTTGCACTGCTGGGGTGAAAGAAGTGAGTTTAAGTCATTTGTTTGCCACATGATGAGGACACTTCCCATTTAGCTGGAAGGAGAAGAGAAATATGGCAAGGATTGGAGGGAATGAAACTGAAGCACCATCTGATCAATCCTTAGCAGTGATCTTCAATAGCCTTGTGTGAGACTCAAGGAAATGCAATTTTTTCATAGAATTCTGTGGCTATCATATGGAAATAATTTCTGTTTACTGGAGTTCTTATGCTTTGTTTTCAAAATCTCCAGTTAACCCAGAGAAAAAGAGGAAAGGGAAAGAGAGAACACTTTTGGAGGTCAATCAAAGACCAGTGTGAACTTTTTGAGTTACATGTTAAGAAGCAGTCCTGCCTCAGGTGAACTTAGAATTGAAAGGGAGAAAGGAGAAAAGCTAGAAGGGAAAACAGAGGCAATCTAGGATGGCTTGCAAAGTCAGTGGTGTAGCTGATATTAAAACTGGAAGGTTGCACATTTATATTTTACATTTGACCTAAGATGTTAGTAGAGCCTGCTTGCAGCATTTTTAAATCCTCTGAAGACTGATTATGTAGTTTGCTTCTCATGTTGGTTTCCATAATTAGCATAAAGCTCAAATTTTCACCAGTTTAGGGTTCTGATTTTATGTTCATTTTGATATCCCTTGGGCTTCTTTTTAGTACTTTTAAGTACTGAGTTTTAGTGGTATATCTCTTTAGATTTAGTGGTATATCTTCAAGTTCAAAGATGTTCACAAGAGAGACATCAAGCCTGCCCACTGAAACAGCAGAGGCACTTCTGTGTTTTTCAGGAGATGCTGCTTATGACTGGCATTGGAATAAGGAAAGAAGATGGGAGACCAAGCAATATTCCTTTGCACTGAGACCTGCCTTACTGGTCTTGATGAAGTTTGTGTTTATTCAAAGAATAAACTCCAGCCACTAGTATTCATTTTTGGTACTTGTGCCATGTTTACGTGATAACTCCTCAGTATGGTGTGTGCCATAAACTCTCATTTTTTTTCTGGAGATACCTGCCAGCAGCTTTTGCATCACCTTTGTTTGCTGTATGTCAATGCTACCTCTAAATGCTGATTAAATTCATGAGGAGCAATAGAAAAGTACTATCTTTGCTGCATCAGAACAACCAGGTTTTGGGTCCATTTATATCTAAGGTTTATTTTTAATAGAAATTCTCTGGCAGGACACTTTTACCTCTGGAGAATATGAAAGGAGAAAATTTGAAATTTAATGCCTGGAAATTAATTGAATTATCCGAGTTGAATTAAATCAGTAATAAAAATAGATCTGGGGGGGTTTTACTGCATTTCCTAGCTTTTCCTTCTTGCATGTCTCTAAATTTTTAAACAAAACAATTGAGAACACCCTGATTTTTCTAAGCAGCTCTTCTGAATACTGATTGATCTGCTTGAAAAGCTCAAAAGTAAATGTTGAGATGCTGAAGTAGTCAACAAACTTGTAGGAGTACTGTTTCCTCTCACTTTAACTGAACAATTTAGAGCTCTTTTCTATGTAGTTGTCCTCAAAGCTGCAGTGTCTTGTAATAGTAGAGCAATGTATTTATGGTAAAAGCATAATCAAATAAATCTTGTCATATGCTTCTAGCCATGTCCTAGAAACTTGTTTGGTGTTCCCTTAAAGAACCTCTGCTAAACTGAAAAGAATTTAAAAACTAACTTCGTAAAAATTGGCCTCTCCCACAGATAAGAGATGGTCTTTGTGGTTAGCAGGCACAGCTTTCCTGGTTCTCCTGTCTCTTTGCTTGTTTACATTACACCAATAATTGAGCAACATTCATCTAAATAACTAAAAGAGACACCAGTGTTGTGGCATTGCTAACAACTGAGCTCTTGCTCCTAGTGGAGGAGCTCGCTATCCCATGCTATATACTGGTCCATGGAGCATTGACTGCCCAGTAGTAACTGTCCCCAGAGACCCAACCACCTGTGCCTCAGCTCTGCACTTTGAGCCATGACATGCCAGTTGCTTGAAAGAGAAGATGCATCTGAAAGGCCACTTGTATGGATTTAGGCTCTCACCACAGAGCTGTATTTAGATGTAAAAGCTCCCTGAGGAGTCCTGGAGGATTGTGCCATGGGATTTGGGTCTGGTACGACATAGGCTGCTTAAAATAACGAGCTATGGCCACCTGTGGACAGCTGGGGACTGTGAAGAAGACATCCATACCTACAACTAGGCATGTAAGGAAGTCATCACATGATTTCCTAAAAATCTGAACTTGTTCACAGGATTTTGGGGATCATTCTTTTGAATGTGGCACCTGAATTGTATGCTAAGTACCTAAGTGTTATTTTTATCTCACACCAACTTCCTTCAATAAAATGCGTGGGTTTTTTCTGATAAAATCCAGGAAATTTTGAGGTGCTGTCACTGACTTCACTGGGGCCAGACTTTCATCTTCTGTCCTTATTTACTGTCTTGTAAAAGGCATATAGTTTCTGCGCATACCTCAAGAGGAAGGATAAAGAAAGAGTCCTGAGATAAGAAAGCAGACAGTAGGATGTGAGATAAGAATTCAGGGGATGGGTACAACAGAGTCCGCTATAAAAAGCGTACCAAGATTATATCAGTTATCTGCAGGGATATGCAATGCCATGAAAATAAAAAAAAGTGGTTGAGGTACTGAATAGCATTATTTTCTCTGTCATTTTGCTGTTCCTTGCATCTTGAATTTAACAATGGGGATTAAGGATTCTTCTAATGATCAGATTTTTATACATTTTTATCCTTTCTTGAGGCTTGCTTCCTGATGTGATTTTGTATGGATATAATCCTCAGGCCTAAGGCAAAACATATCTTCATGTGAGCCTTATACATCAGTGATGTGATGAAGCTACCCTGAGCATTCACAAACTGATAACTCTCTAAGAAGCATATTTTGAGGTTTCAGTAGTTTAGGTTTGTGGTTCATTGAAGTGGCGGGATATTAAAAGATCAGCACACACTCTGCCAAGTATATGTTAAGAATTAATTGACAGTAGATTGTTTCACCAGTTTTCTCTCAAGAGATGAGAGCTTAATGGAGGTATATGCAGCAGGGCTTGGTGATAACCAGCTACTCTTCCAACCCTAGGGATTTGGTGACGTCTCATAAAAATAAGTAAAAACAAAGCTGAAAAATGCTTGAATCTTTAGCTTTAAGGCTGTTTAACTTCACAGTGTGTTTGACCTGTTATTTCAAGGAATATGAGCTTTCTGTAATATTTGCTTTTCTGTCCACCCCAGAACTTTGAACCTACTGGCTAATTTCAACCACAAAGGCTTTTCTCATCTTTTAGGTTCATGCAAAGTAGTTTGATGATACTGTGAGGTAGATCTTTTTTTTTTTTTTTTTCAAGAGCAAGAGGATTTCCTAGTTTGTAAACATCACTTAAAAATATCAAAACATGAAAGGATTAAAAAAAATTGATGTAGATTATTCTTTCTGTACTTCGTTATTGTAGTGAAGACAGTTACTTGCTATTTTGTGTGCAATAAGCTTGTAATTTGTTTTACTTGGCTCAGTAATTGTAAAAAAGATCAGTCTGTTAAGAGAGGATATTAAATCAGTAACTGTTAAAAGGTTATATATATGGGGTTTTTTTTATATTAAGCAGTGGTTCAGAAAGAGAATTCTACAGATATTTATGCCATGGACTGAATCCAGAAATGGAATTGCAATGTCTTCATATAACACGCTGCAAGCTCTGTCTTATAGTTGTTTGTATTTTGTATTTTAGTGTAAAATACTAATGTGGACAGACAGAGGACAGTGTGTCTGTTTGGCCATTTCTACGTAATGGGATGATGTAAACTTGCATGACCCTCACTGTTGTGAGTTTTTATTGTTTCACTTTGAGGAAGTTAGGAAATCCTACGTATCCTTCTATCGGGTGGAAAAAATAATTAATTCCTTTTCCTCCAGTATGAAGGTTGAGGGCTTTTTGTTGTTGTTTTTAACCAACAAGAGCAAACTCTGATAATCAGCAAAGTGAGGCAAAACAAACATTGGTTTTCCTTTGTTTCGTGGTCATGTGTATAGTTGCAGTTTATTCCCTAGAGGTTTTGGCCATGAAATTTGACCTCTGAAACAACAAAAGCACAGTAGAATGAGTAATCTTCCGAACTACCACGTCATATGTAGAATTTCTGTGCTTCATCCATATTAATGTCAGAGTTGAACCTAAGATGCCTCAATCTGCTAAAATCTTCAAAGTGTCTTTAGTTTGTCTAGATACAGCTTCGTTTTTGTAGCTTCACCCAGCTGGATAGTTTTTTCTGTTTTGTTTCATACCTCTTCGTGTTTGGCGGGTTTGTTGTTTGCTTTTTGGTTGTTCGTTGGGTTTTTTCTCCCTAGCTCCTGGAATGATACTGTTTGGAAAAACAACTTTTCATTAAATGTAGCTTCACTTACGATCAGTGAGAAAAGTTTGCAAGTACCAATAAGGTTTAGTTTACAGTTTAGGAAACCTGAAAGTAATTGGGATGAAGTTCAAAGAAAATGTTTAGAAACAGTCAGAATTCTTGAGGGCTTAATATTCTTCTGCATGTCTATGGTAGGCATCATTGCTTGAGAAGTGAGGCCGAGACCCACCCATGTGGGGTCAGCAGCTGTGCATGGCCCAAAGGATATGGTCCACAGATATCAGTGCCAACAGGAGCCAGCCGTGGCTGTATCAGCACATCATGGCATGCTTGGGACCCTGGCCAATTTCTGGCCAGGATTGCATCTGCATCTGCAGACGTGCCTTCAGGGACCATCCTGTTTGCAAATGTAGCAGTTTCTGGGTCCATGAGCAGCAAACTAGTGAGGCTCCTGGGAAGGAGCCACAAACTTACTAGGTGTTCAGTTGCTCTCTAATGTCAGAAAGATAATGAGTTGCAGTGCCAGGACCCATGTCCTGAGGACCAAGAGGAGCAGGGGAGTGGGTGAACTTCACTAAATCCTTATGAGAACTGAGCAATTGAAATAATCGGAGAAAAGAATTATCTTCGGTTACCTGTGATGTAACAGAACAATAGACTGACCTATTTAATATGTTTGATTGTATTTCTAATGTGCTTTTTGCATATTATAGTGATGGATTTGCATGGAAAGTTGCTCAGGGAATAATAATTATTCAGGCCTTCGACTTCCTCATGGCTAGAATGTGAAATACTCGGATTCCTCATGATATCCATGTGCATATGAACTGCCAGCTCAACCCAAATTTTAATAACAAGAAAAAGTAGAAGAAAGGGTCAATTAATAGTTAAAGTTCAGCATTTGGAATGCTTTCTCAGAGGTCAGGGTTACTAAAAATGGGGGTGGCATCTCTCATTGCAGTATGGTTTTATGATTTTTTTTAATTTAATTTTTCACGTAGTCTACTATTACAGTCAGGAAAGACACAGACTTGTAAGTTTATAAATGGGGAATTTCAGAAAACGTGTGTGGTGTAAATTGTTTTTCACTGAGGAATATAATGCCACCAAAACCAAAATGCTTCATAGAAGTCTGAATATTATCATCATAGTGAAATATTTATGTTCATTAACTTTTGAACTATCTTATATTCGTTAGGTTTTTAAATGGTGTGTTATTTCACATAGTATGAAATTTGGAAGCCAAAAGTGAATCAAGTGTTCTTTTATCTTAAAATGTTTTGCTCTTTCCAGAGTTGGGTATACTGTCTGTGAAATCTCAAACCATTTCCTGACGTGGAATTTCCATCCTCTCTGGATTTCCCATTCTGAGATATGTGACCTACTGTGGGAAACTTCCCCCTATGTAGGAAGTAAAATCTTCTTTACCAACGTACACTTCTTGTAGAGATTTTGTTAGAGAGCAGCCTCATATCTTGTGGGACAGAAGGAAAGGAAAGTGCGTATAAGCAAGAAGCATTTGTGTAAACAGCTTTCAACAAGGTACTTGTTAGAATACACCATCACCTTCATAGTGTATGTTGTGATGCCAGAGAGGAATGTTGCTGTGTTTAAGGCAATTTGCTGAAAGCTGGCTTTATGCTTTCTGGACAGCACACACTACTGGACGTGCGATTGTGATTTATTGAGGCATAGGGTCTATTTAGCACAGTAGTGGCGCTTGGAGGTCTGTCTCTAATTCTTTCTCTTGTGGGTATATTTGAAGAGGCCCTGGTTTCTCTTTTCCCTTTCTGGTATGGAGTTCTGCATTATTTAAAGCTTTAAAGATTAACTGTAGAGATCTTGGCAAATGGCTAATGAAGAAACCGGAATAGTATTGTCTAAGGATGATGATGATCACAATAAGCACTATAAAATGCTAGATCAATCCACTTAGTAATTATTGGTAAAGTTATAGCACAAGTGGATCGTTGCAGTAGAGTGTAGATCTGCCTGCATTTCCCAACAGTTCTGGAGGCCCACGGTTCCTCAAAGTCCAGAAAGGGTTTGGTTCAGTTTGTTGGATGACTTTTTTTGCTTCGCTGTACACTAAAGGTCAGTTTTGACAGGAGTTTTCTTTGCAATTTCCCCAGAATCTCTTCTCAGTTAACAACTGGGACATGTTGCTTTTCAATGCATATATTTTATTGTATTATGCAAATTAGAGGCTTTTTAGCATGGAGCAATTTCTAAATATTTATTTATTGATATAACTTTCTTCAGGTGCTAGTTAAAATAGGGGAGTTTTGATACTTGCTCATCAGTAGTGGAGCCCCGTTGTTGTCAATAAGTTAAGCATAAAGTCTCCTCACTCCTATGAGCATAATGTATTTCAAATGTCAGGTGTGAATCTTACTAAACCCTTTCAAACCATCTTGATGACGTAGTTTTAAGTTCTTAATACAGGAGGTTGTTCCCATTTATCTCCAAATGACCTCTTTGTCCCCAGATTTACGTATTTCCTTGAATTAAAAATGTCATTTGGTCATGTTCAGTAGGAGAATGTCTCTGAAAGTCTGACCTGTGGGAACATGATGAATAGTGACAGGGGAAGGATTTTGCCCAGTGAGAATACCAAATCATGTAGCACTGTACTTTCACTTACTAAATATTGTCCAGGCTCTATTGTTGAACCCTATGCTGCCAGTGTCACTTTGTCAGGATGTTTTCTGTCCTGTGACTAGTAGCTTCAAATGTACTCATCCATCTTCTTGTCCCATTACATTTCATGTGACTGATGTTCTGCACCCATTAAAATTGATGGGAAAGAACAAAGAGAAGAAAAATGTGCCCTTCAACTGATTATGCCTTTGAAAGAGCAAATGAGACTCTCCTGCTGTCTAGAGTAAATTGAACAGTTATTTCTGATTACTATATTACTTAACTTTTATTAATCCTTATTAGCAGTAGATGCCTTTTGTTATTTCAATATTATATTGAGAGCAGTATGTTTATGTCAATACATTCTCCTTTAATTTTGAGACAATAAGTGAACATATATTTTCAATGTATCAGCTACCTCTGGTAATCTTGCCCATGAGATATTGCTAGCATGCCTGAATACTCGGGGAAAGATGGAGGCTTGTTTGACAAGCCCAGACCTTTCCTCTGAGGAAGGACCCACAGGGCTCTGCTTTGCCACAGCTCCTGCATGCTGGAAGAGTGCTTGTGTGGGATGTCACAAGGTTTTGCTTGGTGATAAGTGCTTACTCACCTTACATTAAGATCTTCAGGGCAATTATTGGGAGACTGGAAATACAAGAGCCTTTGTAGTGTTGACTTTATCTTTATTTTGTGGATACAGATGGCTTCCCAAAGTGCTAGTCCCATGTTTCAGAGTTAGATGAGGGCCATTAGCCAGCTGAATGGGAGGGTAGATGTCATATTTGCTAACATCCAAAGACAAAACACAGAAGAAAATCAAAAGGGAAGGCTCCTGAGTGATCAGTATGTCTGATTATTTATAGCTTATATGACAGCCTTCTGAATACAGCAGCCAACTATTCTTTCCTATTTGTGCATAGTAATGAAACTGTCATTTCTTTTTCAAATCTTGGCTTTGATGATGGACACTTCCGTGCCCCAAAAATGCAACTTAAATGGCCCTATTAGGCTCCCTGATGCTCTTGTGGTGACTTTACTTCCCTACTGATACTCATATGCATTAAAATTTATTTCCATGCAAAGTTCAAATATGTTTTGGATTTGTAAAACTCTGTGGTGGGAATTTGGGTTTCTTAGACTTTTTTCTTGAAGTCAATGCTTTGTCTTGGCAGTTCAGGCTTTGTTGGTGCTCTTTTCTGAGATCCCAAAATTTGTTTGTCTAGGGGGCTGGGAAATGCTGCAGGGAGCTCTGAGTCTTGAAAGACTGTTTTCTACACCATTATCTATAATTATTTGAGACTGTTGATAGGCTTCAAGGCCTGTTGCTTTGTCCAACATTTTTCTGAGTTTGGAGATGGCATACTACGAAGTGGATAATATTCTTATGTTGGTAGTGGATTCACTTGGGTTATTATTAATCCATATTTTAAAGACCATTGTTCACATCTGTAATTTGTGAAGAGGAGCTTGATTAAGATTAAAATAGGCAAATAAGTCTTAAAGAACCTTAATTTAGTAATTTATGAGCTCTCTTGCGCTCTTTAGTTAGTTAGTTGACCTCCAGCTGAGAATGGATTCATTATTTTAAAGTAACATTCTTACAGATAATTAACTCCTGAAATGAATGGAAGTTAGGCAAAAATGCAATAAACCTTTAGTCAGATCCTACTTATGCAGGACGGCTCTGGACTATTCAAGCACATTGTCACTCTTAACATTAGAGGCACTTGAACAAGTAACTACAGCATAAACAGGGACATAAACTTTATGTGCAGGAGTATATAGTTGCTCTTTTGCTCTGTGCTAACATGACTTGTGGAAAAGGGACTGGTAGTAGAATGCACCTTGTATTTTATTTAGGACAAAGGTATGCAACAGATAGGTGATGCTTTGAAATTTGCACCCCTGTAATGATAATTCTTTCCCATGCATATATCTTCAGTGGGATATGAAAAAAGTGGGAAGTGGGATAGAAATCTCCTCTTACCCTTCTGGATTGCAATGACTGGCAGCTGCTGGGAATATGTCCCAGTGAATAAATTCTGTTGCCAAAGAAAATGACTTCTTAGCACTGTGCAGAAAGGTCATCATTCAGATAAGAGTGCTGTTAATTTCTAACATAACTTGAGAAGGGATATGTCTCAGCCTCCCACCTCCCCATACCTCAGGAGACTTCAGTTGGAAGCTAGTCTAAGCCTTGGGTTACTGATTTTCAGAAAAGCTGTTGTTCCCATGTTTTTTATTTGGAAGACACTGATAATTGCTTACCATTTTGTTGGAGTGAGGAAAATCTGAATGCAAGAGAAGCGATGAGAAAATTGGATTTCCTTTTATTGCACAGGAACACTGTACAACACTGACAGAGTATTTACTCCAGTCTCTTCTAATTTGATTTTCTGACCATCATATCAACTTTTATTAATTGGTGAAACAAAATTATAAAGTATCAAAGGTGTTGCTGCTTGTACCTCAGCAACAACTAGAAGATGGGAAAGAATGAAAGCTTTGAGCCCTTCTATAAGACTATTTGCAAATTCAAGCATAATGAAATGTGCTAGTTGTACAAAGTGTTGTTGAGATGAGTCCTCAAGCCATTTCAACCAAAACATCTTTTATGGCTCCTATTTTTCTTCCTCTAGTGAGAGATTTTATATGTATGGTGAAGTGTTGAATACTAGTGAGTATTGAATTCTGATTGACTAGCTCTCTTTCCACTCCACAGCACATGCATAATCATTTGAATAATACAAATTGCACTGACATTACTAATATGTACAGCAATGTGGAATACAACTTTACTGTCCACAGTTAAAATACTGTGAATATGGTTGCAGTGGTAGGCTGGGGTTTTTCCTAGTGGATGGTTATGTCTTTTACCTTGCTATTCAAGAAGTAAATACAGCGTTGCACCAGGGAGATTCACCTTGCCTGCCCATACTGGCCTGGTTTTTGTTCAGCCAGCACAGAAGGAAGAGAGGATTGCCGTGGCCTCTACAGAGCAGGACGTGCCACTGGTTCCATTAACAACTGGGTGCTCTCACAATTTTTCTTATGCAATCTGAGGATGATCCATAAGCATGGTTGCATTTGTAGAATAAGGCTGCATTGGTCATCCCTTTCCAGGTAGGTAACTAGGCAGAGTGAAGTTAAAGATACATGGCCAAAGTTTCAAGTGCTTTAAGATATTTATCCCTTTGCTATTTCAGGCATCTATAGAAGTGTTCTTACGGAAAACAATAGGCAGAATTAAACCTTTCAGTAAGGACACTTCTATACTATAAGTATAGTGAGATTTGTATTTACAGCGGGCATAAGTCATGTTTCCTATAGATTGGCATTACGTTGGGCTCATTTGAAGAATATAGGCAGAAATAATCTCCGGCGAGTATTTTCCTAGCATGCTGCTGGAAGCACAAGGTACTATTTGTTTCCTGTTCTTAGAAACAGGCCTGTAGTTTTTAATCTGTTTAGCATTCACAGAGCACCTGATAGACTTAGACCTTTGTTAAGTGCATTATAGGCTTTGTAAATAAATTAGGAAGAAAATAATATATTAGGGATAATCCACTGACTAAAATTGCAGGGCAGCTTTTTTGCTAGGACCTCTGTGAAAGTAAATTCATGGGAAAGACTTCCAATCTCTCTGTGAGAAGAGCGCTAATTTACATTTCATTCACAAACAGCTTCTAGAAAGTACGTGACGCAGATAAATAAAGTCATCAGAATAAGATGATGCTAAAAATTCATAAATATGTTTACACTTGCGAGTGGCAAATGTTACAGCTTTCAGAGCTGAGAGTATATTCAGGAATATTGTCCATATGCCTCTATTGGCTGACAAAGTAATGCAGCTTGCGTTACTCTAAATGAACATTCAGAGATTGGAAACTTGCCGTTGTTTAAGAATTTAGACCTTACTTGCACCTGTCTACAGAGCATAAACTTCTGATTATCCTTTACAAATGTTTTAGCTCTAAGAAACGTTTTCTTAAATTACAGATACTTAGCTGTTTCCACATTTGCAGTTAAATAGTTGCAGTAGCTTGGAGAGTATGGACATAACAGGGTTAGATTTCCTTCATTTTTGTGAACTGTTATAAAAAAAAACTAAACAAAACCACCGAAGTTTAGAGCTGTGTCTGTTTATCCAAGAGCATAAATCATTTTACAGAGCAGGAAACTTCAATTAAATATTACTCTTTGTGCCTTGCTATATGTAACTGATTGATACTCTGGAACTGAGAAAGCAAAGTCCTTCATCACCTATATCCAGGAATGTGGAGAGAATACTCATTAAATTAACATTAGCCTAAGAAAAATGAAACTTCTGAGCCAATTACAGTTTACTGTTTAGACTGAAATAAAAAAAATGACCTTTGTTACAGAATATGTGACTTGAACAGTCAGTTCCATATAAAATTGCAAACTTGCAAATGTCCTGCACTTGAGTGATGGTGTGCGTGTGATCTTAGTTCTGCTTCATTAGCCTCTAGTGAATGAGTGATAAATTTTTCCTATTTATACATCTTCTGTCAGGGGATCATAAACATAGTCTGACTAGCGCATGTTTTCACTGCAGCAATTTCATTTATATATTTTTTGTAGCTTTGATGAATAGTTTATATTCCACTTGAATAAATTTCTCTTCTTTTCAAATATTCAGATAAGTATTAGCAGTGGTTAATTATGCACTCAGTACCTTTTGTAATAGAACTATCTGTCATTATGGCAAGCTTTTATGTTGTATTTGAGGGATTCAGTCTTCTCAGTAAAATATTGCTTTTGCAGTATGCACAGGAACAATCAATTTTATTTTCTGCTGATTTGATAATTTTCTACTAAAATTTAATCTTCTCTGCTATGGAGTATGTGGCCAATTGAAAGATTTTTCCCTCTGCTAATAGAATATCTAATGCTTCAGCTTTTTACCTCCCATTTCTGTAAGTATGCCTTTAAATTTCTGTGCTATGATACATTTAGATCTTTCAAGGGTAAGAAATGTGCAGCCGGGTTATGCTTTCTGTGTAATTCACTAATTCAGCATACCAGGAATATAAGAAACATGTTTTTACTAGATGTTTCATCAGCGGTCATGTTTTGTATAGAATGTACTCTTAGGTAAGCATACTACAGACATAATGAATGTTGTGTAGGTTCTTGAGTAGTTTGTTCTACTCAGTTTTTTTTATACAGATGTGAATTATGTTGTTGATCTTGGACAGGGTAAGCTTTGCATGATCCTATACCTTGGTATTGTTCTTTTCCTGCTCTTAGTTTTTATCCAGGATTTTCAAAGGCTCTATCGAGATCCTGATATTTGTCACAATTGAACTTGAAGCACTTTCAGCAATTTTTTAGTGTTCTGTAGGGCCTTCAGTCTTAAACCCTAATAGATGGAGACAAACAAATTTAAGTGGAAAGTGGTATCTCTGAGTTACACCTGAGCAAGCTTTCCCAAAATGCTCTACTAGTCCTGTCACACCACAACCACTGTAGGGATGAAGCATGTTACATCTCCAGCTCCTGGAAACTGACTGAAGGTGCCAGCAGGCACTTTGCACTTTTTTTGTGATAATGGTCTGTCAGTCCTTCACAAAGACAATGAAAAAGTGTCTGAGCTTTGGATGACCTTATACACAGTTGTAAATTACAGAATGGTTTGGGTTGGAAGGGACCTTAAAGATCATCTAGCTCCAATCTCCCTGCTATGGACAGGGACACTTTCCACTAGATCAGATTGCTCAAAGCCTCATCCAACATGGCCTTGAATTTTACATGATTGGAAAAAGATGAGGGAGAGAGAGGAAAGAAACTTTGTAAATGGCAGCTTCTAAAAATACATAGCAGAGCTAATACAGGCATGACTTAAGGGCTGTCTTTTTTAATTATTGTTGTAAATGCCTGGATTCTCTGTTACATTGGAATTGCTCTCCTACTCAAAAAAAGATAAGATTGTAAATGGGAACAAACTGGATGATAACAATAGATACTATGAAAGTCTAAGAGCAGCTTTTGGAAACTGGTTGCTGATTCCTTACTACTGACTATTCATAGGATCGTTTAGCTTGGAAAAGACCTTTAATATCATTGAGTCCAACTGTAAAACTAACACTGCCAAGTCCACAACTAAACCATATCCTTAAGCGCCACACCCGCATATCTTTTAAGCACGTCCAGGGATGGTGACTCTACCACTTCCCTGGACAGCTTGTTCCAATACTTGATAACCCTTTCTGTGAAGAAATTTTTCCTAATATCCAATCTAAACCACCCCTGGCACAACTAGAGGTAATTTCCTTTCATCGTATCACTTGTTACTTGGGAAAAGAGACTGACACCTCACTACAATCTCAGGTAGTTGTAGAGAGTGATAAGGTCTCCCCTGAGCCTCCTTCTCTCTAGGCTAAACAACCCCAGTTCTCTCTGCTGCTCCTCATAAGACTTGTGCTCTTGAGCCTTCACCAGCTTTGTTGCCCTTCTTTGGACAGGCTCTAATGCCTCAATGCCCTTCTTGTGGTGGGGGGCCCAAAACTGAACACAGTACTTCAGGTGTGGCATCACCAGTGCCAAGTACAGGGAGATGATCACTTTGCCAGCCCTGCTGGCCATACTATTTCTGATACAAGCCAGCATGCTGTTGGTCTTCTTGGCCACCTGGGCACACTGCTGGTTCATATTCAGCCAGCTGTCAACCAACATCCCCAGGTCCTTTTCTGCTGGGCAGCTTTCCAGTGACTCTTCCCCAAGCCTGTACCATTGCATGGGGTTGTTGTGATCCAAGTGCAGGAACTGGCACTTGGCCTTGTTGAACTCATACTATTGGCCTTGGCCCATCGATCCATCCTGACAAGGTCCCTCTGAAGAGCCTTCCTACCCTCCAGCAGATCAACACTCCCACCCAACTTGGTGTCATCTGCAAACTTTCTGAGGGTGCACTTGATCTCCACATCCAGATCATTGATAAAGATATTAGAGAACTGGCCCCAATAATGAGCCCTGGGGAATGCCACTTAGGACCAGCTGCCAACTGGATTCATCTCCTTTCACCACAACTCCTTGGGCCTGCCAAGCCAGCCAGATTTTTACCCAGTGAACAATACACTCATCCAAGCCATGAACAAGCAGTTTCTCCAGGAGAATGCTGTGGGAAATGGTGTCAAAGGCTTCATTAAAATCCAGGTGTACAATATTCACAGCCTTTCCCTCATCCACTAAGCAGATCACCTTGTCATAGGACAGGTTAGTTAAGCAAAACCTACCTTTCATAAACCCATGCTGACTGGGCCTGATCACCTGATTATCCTGTACATGCTGTGTGATGGCACTCAAGATGATCTACTCCATAATGTTTCCCAGCACTGAGGTCAGGTTGACAGGCCTGTAGTTCCCCAGAAACTCTTTCTGGCCCTTCTTGTCAATAGACATCACATTTGCTGACTTCCAGTCATCTGGAACCTCCCTGGTTATCCAGGACTGCTGATAAATGATGGAAAGTGGGTTGGTGAGCGTTTCTGCCAGTCCCCTTAGATCCAGTACCCTAGCATCTACTGGATCCCATCTGTCCCCATAGCCTTGTGTGTGCCTAAGTGGTGTAGTAGGTCACTGACCGTTTCCTCTTGAGTTATGGGGGCTACATTCTGTTCCCCATCCTTGTCTTCCAGCCTAGGGTGCTGGGTTCTTCAGGAGCAACTGATCATACTATTAAAGATTGATGCGAAGAAGGCATTACATACCTCAGCCTTTTCCTCATCCTTTGTCACTATGTTTCCCTCCAAAATTCAACCTTTTGAAGAAAGAGAACAATGAAGAGCTGCATCTTTTTTTTTTTTTTTTTTTTTTTTGCAGTNTTTTTTTTTTTTCTGATGTAGCAGAACTCTTCATCTTCTTGGCCATGCAAATCCTGTGGCTTAGTCATCAGGCCAACCACTCCCACAGGATGGGATAAGCAGTGAGGTTTAAGGAAGTAAGTGGTGGAGTCGGTTGGAAATTCTTGTATGCAAGGAGGAATTTCTTTGACTGTTACCATTTCAAGGCCTCTTTCTAATGGTGCATAATAAGCCCTGCAATCTAGTTCACTATTTCTGACCTCTTGTATTTCCAAAATCTTCACTTGAAATATAGACAATTCACAGGTAAATTTAATAGAAGTCAGTATAATCTATCAATATATTAACAATTTTAATTACCCATTGATGAGCACGTTTGTTCCATTAGTGCAAAACAAATTGACGATTCAGGAAGGTGAGAAGGCTCATGAAAATTGGAGAGAACAGATAACCAGAGCCATGAGAGTTTCCAGTGAAAACTGTCTGTCTCATGCTGTTAAATATCTATTTTCTTTGTTACATTGATGAATTCTTAGTATTCTATTCCTCCTTTAGCTTTTAACTTCTGCAAATCTTTAAGTGCTCTCCTTTTTCCAGGAGAACCTTGCGCTTAGTTCGTTAGGTATCTATATGTATATTGCACAGGGTGTGTAATAGCACTATTCTAGGTCTATTACCATAACTGTAGTATTAAAGTTCCTATTGGTCTAATAGAGTAATCTTGATCTGAGAGAAGTATAGGAAAAAAGATATACAAAAAAGTTTTGCTCAAGGTGCCAAGAGCATAAAATTAGAGATTCCACCTTATTAAACCTCTTTTTTTTTTCCTTCCTCTTCCCCCCTGAAATGAAGAATAACAACTCTGCCAAAGATAAACAGAAAAAGTACAGTTGGAGTTGTTTGGGGGTTATGCCTCATGATGTTACAACAGTTCTTTGGGTAAAGGAAATATTTCTTCCTTATGTTTTCATGGAAGGGTAGGTACATGTGTAAAATAATTATGCTTGGATCAGCGTATTTGCAGGTTAACAATCAACTGCTGATTATCTGCTGATTCTTGCAAAACAGAAAATCTGTTCTTATACAAACATTAATTATGGAATATCTGACAGAATCATCCCAAACTGGTTTAATTATACACAGCTTTTATACACTCTTTAATTGTGTTTTATACTGAAGAAAGATCTAGACCAGTCCTCCTGCTAAAGCTCTTTTTACATTTTTACATTTGCTTTAGAGCTTAAACTGACTGAATTGTTGTGGATGCTTCACCATCGTAGTAGACAGGTTTTTGAGTAGCTCCCCAACCTCTGTTAATTACCATATCGGGATGAGCCTCCTGTATCACATCAAATGGATTGCATCTATTACATCCAATAAAATTGGTGTGTGATGGTTATTGATGGGGCCTCAACCATCCCAGTTTTATTAAGCCCATTTTTACACCTAGGTTACAAGCTAACAATGCCATTATCTCTCCCCAAAATCCCTTGGCAGTTAGTACTGCCAGCAGCAGTAGAAATTACAGAGGGATTAATCTCTGGCTCCAGCCCCCAAAAGCTTTTCTCCGGAGGTACAGAATGATATGTTGAACTGTGGTAAGCAGTGAAGGATTTAATGAAAAAAAAGCCCCGAGTGCCTGCCTGCATCAGAGTCGGCGTCTGTCCCTTTCCAAACTTGTCAATACCATTTTCTGCCTGTGAAATCCTGCTGGGCTATTGAGATACGCACGATGGCTTGGGCTGTTTTGTTGCAGTAGTTGTTTTTAAAAGACTGACCCTGCAGAAGGTTGGTTGGAACAGTCGATTTTGAAGGAAAATGAGGAGATGGGGCAGAAGGAGGAGGGAATAACAGATCTCTCAAGAGTCCCTTTCATTACAAATNTCCCCCCACAAATCACACTTTTTAAAAAAAGAAAAAAAGAAAAGGGTTATTTTTTTTTTTTTTTTTTTTTTTTTTTTTCTGATGTAGCAGAACTCTTCATCTTCTTGGCCATGCAAGTCCTGTGGCTTAGTCATCAGGCCAACCACTCCCACAGGATGGGATAAGCAGTGAGGTTTAAGGAAGTAAGTGGTGGAGTCGGTTGGAAATTCTTGTATGCAAGGAGGAATTTCTTTGACTGTTACCATTTCAAGGCCTCTTTCTAATGGTGCATAATAAACCCTGCAATCTAGTTCACTATTTCTGACCTCTTGTATTTCCAAAATCTTCACTTGAAATATAGACAATTCACAGGTAAATTTAATAGAAGTCAGTATAAACTATCAATATATTAACAATTTTAATTACCCATTGATGAGCACGTTTGTTCCATTAGTGCAAAACAAATTGACGATTCAGGAAGGTGAGAAGGCTCATGAAAATTGGAGAGAACAGATAACCAGAGCCATGAGAGTTTCCAGTGAAAACTGTCTGTCTCATGCTGTTAAATATCTATTTTCTTTGTTACATTGATGAATTCTTAGTATTCTATTCCTCCTTTAGCTTTTAACTTCTGCAAATCTTTAAGTGCTCTCCTTTTTCCAGGAGAACCTTGCACTTAGTTCGTTAGGTATCTATATGTATATTGCACAGGGTGTGTAATAGCACTATTCTAGGTCTATTACCATAACTGTAGTATTAAAGTTCCTATTGGTCTAATAGAGTAATCTTGATCTGAGAGAAGTATAGGAAAAAAGATATACAAAAAAGTTTTGCTCAAGGTGCCAAGAGCATAAAATTAGAGATTCCACCTTATTAAACCTCTTTTTTTTTTCCTTCCTCTTCCCCCCTGAAATGAAGAATAACAACTCTGCCAAAGATAAACAGAAAAAGTACAGTTGGAGTTGTTTGGGGGTTATGCCTCATGATGTTACAACAGTTCTTTGGGTAAAGGAAATATTTCTTCCTTATGTTTTCATGGAAGGGTAGGTACATGTGTAAAATAATTATGCTTGGATCAGCGTATTTGCAGGTTAACAATCAACTGCTGATTATCTGCTGATTCTTGCAAAACAGAAAATCTGTTCTTATACAAACATTAATTATGGAATATCTGACAGAATCATCCCAAACTGGTTTAATTATACACAGCTTTTATACACTCTTTAATTGTGTTTTATACTGAAGAAAGATCTAGACCAGTCCTCCTGCTAAAGCTCTTTTTACATTTTTACATTTGCTTTAGAGCTTAAACTGACTGAATTGTTGTGGATGCTTCACCATCGTAGTAGACAGGTTTTTGAGTAGCTCCCCAACCTCTGTTAATTACCATATCGGGATGAGCCTCCTGTATCACATCAAATGGATTGCATCTATTACATCCAATAAAATTGGTGTGTGATGGTTATTGATGGGGCCTCAACCATCCCAGTTTTATTAAGCCCATTTTTACACCTAGGTTACAAGCTAACAATGCCATTATCTCTCCCCAAAATCCCTTGGCAGTTAGTACTGCCAGCAGCAGTAGAAATTACAGAGGGATTAATCTCTGGCTCCAGCCCCCAAAAGCTTTTCTCCGGAGGTACAGAATGATATGTTGAACTGTGGTAAGCAGTGAAGGATTTAATGAAAAAAAAGCCCCGAGTGCCTGCCTGCATCAGAGTCGGCGTCTGTCCCTTTCCAAACTTGTCAATACCATTTTCTGCCTGTGAAATCCTGCTGGGCTATTGAGATACGCACGATGGCTTGGGCTGTTTTGTTGCAGTAGTTGTTTTTAAAAGACTGACCCTGCAGAAGGTTGGTTGGAACAGTCGATTTTGAAGGAAAATGAGGAGATGGGGCAGAAGGAGGAGGGAATAACAGATCTCTCAAGAGTCCCTTTCATTACAAATCATTCTTCCAGCTGTGGGAGAGGCTTTGGCACAGTGAGCAGAGCAGGGGGAGACAGATCCCGTGGATGAGGACAAAGAGAGACACTGGGCACAAAAGGGTGAAGGAGAGGAGAGGGGATGCGGTGACTTGGCAGGTCACTCCCGCGGCACCCTGCTCGGCCTGATAAGGGGGGCTTTACAGAGGGGATGCTGCCGTGGACACACCTCCGTGCGCACTGCAGAGGCACTGGGGTTTGGGGAAGGAACGATAAGGAACACAATGAATAACTAACAAAGCTCATTTGATGAATGCAGTCATTTGCATTACAGTGCCAAATAGCTTTGCTCCTGGTGGCTGAGTGTCATACCCAACTACAAATATTATTAGTGTCATTTCAATGACATCCAAGGGTGACAGTAGGCTGTATGGGGAGAGAGGATGTTAGGAAGTTTCAAATTTTGCAAAAGAAAAGGAAACCTAGAGAAGAACAAGCTGAGCATCCCTCACTTTTATTTGGTTTAGGGAAGTTATGGCAGGGTTGCTGAAATAGGCTTCTCTGAGTTTGGAAATTGTATACAAATAAAGGAAGAGTACAATACAGACCAACGTCATGCTATATATCATGCCATCTTGTTTGCATTTTTCAAATGCCAAAAAAAATGCATGATAATCACTGATAGCTTCTATGCATAGGTAATGCCTATAGATGCAACATTGACATGTCAGCAGAGCAACCCTCATGACATTTTTGAAGATGCTGTATAAAATGTTAGCACCAATCAGAGACTTCCACATGTCTGTTTTATGTTTTCCCTTTCATTCACGATGTTTTCCAATGACATATAAATAGATACGTTTTATGCTATGTTTTATTCTTCATGCCTCTTTCCCCAGGAAAAAAACTTCATTACTTTTAATGACAGAGGGAGATCGTAGAGGTGAAGTATATTTCAAGCTTTAGCCTAGCACAAGCAAATAGTATAAAAATCCATAACCTAGAGACAACTGCAGGCTTCAGCTTCAACTCAAGTTATGATCTACCACCAGGTCCTTGACCTGTATCATCTGCTTTTGCAGTGCAAAAAACCAGTGGACATACAGGACTTGTACAGTGTATCTGAATGTTAGTTGCAGAATTAGCATTTATTTAGAATGCATAGTCTTGATCCTCAGACACAGAAGTCAAGAACACCCTTGATTTAATAAATAATCTTTGCCTTCTTCAGTGTCCTTTTTCCTTCCCAGTGTTTATTTCCCTGGTGATTTTTTTCCTTTGACATTAAGTGGCCTGAATTCTTGCATATTGTGCTTTCTATGTGTCCATGGTTCATATATGTTTATATGCTCTGTATTTCCACTAGCCAGTAATAGCTAGTGACAGTATAGAAAATGTACGTGCTAAGTGTCAGAAGGTGGAAGGGTGGTAAATATTAGCAAAGAACCTGTGTGAGTCTTACAAGAGAACTTTAATCCTTTGTTCTGGTTTTGGTTCTGAAGAAATACTGGAATACTTCTGATAAATTGCAAAGAGAGTCAATGGAAGTTGAGAGACAAGAGAACCTCAGATTTAAGAAGTTTTGGGGTTTCATCATTCCTAAGAAAGCCAGCAGTGGACAGTTCCCAGCAGCATTTAAGACAGGAATATGTTTGCACAGCCTGATGAAATGGCCAAGGTTTATGTTAGCAAGGGCCCCATCAGGCTGTGGGCAGCTTACAACAATGACCAATCCTTCGCTTGTTTGAGGATCAACAGAATAATTTTCTGATTCAGGTTTTACTGTTGTATGATTATGTTTTTTATTGCTGCCATAAAAGTTACTTAATATTTTTCTCTACTTCTCTTGCAGTTGTGAATAAAGTTGCAGAAGAGCAAGGAATTTCAGAGTTTGTTTTTTGGGGGGTTGTTTGTTTTTTGTTTTGGGGGTTTTTTTGTCAGTAAGCATGTAGATTATGTTTTGGATGTTCAGTTATTGTGTGTAAGATATGATCTGAATCCAAGCTAAATCATTTTTAAAGTTTGGTAGGTATTTAATCAGCCTACAGAAATACTTAAAGAATGTAACTGCTCTAAAATTTCAGTATCTTATGAAGGAAATCAGAAGCCTATGTAAGACAGCAGAATATGCTTTAATCCAGTGTTCTGTAATACTGTTTGTTTTGTCTCCAGATTTTTGCAAATGAATCTTACACATACTTTCTTTCCAGTGAGTCCCCAAACCTAACTGGGAGCACAGTAAGGAAATAATAACAAGGCAACCAGAAAAATCTGCACTATCCCAATCCTTAAAGAAACTTTCTGGCTTTGACATGCTGACATGCTTCAGCAAAAAGTTCATTCATTAGTAGCATTTTGGTTAAAAACCTGACTTCACAATTTTGCCGTTTCCAGAAGTAATAAAAGGAACTTCTTAATTGACAAAACATTTTCCCAGCTGAGATACTGACTTTGCAATCCATGGCCGTGTCAGAGGATTATTAGCTAGAGTCTGAGGAGCCTGACTTCCAGTTGCCGTTATTCATGTGACCTGTGACATGCTGTATGCTTTCTGCCTTTAAAAGCCTGCAGTGTGTGTGGATTTATTTCCAATTAAATAAATACAATTATGCATCATTTCTGGAAGTGTGTTCAGGGGTAGAAAGTTTGCCATCAAAAAGGAAAGAGTATTTATTTAAAGCATTAATGGTTAGATAGGATCAACTCATTTATCTGAAGAGGCTTAACCTGCTGGTAAGCTGGCTGGGGAGGAAATCCCAGTTTTACATTGGTTCAGTGCAACGGGGCTGTGATTCCTGACAGGGTCTCCTGCTGTCTCCAAAGTGTGAAAAAAACTATAACAATAAATCTGTAAGATGATGAACAGCACGTCAACTCTTTCCTTCGATTGCTGTAACTTACTCATAGGCTTTACTGGAACTCTCCTAGAGCTTAAAATGCTAAATGCATAGAGGTGATTTTTCATTTTGGAGATCTGTTGAACGATAACTGTTTTACAGTATTTTTGCAAATAAAACATCATTCTTACAGTTTTCCAAGGTACTCTGCCACTGGAGGGTAATCCATTGTCACTACCTTCAGTTTTCATTCTCACCTCTGTGTGAATGTCCTTTTGTAGTTTAGTCTATTGCCAATGTCAAGCCAAAATTGAGGCATTCTTGCTTATTAACATATTATGAACACACTACACCGCCAGCAGAGCTTAATCTCTCACATTGACTCCTAGTCATCTTTCAGAAGTGTACAGAAAGTGAAAATGGGCCACTTGAAACATTTTAACCTGATTGGAAAAAATCTTTTTTCTCCTTATCCTTGCAGCTCCCTGGTTAAAATTGTGTAGACTGCTGAGCTGAATATGGAAGCACAAAGTGTTGTTCAGATGACCACCCGTCACTTTGTGCTTCGAAGGCAAGTGCTGTGTGACTGACAGATGCAAAGCAGCACATGCTCTGCTTTAAATTTAGCACCGTCAAAATAGTGAAGTACTCTTGCAGCATTATTGCTAAAGATATGCAGCATGAATCAGTGTGTAAAGCTTCATAATTTAAGAGAGGAGGGAAACAAGGGAGGGAGAAAGAGAAAATAAATATGCATGTAACTGAGAGTTATAGGGCTGAAGTCACACCTAAGGGTTGGCCTGAAAATGAAGCTCAAGAGGTTTGCTATCCTTAGGGATAGGAGGGATCTGGTTTTTAAAGGTACATATAGGAGTATCACTTCTCCATACCTGTGAAGGGTGAGACAAATAATGTGCTTAAACAAGCAGTATAGGTTTGGGTTTCAGCCCAAGGAAAACCTTGCAAGAGTAAGAAGGATGGCTTGGAGTTGCTAGTAGGTGTCTGTTAGTAGCAGGTTTTGAGAACAGATTAAATAAACCCCTCTTGGGTAAATCCTTGAGAAAGGAGTGGGTTAGATGACCATCTGAAGTCTGTCTAGGCCTATTTTTCAATGATTTTACATTGTGTGTGTGTGTGCTCTGCTCATGTGTATGTGCAAGGAAGGAGAAAAAGAAGAGATGATTTTTGCTTCATAGGGAACTTGCAAAAATCCCTCCATTCTCTGGTCCCTTTCTGCAATTGCATATATTATAGGAACAAAGGAAAAAATGGGCAGTTTTTTAAATGTTAGTGAAAGCTGTATTTTCATTTGGCATTCTGTAAAGCAGCATAAAAGTATGATGAGGAAAAGTGCAGTTTAACATCACTTAGAGGTAGAAAGGGAATTGGAAAGTAGTAAATATATGGCTTCATTTATATGATTATGCTTATTCAACCTGAGCAGCAAATTCTTCTGATAGAGTAGAACTTGAGGACTCTGGCTTTTGTCTGACCAAACTGCTCATGGCCTAGAGCCAGTGATAGGCCAGGGAGGTGGCCAAGCCCCAGACAGTCCCATCCTATGGCTCACAGGAAGCCCTGTGATCTCCTGCTGGCTGCAGCCAGACATGGCATCAAGCTCCTCAGGCAGGGACCACTGTCCTGCCCTGGGTGTGTGAGTGCAGTGTGCTATGACTGCCCTTCTCCCACTCTCCCTGGAGCGCCTGCCCACAGTCTGGGGCAGGGAGCAAACACATTAGCATCTCTGTGACCTTACAGAAGACAACTCCATACGTTTCCCATCTGAAACTTGGCTAAGGGCATCTGGCCCTAGGTTTTCTCTGTCAGGATGATCCTACTCATTTATCCATGTTGTTGAAGAGTCAGTTTGTCAGGGAACAGGGATTTCAGTTAATCATTTTACAGCCACGGTGGTCCGTCAGTGGTCTGTATTACCTTACGGATAGAATCCATTAAAAAGGTTGCACATTTAAATAGGACTCTTCTCCCTGTCAGTAGACCATAGCTATGAAGTTTGAGATGCCTGTGCAGCTGTAAAATACTATTTTTATGTAGCAGCTGACTGAGACTTCTCTTGCAACTGTTCTAAATGAATGGGTCTCTTTTTGCAAAATATTTTATATAGGATAGTTTTGTCCTCACCTGCTGGGTATCGTTTATTCCTTTGCACAGTGAGTGTGTTAATGATGTGGTTTGAGTGGAAAACAGTCTAACTGCTCATCTGATTAGCCCACTGGAAATAATGGAAGACTATAGCATTGAATTGCCATTTAGCTACCATAGCCCAGGGTGTACATAGAGCATGGCACAGCAGAGCAAAATCATTTATTAACTCCTTAACAACATATATTTAATCAGTTTTTAGACCTTGCAATCAATAAATGCCTTTTACTTCCTTGCCCTTAATTAGTGTATGTTTGTCGAGATCGGCTGATTTGTATGCTTCAAATGGTATGTGATAGTGAATTCTTTACATCATTAAATGGGACAGTATGAATTTTTGTCAGGATACCCTGCAAGGGAAAATAAAATTAAACTCACTGCCTCTCATGGATCCAGTGACTTTTTTTTTTTTCTGAAACAAGTGAGTGAATTATTAAGACTAAAACTTGCAAGGAAGAAATGTCTTATAATAAGGCAGGGTTCATGGGTATCATCATAGTTTTGTTTCTCCACGTTTCTAATTAAAAACCTCGTGTATCAGTGCAGTCATCTATTCAAACAGAAAGCTATGCACAGGTGTAGAGTTTCTTAAGGTAGTGCCCACACTTGCATCAGAAATGGTGTTTACTGAGGTCTGAAAGCTGGTTCCTTATATGGATCAGGCAAAGCATTTGATAAAACCACACGTGAGCAGACGGATCTCTTACCAAGATCTAATTATGCAATTTTAGTCAAATCTGAAGCAGATGCCCTTCTGCTTACCTATTGTTGAAGCCATTTGGTACCACTCTAATGTTACACTGATACCAGACAGGATGGCCCTTTGTATTCCCCACTGAAATAGATGTCTTGGGTGCTAATTTAATAACTTCACAGTCCTGGGAACCAAAGGTGAGTTTCCAGCACACATATGTGCACTTCTCCCTACTAGGTGAGCTGGCTGCCTTCAGGAAGAAGATGCATTTGTTTATGTCAGTAGTGTATGAGAGGAGAATTGACAAGCAGGAGCACCTTAATGGCTTCAAACTACCTGTTAATGATCCTGGTGCTGCTGCCTGCCTGGCAGCCTCAGTCTCCAATTAAGCATCTGCCGGAGCTGGAAGCAGGGCTCTTAATTGGAAAGAAACAGATTCAAAGCAGGTTGCATTTTCTGCCAAGAGAGATTTATCAGTGAAGCCATGCCTTAATCCATTGTATCTCCTTTCCCACCCCCACCTGGCTTTCCTATCTGTGTTCCCCACTGCCGCAGGCACAGCCCTAGAGCAGGGCAGGTAGAGGATGGATGCTCAGCACCTTGGGGAGGTTTGGTTCTCCCCTAACCTTTCTCTGACCTGGGGCCCAGTGATGGATGCTGTCCTAATTGCTGACTTTTCTTCCCCAAGACCCTCCATGGTGCGCATACACCCATTAAGATATATTGTCTAGTACACATTCAGGAGATCTATTTGGAGCTATCTTTTACATAGAAGTGATTGTTTAATTGCAGATTAAAGATTAATGCAAGTATAATGATTCCATGAGGACACTTCAGACAAAAGCATCCTGCGTCAGCCAGCCTGCATCCATTTTTCAATTTGGCCATAAATTTGGCTGGGAATTAAATAGTAAGTAGCCGTGATTGCAACACTGGTCTCTGAAGGCACTCACGGGAATGAAAATAAATGAACAGGCTCTCACACAAAGCATGTTTCATTATGGTCATTAGTGGACAGATCCTCAGCAGGGACTGAAGGTGAAATTGTCTACAAGAAATGTTGGCACATGTCCGGTAAAATTGAAATAGAAAGGAAGTGAGTATAGAAACGTTCAGGTCACAGAGCCTACAGATGACAAACTTATTTTCTCTGAGCCGTGGGCATATGCTGCAGGAGGTGCAAACACAGAGAAGACCCCTGGTATGTGTTCCAGCATAGCTATATCTTATCATTTACTGAGTATGAACAGACTGGGGGAAATGTTTACAGTGTCATGAATGCATAATTATGTATGTTATTTATGTACCAGAAGTTACTACAATTCATTACCCTGGTGACTTTGATGAATTATTAAGGTTTTGCTTTCTGTTATGTTTTTCAGGTAAGGGCCTTTTTATTTTCCTTAAAATGCCCAGCTGGCTGGTAAGTTTATTTCTCTTCCCTTGTGTGACATGCTACGAACAAAATCATAAACTATTTAGGCTGAAGGGAATGTCTGAAGGCCAATGGGTCCAGCTTCCTCCCAGAGCAGGGCTAGTTTTGTGTGTATTGCTCAGGGTCTTCTCCAAGGATGGAGACTGCACAGCCTCCTTGAGGAACCTGTCCCAGTGTCTCACTACCCTTGTGGCACAACGTTTTTCCTGATGTCTGACTGAGACTTCCTATGGTTTGACTTGTGTCCACTGGCTCCTGTCCTGCTGCTGAGCATCCTTAGGAAGAGCATGGCTCTATCCTCTCTATACCTCCCCGTGAGGTGGCGTCAGTAAGGTTTTCCTTGGCCTTCTCACAGGATCAGAACCTCTCTTGTGAGATGGCTCAGAGTTTCAGGTTTCTGGGTATAGAACAAAGTACTGAAGTTACAAATTATTTCAGCTCATTTTAGTTAAAACAGCTTTCTGGGAACTCCCCGAAGTCTTGCTTAGCTTTCAGAAATCTTAGCAGCCACTAATTTTGAATGACAAACTCTCCTATTTCTTCTGGGTAAATAGAATTTTCAGTATAATTGATGCTATTTTGAGACTAACTAGTAATCCTAAAGTTAAAATCATTCTTCTTCTGTAAAAGCAGTATATTATGATAAAATATTTCCTTTTTTTTTCAAGTAACTGAAGAAATCCCCTAGTGGTTTACTGAAATGTAACTGAAGGAATCCATTGAGGATTACTGAAGTGTGTTTGACTCAGCTTGCCATAGTTTCAGTAAAATTAGAATAAAAGTGGTGACATTTTTAAAGATGCTCAGTGTTATGCATTTTGTTTGTTTTCTATTAGCTGAAGAGTCAGGAGCATTTGTTTAAAAATAAGATACAGTTTGCTCCAGTGTTTAGCAACTTTTTCTGCCTTGAAGTTCCACTCATTTCTGTAACTTGTTAAAGGAACAGTAATTTTAAGTTCAAACCCAAAGATATCATTTAACATTAGTAGTAAGCTACAGAATGAGATGATGACTTAAAATGCTGATTAAGCAAATTTCACAGTCTTCCTTATATAAGCCATTTCACGGTTTTTGGTAGGGATCTCCTTACTGTGCCCTTGCCTGACTAGCCCCGTGCTTTATTGCCAGACCTTCCACTTATCCTGCTCTTAGTAGACTGGTCTGCTCCTGCCTGCAGGATGCTCCACTGTACAAATCCTTCCCTTTGAAAAGGGCTCAAGGTGCATCTACTTAACCAGCCCATAAAGATCAAGTTGGATACAGAAGTGATGATCATGACTAGGATAAGGCAAGATAAATTAGTACTACTAGTGCTTCCTCAAAACCTTTCAAAGATCAGGTGAGAAGGTCTTAATCAGCAGTAAGGATGTCTGCCTCAGTGCTGGGGAAGACTTCTGTTATGGTTTTGCTTGTTCTGGTGAAGGCTTGATTTCAAGTCTTCTTGTATTTTGATATTCCCAGCAGCCTTTATGTGGTCTTTTTCTGGCACTGGCTGTCACAGTATTGACAGCTCTAGCTCTGACACCAGTAAGTCTGGCTCTTGCACATGCACTAGCATAACAAGTAGTGAAACAGTCACACTTGCCTAAATCTTTGCTGGGACTACAGCATACATATTTATTCTGGGTTAAAAATGCCTTATGACATGAGGAATAGGGCCTAGATCCAGCAAACTATTTAGGATCTTGAGTATTTTTTAAACTTGCTGGTTTACATTTCTTTAAGAAATTGGGGGCCTTTGAACCAGGATCCAAGTGTTTTCCTTCTGTGGAAGGAGTAAGCTACAATGAAATGTAAGAAGCATCCTTGTGAAATCAGAAGCAGATTAATGTTGAAATATAGCTCAGCAAAGCTCTGGTTTCTCAGGAACTGTGTGATCTACCTTACCAGATCAATACAATTTATTTATTTCTGTTATTCACTTGTCTTTGCTGAATTAGGGCACTGTGATGTGTATTACTAGATAACATCACTGCATTTTTCAAGGATTCTGTGTTTATCAAAGTTGCTGGTGTAAAATATTTTAAATGGGACGAAAAGGCAATCTATTACATACTTGCCAATTTTTTGTGATGAACTTCTTCAGAGATGTAAGTGTTTTGTAGGATAAATTTATTAGCAGTCTCTATTTTGGCAGCTGAGATAATAATGCATGAGGAGGTGCTCTTTTTACTTCAAAAGACCAGCAGCTCTTTGAATATATTGCCATTATGGTTTTTAGAAGGTAGCCTTACTATAAATAAGTTAGTGCTATACTTCTGGTAGTGAATTCAGAAAGAGAAGGAGAGAAAGAGAGAAGATTATTCACCCTAGGCATGTTTTATTTGTCTATGTGAGTTATTACAAGGTTTTAACTATTCACAATTGTTAGTAATCTGTTATTAATTGATCAATAATTCAAGTAGCATAGGGCACAGGCTGTTCCAGTAAGTGTCCATGCCTTTACAACAATCTCTTTGTATAGATGTGCAAATACAACTGTGATAAGGGCTTTTTGCATGGAAGTGCTAGTACTTCATGTACAGTGATGCTGCACTTAGTGATAGCTTTAGTGATGCATACACGGGGTAAGCTGTTAGCACTGTGAGGAAGGCATCTGTCTTGTTTCATATAGAACACTAAACTCACTGAACTAGTTTCAGAAATGTGAGTACTCTTTTCCGTCTCGTCGTTTCTTCTAGAAGCCGGTTTAAATATCCAGTCTATTCTTAGTAGGATATTTCTTTTGTACCGAGCCAACAGTGAGATTTTATAGAGAGCGCCATCAATCATAGTCCAGCATTGCTTCAAGATAATTTACTTAGGATAGATTATTAAAGAAAGATTAAGGATGTGTTAAAATAGTTTATTTTATATTAATAGCACACCTGAAAGATGTGTGGTCATTCCAGGGTGCTCCCATAGGCTATTTATATGAAACAAATGAACTCTGCATATAGTATATCCATTACAATTGAATATCTGGAGATACAGAGGTCATGGAGGGAGTTCCTTGGACAAGAGGCAGCAGTTAACTGGGGAGAAGATGGCTGAGCTAGGACAAAAAGGTGCATAAAAGGAAATATGAAAAAGCTGTGAAACAGAAATACCTGCAGTTATTCTAATTCTTGGAATCAGTATGTGGAATGGGAAATCTTAATTAAGAGAACTGAGGAGAGAAATTGAATTTTTGCAGCAGGAGACAAAACATTAGCAGTCCTGCTCCGAGTGGGCTGTGCTGGGTGGGAGAGAGCGAGAACAGTGTAGCCCAACAATGTGCTTGCTTTGGCTGTTGATCAAATCTTTCCAAGCAGGCTGTTCTCTCAGCAGCAGCCTTTGTGGTCTGCAGGAACCAAAGGAAATACTTGCTTTTCCATTGGTGGCGTTACAGTATATCGATGAGTGAGGAGTCATGAAATCAGTAAGGGTAGCTAGAAGATTAGCTGTCCTAAGAGACCCTGCCAGGGTATGTACATGTAAACATGTAAGTGGGATGGTTTTCACTATCTAGAAAGCGCTTTAGCTGTGGTTTTCTCCTAGATATGTATCTCCCTTACTGCTCTGAATCAATTCCTCAAGACACAGGAAGCAGGACATGACTCCAGTTTGGAATCAATGCTGCTCGGGGAGTGCTGAGAGCAAACTCCCTCTTCACACAGAACTTTCCTGTGATCTCTTGGTCCAGTAAATTCCCTTTGTATTGCATGTGATCTCAGAGGGAGACTGGGAACCCGCTCCAGGAACGCCTTTGTGAGACTTCTGGCAGTTTTTAATTCGTCATGTGCTGTGTGTAATCAAAACAGAAATTGCTCAGATGCTGAAAGATTGGTACCTGATGAAATTGTGACAGGAAATACTTCTAGCTCTGATCTGGTGTTTGCAATGTGTGAGGGAGAGAAATCTGTTCTTGTGGGGTCTTTTATTCACTGTGCTTTCAAGAGCTGGAACAATCTGTCTCTGTGCTTATTTAATTAATGTGATGTCAACAGCAATAATGTGTTAAATAATATAGAATGAGTTGTAAACAAAGCAGGATTTGAGTCTTCCAAATATACCACAACCAAAATTAATTGGCCAACCTCAGGGGAAATTGTAGTGCTGAGCCTTCTTCTTGGGCTTTGTTTCCTTTTTTATAAACAGTGAATTAGTTTCAGTTATGAAGCTTCATGAAATATTACCAGTTTTGCTGTCTCAGTTTGAGAAATAGCTCACACCCTCTCTCAAAAAAAGAAAAGGGGAAAAAAAAAAAGAAACAAAACCCACCCCCACCCTCCTCATGGCTGTTAGAGGCATAAAGCCAGATCCTTAGCTCAGAATCCATCTGAACGGAGACTGGAAG
>VYZX01008704.1:322649-335919 GCA_013401335.1 Brachypteracias leptosomus
CAGTATTATAGATGAAATGTAGATGAAAGTGAATGCTGGAGAATTGCTTCTTATTCTCACATTGCCAATGCTCTGTGATACCAAAAGATGTCCACAGTGCAGTGTCCTTGCTGATTTTGTTAGGGTGAAGAACAAGTCTCTCTATTTTTAAGGTTGAGCACAGTTAAATGCAAAACTCTTAAGGACACTGAAATTCAGTTTGAATTTTTCTGATAGTTGTTGTGATCATACATCATTTGAGGGTTGGTGTTCCAAATTTGAGGTCACTTGAGGCTTCAGAGGTGTATTCCCAAAACAAGTTATATTTTCTTAAAACTGAAAGGTCACATTACAATTTTTTGTGTATTCAGGAATCAGAGCTCAGTTTTGATTATGTTGTGTATGCTTCACCCACCCAACGCCCCATCTTATGTAGGATATGTCTGCTACTTGGTGGCAAAATGGAAAATGGCATAAATAGTTATTCTTGAAAAAATATGAGCCTACTGTAGGTCTGCATCGAATATGCTTAACTGCAAATATGAAGTGTTGAGTAGTAAATAGTGATTGCCATCTTCCTCTTTAAGCCAAAGACCTGGTTGGCTCTACTGTACACTGGCTATACTTCACATCCAGTTAGTTGCATGAAATACAGCCTAAGAGGAGTAATTATTTTATCACAGTCTGCTCCTTTTGATGAAGATTTTCTTCCATTTGGGGAGACAGAATCTGCAGCAAGCAGAAGAGTTTCAACACCTCTCAGGAGGATTTGCACAGGTACACATTTTGAGTGGAGGGGAAAAGTGGCTGAAAAATGAAGGGGCAGGAGAGGGGATTTGTGTGGAACATGGGCAACGTATAAGGAGAAGATGATTGCCTGTAGTGTAAATAACCCAAACATTTTAATAAAGATGGTTTCTGGAGCAGAGTTTTTCAGTGATCCAGTTTTTAGCGCAAAGCCCAGATGTAGTTATACTGGCATAACTGTGAGGCAAGGGTCACCAGTGTTGAGAGAAGTAATAGCCAGGGTGGGCAGGGAGATTTGTTAAACTAGTTTAGCATGCAGGAGGTGGTGGAATAAAATTAAATGGTGTACCTATGCTTCAGATCATTGTGGGATTTGCTAGCCTTCAAGTTCAGCATATATAGTGTGGAAGGTGTTAAAGTACAATTTGAAGAAAAGGATGATTACACATAGGGGGGGAGGCAGAGGGTAAGTAGGATATAATGAATCATAGACTAAGCAGAAGCAGACAGTTACAAAGCCAGGCTAAACTGATAGACTTTTTGATTAGCAAATGCCTGATCTTGATGAAGTGTATGTGGTAGGTCCTCTTTGTGTGGGCTTCAGATAAACAAAAGTATCTGATATGGTATTGTAAGGGAAAATAAAAGCTCAAGTGGAACAGAAATGGTTAGATAAGCCGTTGTAAGGACAATATGGAGTTGACTCTGGAGGAATATCTATGTACATGTAGTGTTAAAAAGGAAAGTGAAGGACTGGAGAGAGGTTACTGCTGGAATTTCAGAAGGGATTGTCTTTGCAGCAATCTTGTTTAATACGTTTTTAGTGACCTTTGCAGAAGTATCAGTAAATTTCACCTGCAGATTCCTAATGACATGTCTAGTGTCTTCTAAAATACCAATGGCTTCAGCAGGACTGGAGAGGATTGCCTGGGAACCCTGAAGGGAGAAAGGAGGAGGGCAGGAGAGAAGGCGGCTAAATATTGAGGGGAAAAGGTGGAGGGAAAAATGAGAAATGCTGTAATGAGTCATGGTTTATGAAATACAGTAATCAGAATATAATAAGGAGAAGAGAGCCAGAGATTGAGAGTCTCATTTCTCTCATTTTCTCCGCTACTGGGAGATTTCCTAATACAGCTGTTGTGCCCATTTGACGGGGATGGAGGGAGTATTTCAGAGGAGTAGCCTTCATCTACCCACACTAGCTCCTTAACTCCAACCCTATGTTAACTCCAACCCTACGCTGGTTAGATTATATTTAATTATTTAAATTAGAGCTTCAGAAAGTGGTGTATAATTTCTTGCATTCCAAAATGTCCCATAACCTGATTGAAAGACTTCCTTGTGGAGTGAAGGACATGATTTCATATTCACTTTTGCTGAGTTTAGCTTTCCCAGTTTCTAAGCAAATGACTTATTTGTTAGGCTACTGCGTCAGGATGCATCAGACCCCAATCCTTACTGTCCTCATTTATTAAGGGAAAGTGTTGTGTTTCTTTAGTTTCTTACCTTTAAAGAAGTCTGGTTGACTAGCCAGAGTGTGGAATAAAACAAAAGACCTTGTGGGGAGAAATGGCTGCTTAACTGCCAGGCTTTGATGGCAGCTCCAGGAGTACCCTTTGAGTTTGCCTCCAGCCTCTTTGCGTGATGCCTCTTTGCTTGCCCTGTAGACCACGTGAATCTCCTGCTGGACAGCTTCTGAGGGGCTTTGTGCTTCCTCCTACCCAAACAGCAGAGGGTGAAATGAGGATACTGAATCCTTTCTGGTACTTATGGACCTCATCTGCTGATCACACACGAGGATGTCAGATGGGACAGCATTGCACTCTCTGAGATCTCAGTATCACAAGCTGCTCCAAGTAATCCCTCTCTCGCTCGATAGAGCTGTGCAATGTACTGGATGTGATGGCTTGCCTGCAGCTCATTTCCACTGACTGTGGCAGGCATCAGAGGGAAGCTGGAGATTAAGATTGCATGGCTGGGTACCTAACCTCGCCATTTTTGGGTTTTGCGAGGGGGAGGTGGGGGTAAAAAAACCCATGTTCTGGATATGTGTAAGATAGCACTGGCTACCTTAACTGTGTTTTAGTGAGATTTCTGAACTGACAGCTGAGCGTAATGTTTCTTTCATTTGGTATTAATAAAAACACTCAAGGCCAGTATGCAAATGCTCTCCCACAAGAAAAATCTTCTCTGAGAATCTCCATTAAGAGCAGATTTGTCTCCTACATATGTAAATATTAAATTTTCACAGAATTCAAAACCTGCAGACCGTTTCTCAGATGTTTTGCTTGTTGCCTAAAAATATCAATAATTAACTGCAAAGTGGTCACAGTGAGAAACAAAACCATGAATATTAACTTGGTAGGTTTATTTTTAAATTGTCAGCTTAAAAAGCTCCCTGTGCCATTCCTGGCTGGAATCTCACCCAGTATTTCCCATCTTGTGTACAAATAGCAATCAAAGAATTTTCTTTATCCTTAGATCTTGGAGGCAGATCTGAAACACAGCAGACAAAATGGCTAATGCTTGGAACACAGAATGGTGCTATGAAGGTTGGAGACCTGCAGTCAAGTGGTTCACTCTCAGATATGGAAGCTGACCAAATTTCCCCAGTGGCCTGGCCTTAGGTTCCATGTCAGTGACCAAGCCCAACAAGTGTCAGGACAAATTCAAATGGCAGAATTGATTGCTGGGAATGATTTATGCCTGTCTGCCTCTTTTCAAGTAGGGAAGGTTTGTTTAAATTTTGCACTGCCATTTTCAACTGGCTTCAGACACTTCTCAATTTATTGGAAGTGTCTCTGCCTTTTAGCTGTGGTTCTTTTCATCAATAATTTTCTGCTATGACATTTTCCTTGACTAGCTTGTAAAGCTAGCTTACCGTGAAAGTTTAAAGGAACCTGGCTTTCTTAAAGAATATATCTATCAGCAGTACAAGCCCTACATGATGTGGATTTTGAAATAGGAGCCTATTTAATTTTAAACTTAAGGGGGAAAATGTGCTTTCCTCCAACTGAACCTTTTGAAAACATAACCTTTGCAACAAATAAGCTGAGAAGAAACCCTTGAATCCAGGTACATTTTAGCTGTGAAAGTATGTAGAATGAGGACTTGGTTGAAAGCTGTGATTGCTACAATATGTCTATCCAGTTGCAAGCCTATGCTGCTCCTATCTGCCCTCTGTTTAAAGGGCAAAGAAAAATTTTACAAGCTGTGATGTTGCAGCATCATATTTTGGTTTCTGTGAGAACAGAAGTAGAATATTTACAGTTGGAAGGGACCTAAGATAATCATCTAATCCAGCTGCCTTATCAATTCAGGGCTGACCAAGTTAAAGCATATTATTAAGGGCATTGTCCAAATGCCTTTTAAACACTGACAGGCTTGGGCCATCTACCTCCTCTCTAGGAAGTCTATCCCAGTGCTTGACCACCCTCTGGGTAAAGATATGTCTCCTAATATCCAGTCTAAACCTCCCTGGCACAGCTTTGAACCATTCCCACGTATCCTATCACTGCATACCAGGGAGAAGAGATGAGCACTTCCCTCTCCACTTCTCCTCAGGAAGCTGTAGAAAGCAATGAAATTGCCTCTCCGCCTCCTCTTCTCCAGACAAGCCCAAAGTCCTCAGCTGCTCCTCACAGGACATTCCTTTCAGCTCTTTCACCAGCTTTGCCCTCCTTTGGACACATTCAAGGACCATAGCATTATTTTTAAATCATAGGGTCCAACCCTGCACACAGTACTCAAGGCAAGTCTGCACCAACACTGACTACAGCAGGACAATCACCTCTTTTGTCCATCAGGTTATCCTGTCTTTGATGCACCCTGGGATGAGATTTGACCTCTTGGGTGCCAGGGCAGCTGTTGATTCATGTTGAGCTTGCTGTCAACCAGCAGCCCCAAATCCATTTCTGCAGGGCTGCTCTGTAGCCCCTCCTCTCCCAATTTATACTTGTGCCCAGTCCAGAAATTTTGTGGGTTTGCACAGTTTTTTGCCTCCCACTAAAGAAGGTTGCCAAAGTTAGTGTAAGTAAACACTAGAAGACAGAAGTCATCGTAAGATGACCAGTATGACATCTTAAAGTCTTAAAATTACTTCATTTTTTCAGGAACTTTCTTTTTATAGATACTAGGTGGGTTTTAAAGTTTATTAAAAGCATTTCTAAATAGTCAGCTGTTAATCGTTTTTTTATAAGTGGATACAGAACTTTATAAAATAATTCTGTGTATGTAATTTGTATATTGCCAGCAGGAATTTATGTACACCTAGCACATTTAATGTATAATGTAAAAAAGAAAGTGCTTTATTTCTTCTTTCACTGGTATTTCCCTTTTTCTTTTGTGAAATGTCATATAAATGTCATACAAATAAAAAAATTTAAAAAAAGAAAACCACATTTTTAAAAGGACTTAATTCCTGAGACAAAGCAAAGATGATGTTGCCCTTGTCTTCGTATCCCTCAGTGTGCCATGGTTAAAGTACTTTCATTGTCTAGGCCATAAGCTTCATTTTCAGGCATGCCTATTTTAATTCATGTCCCCTTATAATTCATTGTCTAAATTCTCAGCACAGATGTATAATCGTTATTTTTACTGCAGCAATATCTAGAAGACCCTACTTACTTTGGGGCTCTGTGGTGCTTGATACTGTATAACCAAAATGACACGATCTTATAGGATTTTTTTTCTAAATATGTAAGTATAGGAGCTATAAAGTGTGGATTGCAGTATTTTTTCAGTGTTTTAATTAAACTGTTCATGCTGCTTTTACATAAGATAATCAAAAGCCTGTTAAGTAATCTCATTACATATTAAAGGATAACTCTGTTGCTCCAAACAGGACAAATTATTTGTTATTGTAGAAGGTCTTTTCTGTTCCGTGTGCTAAACTGCACCATCTGATGTTAGTGCATGGCAATTGAAAGCAACAAGAACTATCCACGTGTATCCAAAGGCTGTTTTTTTCTCCGAATAGTTAATACAGAGGTTCTTCCAGATCTGCTTGGATTTCAGTGATATTGGTAGTAATGCAAGGCAATTGTACAAATCTAATTCATGCAACATATTCAGTGGCTAGTCAACTGCTCAACCTTGGCTGCCAGCCATGTGTAAGCTCTCTGCCATATTTCTCAGCCATTTGGTCCTTAACAGCCTTGTCATGCCTTGAAGGGCTGGAACAGCAGCTCTGACAGTCTTGCCATACACCCAGAATTGCATGGGAAAAGGAAACTGATGAGCGTTGTGGGAACTTCCTTGATAATTGCTCTTTGCTGATTTTTTGAGAGTCCATTACAGAAACAAGCCAACTACTTCATTCTCTCCTGAACCTATATGGAGGAGATTCATGTGCAGACCTCATGCAGGAGAAGGTTCCCTTTGCAGGTGTTACCTATGGAAACCATGCAGGAGTGACTGTTACTGCTCATGCTGCAGTATCAAACCCAAGGAGATAAAGGAAGTCAAAGGAACAAGAGAAAGATAAGGGAGGGAAGCCAAAGAGGAAAAATGGAATAAAACAAGAGGAAGGAAGTGACAAGGGGAGGCAGAGATATGGAGAGTCAAAGGACAGAGACACTCTGGAGGGAAGAACAGACAGAGAAACACTGGCACAGAAATAGCAGCTGTAATTGATTTTCAGCCAGGAAGGAGCTGCAGCTTTTACTACTGAAGATGTGTACGCAGCCATGATGCTGTATAAATAAGATAGAATTAAGCTGGTCCTAATATTCACATCCCTTACCATTTTTCCTGCTAAGAAGGAATGTGGCAATCAAACTTTAGAAATGAACAACTTAAAATATTTCTGTGTCAGTGCAGTATGCCATGACTCAGTAGAAAAATAAAGTAATCCTACATGACTAGCCTTTAAAGGAGGATCAAAGTAGTAGAGAGCAAAGCAAAAGGGAAGAAACAGACACAAATATGTTTCATAAGATCCCTTTTCTATCCATATACATGTAGTTTCTTTTGTGTTCTTTGTGTGTAACTAAACATGTACAAACAGGCTATTGTTATTACCTGCTCTCTTGGTGTTCAAATAAAAGTTGCTCCTAAGCTTTGTAAGAGCTGCTGGGAACTTTCGGGTACAAAAGCATCCAATGGACTTTTAAATGGCAGGTAAGGCCCCATCATTTGCTTTGTTTTATCAAATGAGTGGTTCCTCTGAATTCACATTATCTTTGAAAAAGAGATCAAGGAGATGCCATATGCCATGTCCCAGAGGCAGGTTGAAGTTAAACTTCATTGTAATTTATTGCAGTCAGCCCCCATGGCTGAGTGAATCTAAATACATGTGAGCTTGTCAAAAGTATTTTTAAAATGTTTAGCCCTGTAAAAAGTTGGAAGGAATTTTTGCAAGTATTATTATGCCCAAAAAATTGCCAATATGCTTCCTCTGGAGCAAAGCCATGAAAATCAATGGAGAACAACAGTGTCAAATTAGTGTCAAGGCAGCATGAGAGAAGAATGGGAAAATGATGAAAGGGATCCTCTTAAGTTTTATTTCAAGAGAGGAGGAGACTTTTCTATTCCTTCAAAATTAAAATTAAAACAGCTAGACAGAATCATAGAATCATAGAATAGAATCATAGAATGATTTAGGCTGGCATGCCAGAAAGACATGCATGTTAAAGTAGAACAAGTCTGTTGTACGTTCATTGAAGAAAAGCAAACACAGGTGCTTTTAGAGAACACTCTAACCTTAGCACTTCGTGTGGTTGGCACCCTAGCAGGACGTTGCGTTGGGCTAGATGTGTGGAAGCACCCAGGAACTGGCCAGGGCTTCAGTGAGGGTTGGGACTGCATTCGGCACTGTGACATTGGGCTTAGCATCACTGCTGTTTTGCAGTGTGGAATGCTGGCACATGGAGCACCTGCTTGGACAAGGCAAAACTCTACTTCCCAGCGAGGCTGGAGGCAGTGTGCTGTGTCGGCTGCTGTTCTCCGCAGCTTTGTAAGAGCCAGCCCAGTGTGCTTGCTGGTGGATGTGCTGGCAGAAGCTCCCTTGCTGGGACGGGGATTGCTGTGCGCAGGGGAAGCAGGCTTCTGCTGCTGGCACCACAGGCAGGAGCAGGGCGGTGGGGCTTGCTCCTGCACAGCTGGAGCAGGTGGGAGTTAGTCCTCAGTTCTGAGAGAGCTCTAGCTCTTACTGGGCTATCTTAAATTGAATTTTAAACTAAAAAATAAAATCTGCCTTGTGCTTAACTGCATGCCTTAAATGGGAAATTTTAATAATGTGCCAACAGCAGCAGTTTGGAGTATCTTACTGAGGAAAAGGTCACTGTGCCCATAAGTTATCCTAGCATTTGATCAGTGGACTCTTTTCCAAAGACTTTAAGTCTCATTATTCACTGCTTATAAAGTCACTTGAGATATAAAAAGTCTTTTTATAGTAATGAAAGAACTCCCACAATTAGCCCGAAGGCAGCCATCTATCTTTTTAAACTACTCAGTTCGGAGGAGACCAAGAGTTTCAGGCGTCTGTACGTGGATGAATTGTTATGACAGTGATAAGTGTAACATTCATGTGGCAATGCCAGCCATGGCTGAGTTCATGGAAGGCTGGAGGGTTTTGTAGAGGTGAAAGAGAGACTTTTTTTGTTAGTGAGATGTAGAATATGATTTCTGAAAAGGAGAAAAGTGACTATGTGTTATTTACACAGTCCTGAAATCTGCCAGTTGGCCTCTTCCATTTTTCTTTGGGAATTGCAGATGATTAAAGAATGTCATTAGTTTGATCTCCTCCCTGAGAAAAGTGCATGCTCTAGAAGATAAATTGGAGAGTGAGCTTGTGGTAGAGCAGAGACACCATGAAGTTCACAAGAGACTACACCATTCAGTTCAGGGGCTTAGAGATAAAAATTACTTGTTCTGAGCATACACACTGGCCTTTGATTGTGTTTTTCCCCACCATCAAAGGGTTGTTGTATGTGGTAGATCTCGTGAGAGATTTATATAATGTCCTATCCACAAATACAAAAAGTTTGCAGTGATTAATGTACTAAATGATGGTCTAATTATATCAAGAAGTAACTCAATGTATTTTATGCATGCCACAGCTAGTTTAGTCTTTATTGCCCTCAGGCAGAATCCTAATATCATCAGAAAAACTGTTTGTCAATATTAAAAGCAATTTACATAGTAAATACACTCTAGCCTTGGTACATCACCATCTGGGTTAGCTGAGCATTCGTTCTGGTACCAGGAGGTGCTGGTGAAGGCAGGCCTCATGAGTGTTCAGACTGTCCAGCTGTCACCATAAGAGGATGACAAGTGCCAGCATTCCTACCCCATGGGAAGGGAACAGGTTCAGTGAGAGGACAATAGGAGGTCTTCAGGAAAGGAAAGATGAAGGGTGCTGGGATTGGCAGGCATGAGATAAAGGAGAGCCCTGGGGAGCAAAGAAGGGTCCACACTGAAAGGAAAAGGCAAAGTGAGAAGAGCAGACAGCCTGTGAAAAATGAGGGAAGAGACACCAGAGGTAGCAAAGCAAGGAGAAGAGAATGAGACTGGGAATACCAGCTGGAAAAGGGTGCAAGAAAGATGGCCACAGCAATTAGTGACAGGTCTGCTGTGCAGATTGAGGGAGCCAGGAAAGGAGAATAACAGCTCCTCACAAATGCATATCTACCAGCACTTGTCTCTGGGCAGCTCACTATGAAGTGAATACAGTGGTGCTTTAATTTAATTTGATGCTTTCATTTCATTTTAACACAGACCCAGAGAATTGCACATAGTAATGCATTCTCCCTTTCAGAAGTCAATCTTTTCTGAGCTGTTGCTGTGCTTTCTGAACTCTGCTTTCTGAGCTGTTCTGAAGGTGTTGAACATCAGCACTAAAGGACTTGAAGGTACCTTTGTGAGATGTGCATTGCTCTAACACAATACATTGAGGAGGTGGAGGGGGTATTCTCCAGTTATGCAGACTGTCGAGCCTCATGTTATGAAGTACAGGAATTCAGGTCACATTTTGGCCACAGGTTAAAACTGCTAACTGAGTAGTGCTTTTAAACTTTTTGGGTAGGCATAGTTATCCTGGCGGTGTGAATTTTAGCATATAAGTGTTTTTCTGAAATATGTCCCAAGGTGAGAGCCCAGATCCATTAAAAGACTTTAGGCTTGGAAATGTCAGGTGTCTCCCAGGGTGGACTTTTCTATACACTGTTACAGGAGATTGAAATGCTCAAAGACGTTTATGGTGAATGATGGTTGTAACAAACCCAAGCGGCTCAAAGTAGGCTACAGGTGTGCATCTAAAACATCGCCCTTTTCCTGTACTGGATGGAGATGCTTCTTGTAGTAGTAGTTTTGTTTTAGTTAGAGGTGGCTGGGTAGAGAAGATAAAATTGTGGAGAAAAAGATATTACAGTAGAGTTGGTATTTGTTGGAGAACCAAAGTTGCACAAGCACTTCTCTATTAGTTAACTTGCTGACTAGTTTGCTATAGTTTACTGCAGTTGTGATGAGAACTATTTCTCCATTCCCTGTACCATTACCTGAGGTACTTTTTCCATCTAGTTTAAAAATCTTTTGATTTCCCTAGGATAGCTTGTTAGACAATACTTCCAAACTCTCCTTCATAGGGAGCAGTTGCAGCTGTCAGACCTGCCCACAGATGGATGAATTGCAGTGGACATCTCTGACAAAATGAAGCATCATCTTGAGGTCAGTTGAAAGAAGGATGTTTTTTTCTGACGGCTGCTGTTTAGATAATCAAAATTGCCAAGAAGTCACTGCGTTGTCTCCCTCTGCAAGGAGACTTTACAGAGTGGAAATAGGTATATTTCTATGTTTTACCACTTTCTGTAGCATTTATTTTTTCTTGCTTAGATTTTGACTTAGCCATAAGCTTTTCAGCCACAGTCGATTTCTGCTAAATACTGGGAAGTGGAAGTGGTGCTGGTTACACATAGGAAGATGCACAGAAGGCTGCAGTAGTGGGCATTGCCTGACTCTCTTCAGTATTGTTGAACCAGCTACCCAATCTATCAAACAGGACAAACCTCAGCTCTACAGGTAATGGAGATGTGATTCTTGTTACAATCCTGTGGTTCAGCTTGAGGGAAACAGCCTGAGCTTGTGTGTTCAGCAGCTTGTGTAGCTTCTAGGAGGGATGACAAGATTTCAGGGTCAGGGCAACAAAGGATCAAGTGGGAACAAGCATCGCTTAACTCATCTGGCTAAGGAAGAGGAAATGTCATTAACAAGCATAATAAAAGTTGTCCCTTAACTGAACTAGCATGAACCCTGACTGAGATTGTGATACTGGGTAATGGCTGAATTTGCTACCTTTCAGATTAATTTGCTGAAGAAATGCAGCTTAGTACTGAACTGTAACCTAAAAGGTCAGCATGTCAAATGCCCTTTCTATAGATGAGCTATCACGTTTGCGCTAGCAGAAGAGTTGCACTGTCCTCTCCAGCATGCCTGTCACTGGTAGCTCACCTGTCCTGTGCCCCCCTGTCCTGCCCAGAGAGCCTTATAGCTGGTGTCCCTCAGTGGTGGAACTTTTCTAGAGTCAGTATGTGCCAAAAGCTGTAAGTCTGGGAGGAAGGTGGTACTGTTTTGTTCTTTTTCTGTCTTGCAGCTAGGGAGGGCTAAAGAAGGACAGGTCAAACTAAGAGACAGTGTTCAATCCTTTGTGCCAGTTTGCCGTCCAAGGACACACCCAGAGTGTGGCAGCCTGGGTGTATTTAGGGTGAGGGACTGGAGGTGAAGAGACTGCTGTGATGAGAGAAGGTTTAGCACCTGTCAGGTCAGAGGCATCTTCTTCATGGGTGTTGAAATCTCTTAGGACAGTGAGCCTTGTGTGAACTCCATCATCATGTCAGACAGCATCTCTGTCATTTCACTCTAAAACCCATTATGTCTGGACATCTCTGCTTTAGCAGAATTCTCTGGTTATTCTTCCCTTTGCCCTTACTGATTAAACAGAGGGTCTCCAAGGATTTTACTTCAGCAGAGTTAATCTTGAATTTCAACTTGCATATGCCGGGTATTTGCTGAGGATAGAGGTTATCTCTTGTGCTGCTAGGTGACACCTTTTGCAATGGTTGCGTTCACATGACTACATATCTGTTTTCCTTTTTTGCCCTTTTTCTCTTAATATGGAGGACATAAAGACTACAGGAAACATATCAACATTTCTGGCCTTCTTGATTCAAAAATTCTGGCCAGTGTTAAATTATCAAGAGCAGAAGAGTGTTAGAAGGCAAGGCTATTTAATTTCTCAGTTACAGATGTTAAGTCCTGAAAGCAGTCTTCAGCAAAGAATTGATTTTTCCTTTTTTTTTTTTAAACTCAAAATGTGAGGATAACCTAACAACTGTTTGCCTCTATTTTTTTATAGTCACTGTTTTGTTACTTAGTCCTGTCCAGTTACTTCTCTGCTCACACCTCTGCGTGAGTGTGAATAAGCCTATGTACAGTGGTGCTGGCATTAGAAGTGGCAGTTGGCTAATGTCAGTTGATTTGTGCATGAAAGACAAAGCCCATTTGCTTGTTTATTTTCTGGCATTGACGAAGTTTTGCATGTGGATGGATTTGGAGCAAGAATCCAAAGGGGATGGCCAGGATCCAGGCAGTGGCCACCAGTCACTCTGGGGGAGATGTTGACAAGTGGCCCAGACTTTGCAATGTGTCCAAAAGCAGGGGGAGAGTGTTCATTAAACAGAAGCTTAATCAAACAGGGCAGGAGAATGGTTTACATGAGAAAAGATATATTCTTTACTTAACATTCACAACTTGCTTGTGGATTAATTAGCCCATCTGCTACAACAAATGTATTCCCTTGTCTTTGTGTTGACTGTTAAAAGTGACTGATTTCTCTATCCACTTAAAATAGTACCCTGGATTCCACTGAAAGTAACCTTTCTGAGGCAAGGAATTTATTTAATCATCCACTAAGAACCTGTAAGTGGCTTGCTGTAAATAAGTGCTCAGCTGTCTACAGCTCCCAGGGTAACTATATGTGTGTTAAGTTGGGGGATAATTCAGGAGGCAGAAAACTCTTGAAGAATCTATGTGAAGAGAGCTTCCAACCCCATCTGTAGTATTGGGTTTAGGTTTTAAAATAAATTCTCTCTTCTCAGCCCCAAGTGGGCAGGACAGCTGCCAGCATAGAGTAATTCAGCTATAGATTTTCTTCTGAGAAAGGCAGCATTCATAAATTAGGTGACCTTTATGCAGATTGACAAAGTGTGTTGATGAACTTCAAGTGACAATTTAAACAAGTATTGGGTGTCCAAAGTGCTCGTATTTCATAAGAAAGCAACTTAAAGGATGGAATGTTTTTAAAGTCTTTAAATTAAATACGCATTTAAATGAAAATAGAGGTCAGCCATAGGTTCCCAGGATAAATGAAAATGTCTGTCTTTTGTGATTTTTCACACGCATGTGATTTTAAAATATTATTATTCTTTAGAAATAAAATTTGCATGTAAATGGCATTGTCATGAATTTATGTCCGTTTCCTCAGAATAAGGGATAAGTATTGACTGACGTGAATAAAAAGAGCTTTTGGTTTTTTTAAAAAAAATCTAAT
>VYZX01008704.1:364028-409868 GCA_013401335.1 Brachypteracias leptosomus
GACACAAGGCAGCCAAGTGTAGAGTTTACCTTTGCCATACTATGGAGTAATGTTGAATAATTTATTAACTTTTGTTAGTCATACTGGTCTACAGTGCATACAGTAAACTAGTCTTCTTGGCTTTCACAATGTCATGAGTGGACAAAATTGAAAAATGGACATAGAATGAGATGAGACAATATTATAGTGTCCAGCACCTGGACTCTAAACCCTTTAAAGGTGAGGCAGTGTTTGTCTTTTTAAACCTCCATTCCACTAGGTCAGCCCAAGAGTTACAGTTCAGTGGAAAGAATTCAATCAATGTCTTCACTAATTCCATGAATAGAGTAGATCAGATATAAGAAAAATAATATTATCACGGAGAGTCTCAGGGATTCCCTGAATCTTCTTATTCCCCAGCAGTTCCTGGGCAAGAGACACATCAGGTCTTGGGTTTATTGTGAGTTTCAAAGCTACCCAGTTGCCTCCAAATACTGGACATTCTTGCATAGGCTTTGAGAGTCTTACATTCAGAGGAGGGTAGCTTGCTGTTCATTGCAGCTAATTTGAGCTCTCATTTCTTGTTTACCTTATTTCCCACCCATACAAAAATTTCTTCTCATCACATGAAAGTGTGAGAAGGCAAGGCAAACAAAGGATTGGAGGATGAGAGAGAGGAAGGAGAACAAAGTGGCAGTAATAATAGGTTATTTTAGTCGTGCCTGGCTGTACGCATGATTTATACATAGTGAAGCTTTAGTAGATGGGTCTTCCTGCTTACCAGGCAGTAGTTCCTTTACAGATATCTATAGGTTGAATAACAAGATGGGTTATAAGGTGAGAGTAAAAGGAAGGCGATGCGGGGGCTGCATGGATGTGAGCACTTATTGAGAATGGAAATATTTGGGGGGAAATGGGAGAAAAGGGTGAGTGAGGCTGCTATCTGTGCATATGGGTGAAAGGTCACTTAGAGAAGGAGTGAACTGAGAAGGGCTTTGAAGACAAGAACAGAAGGGTTGTGTTGGTGGAGAGGGGTGCCAGGGTGGGATAGTTTGAATGGAGGTGCATGGCTTAGTAGAACCCATTGCCAGAGTGGTCAGCAAAGAAAAATGGAGCTTTCCATGTGTGCAGTTATTCCAGCACAGGGTCATCTGATGAATACCTCTTGTCAGCATCTTCTGGGTGCAGCAAGAAGAAACCTTACCAACTTCCCTCTTAGGCTGTAGTCTGTTTTTCAGTGTGTGGAGGAAAAATGTGAAGAATTCAGAGCTCTTTTTGCCGCAAAATGAGTGGTCACTGAAGGGTTCATGGTCTGTTTTCTAACAGACCATCAGCTTTACTCATTGTAATCTCATTTTTAGTAGAAAGACCCACTATAACTGCAAACTGATGCAAAATTCTACAAGGTCTCCTTTAATAGCTCTTAACCTCTTTCCAGAAATTCTAGAAAGCCAGTAGCCTAGTTGATGACATTTATAATCTACTTCTCTACCACTTGAAAGAAATGACAGTATTAACCTAGCCTTCCCTCCCCAGAGAGGTGACAGCTCCTTGTTTAGTCTTACGTCTCCTGAGGCTGACAGCCTGTAAACTGGTTTTCCGTCATTTAAGTGAATGACAACCTTTAACTGGGAGCCAGAGGCTACAGCCACTACTCCATCACTTTAGAGGATGGTCAATATAACCAGTTTTCAGTTCTTCAGGAGCACCTTCACCTCTTTGCTGTCTTTTCTATGGATGGAGAAATAAGCAACCTTGGAAATTTGCATCCCAGTCTTTCAAGACAGGATAGTCCTTATTCTAGTTTCCATGTCTATCTTTTAACCAAATAATTTATGGCAAAACACTTTAAAGTATTGTCTTCACTGTGGCAATACACTGAATTATTGTTCTGCCCACACAAAGAAAGGAAACAGCAAGTCAAAGATTTAGCAATTTGGCATTGATTTCTGTCACTTGGCAGCAGAATACTCTTTGTGTTGAGAGGCAACTACCCCCAGAGTGCCCAAAAGTGAGGGAGGCTGTCATCTCCTGAGCTCTCTCCTCAGTCCCTCTCCTTTCACCATCTGTCTGTCAGCACACTTCATGAATCTCCAAATATTGTTCTCACAGGTTTTTTAAAATGCTGAATTTTGAAGACTGTCAGTTCAGTCCCTGCATACACACACACAAAATCCAAAGAGAAAGCAACTATATGTGTGTGTGAGTGTATGTATCTAAAGGGATTTCAGAGAAGGAAATTACATTCTTACAAATTCATTACTGCTGCCAAATTTATTGTTTCTTCTGTTAAAGACCAGTTGGGGAAAAAAAAAAAAACCACAACACTAAAAAGCGTCTGTTGCAAAATGTGGCGTCAAATGCATTTGACCACAGGGGTCTGGGTTCTCTAGTGTCTCAGTTGCTACTCTTCTGTTGAAGTTGTTTCAGATATGCTTGTTATATAAAGATCAGACTTGTGGGCTTTTGCTCTGAGAGATTATTTAATATTTTACGCAAAGTGTTTTTAAATTTTCCAAAGATGTTTCGTTAACCCTGATTTGTTTGAATGTGACCAGCATGTATCATGTTTGCTGTAAAAAATAAGGTGCCATAAGGTTAGTAGTCCAGATGTGTGGTGGGAAAAAAGGTGGTTATCTGGAATGACTTCCAATGCAAAGCAAGAGACATCATCCAATTTCTCCCTCATGCTGAATGAGATATTACTTGAGTATGTACTTTAGACTGAAAAACATCATGTTTATTAGACCTTTAACACTAAGTACCAGTATCTCAGTCATAGGTACCTACAGCTTCTAAATGGCCACAGCCATGCACAGTCGTCAGACTACACCCCATACAGTCATTTAGGAAAGAGGTAGTCCCAAGAATACTGAGTACAGATCTCTGATCTAAGCTCTCTTACTGGGCAGAGAAAGGAAAACTGTGGCAACTCAAGTACTATGTGCAGCCAGGGCTGGTGCATCCCAGTCTGAGCATATTAGTCACTGATATTTGTCATCAGCTGGTTCCCAGAGACAGTTTTAGCAAACCTCTTGGAGTCCCAGGATGGAGCCTCTAGGGTTATCTTCATTTTCTTTTGCTCTTTCATGCCCTAAATGGTTACATTATTCTGCTCGCTGAGCCAGCACACTGAAAGGATTCAGTTTGTGTGCAGCCTGAAGCACTCGTACGGCTTTGTAGTAACATTTTGAGACAAATCATCCACAAGAACTTCAAGGTCATTCCCAACCGAAGAAATTATGTTCAGAGCAGTCTTTGGGGCCCCTGTCCAGCCTCAGCACAGGGAGACGGGAGGTTGTGCTGGCAGGACAATGAAAGTCAATGGATTTCAGCTTGTGCACAGCTTCTCATTTGCCTTGATTTAAGGGTCCCAGTCTCAGTCCTTTATGGTATATTTAGGCTTCCTTATAGGCCTCCAAGGGACTGCAAGCTTCTTTATTCCTTAAAAGTATACCTTGTTGCTGTAATTGAAGCCATTTTGTTACCGTAATTTCTCCCTAATATTACAGTTCTAGTCAAGTGTTCTTTCCCTCTGGAGCCATCAATTATTATGGATTTTGAATAGGCCTCCTTCCAGTACACATGCTTTCACTCCCAATGCCAAAATCGGGTCAGTGCAATTCTCTTCTCTAATAAAACATTGTCCTGTGTTTCTTCTTGCAAACCCAATTTATAATGTGCACTGGCAACTAATTCCGCTTCTTACCACCCTATTTAAAACTCCTGCCATATTTAAGAAAAACTAAAGAACACTGCAGATTTTGTGGTATTTTCTACATTTTCTTAGTTTTCATTAAGACACTGAATGTCCAAAGTCCAAGGAGAAGTTTATGAGGTACTGAACCCATGTAGATGTATATGTTGGTGAGGGAGCAGAGGAGCAATCCATAGCAGTGCACTTTGTGAAAGGTGGTGAACTGAAATGAAAATGTTACAGGGTTCATCAGCTAACTCAGGTGTGTGAACTGCAGGTTTTTCTGTAAGTTGTGGTGTTTCAGCACCTGGTCCCCACAACTGGATCAAACTCAGTAGTAAGTCCTCACTGCTGTGCACCCTGTGCCCGTTTATGGGTTAATCTACGTGACATCTCTGGGGATGGGGAGGAATGAGCTCTGTATCACAGACTGAGAGCTGAAGTGTGGGTTTGTGTCTTTCCTTTTTTGCACAGCCAAGTGAAGCAGAAGCTGTTAAGCTCCAGTTGCCACCTGCAGACTCACTTTAAATACATATATCAGCGAAAGTTCCTCATTTGCAACCAAGCTATTACTCTGTGTTATTGGATTCATCGTGCTTTATTACAATTATTTGTTTCCCAATGTTCAAACCAAGTGCAGCTTTGCATTTTTGTGAATGATTCCCCAGTGAAACTCTAAAGATGCTTAACTCAGATGGGTATATGTAGTAGTTATCACTGCACCATCTGCCCTAAAACTTGCACTTTTCATGAGATACCACTGCTGGGACATCTGGCACTAAAAATATGTTTTCTGCGTCATCTCACAATTGAGGAACATGCTGCGGCTGTTCAGCTCGACAGGAGATACCTTGAAGCATCCTTCTGTTATCTAACAGCTTCTGCAGTGAAGCTGTGGCACTAAACTGGCCAGGAAAGGAATTATGCTATTAATGGAAGAATGTGTTTCTGCTTAATGGCTTGGATTGCTGTTTGAAGGGAGTGGCACTTGTGTGATGGATTGATTGATGTGTAACCAGTCTGTCTCATATCCTATAAATCAATAGTTGATGTGATAGGACTAAAATGACTGTGTAATATAGTTAGTCAGCTTCTATTATCCAGAAGCAAAAAACCTGCAAAATCAATGCACAGCCATATTTCTCAAAGTTTAGCATGTCTCACTGAACTGTTTCTATATAGCTTGAGCCTGCAATGTACTGGGACTTCCTTAACTCACAGACTATTTTCCCCCTTAAAGATACACACAAAATATTGCATCTCAAAATGAGGTAGTATGAGTAGATCATGCAGTACGTGAGTATGTCCTACAGTATGAGTATGTCAGTGGCTTGGTGCTCCCTTGAGCTACACAATTTTCTCCACCCTTGGCAAAAGCCACCATACGAGCCCATGTGTTTTCTTGCAGGAGGTGGAGCTGTGCCGCATTAGCAGCCAGGAGAAGCTGGGGCTGACTGTCTGTTACAGAACTGATGATGAGGAGGACACAGGGATCTATGTCAGCGAGGTAAGGACATGGCAATGTGGAGGAGTGTGGGAGATGCTCGTGGTGGAGGGCTGAATGTGCCAGGGAATGTAAGAGCAAGTGCTCTGAGACCAGAGTGCAGAAGTGTTGGCCATCAGCCAGCATGTGTCACTTTCAATTCATTTAGATTATCAGTTTAAATTATGTTACCCAATCAGTGTAATTATTACTAGTGAGCTTCTTTAATGTGAATGCTTTTAACTACAACATCATAGTTAGGGAAGTACAAAGCGGTCTGAGCATGGTCTGAATTTTGAAAGAAATCTGCCCTCATGATGGAAATCAAGCAGAAAGTTTAAGGGAAACAGCACCTTCTCCACATTTGCTTGCATTCACCCCCTGCCACAGCCTCCATAATCATAACATAATTATTATTTTATTATTTCTGGTCTGGTTACAGTTGTGGTACACACAGACATACCACAGATGAGTAGAGAGAGGAGCTTAGAAGAGGAATATTTTGGAAAGACTAATAATATATTTTTGGCAGACGAAAAATAGAATACTGATTACTGAGATGGCATGAACCCTCAGGCTTTCATTGGCTTCACCAGGAAAACATGGCATCCAGCACATGTCACAGGATGTTAAGTGTTTCACAGGGTCAGTCCACAATACTTCCAGGAACACTAGCTCCCTTTGAGTCTCCAGCCATTCAAAGAGGGTTGTTTTTCTGGATAATGCGGAACTCTTGTGAGTCTAAGGTCACTGGTGAATCCAAGCTCACTGGTGATTATCCTGTATGAACTGTTCCAAATTCATCACTTTTGTGACACATTGAACCCAATTAGGACATTAGGAAAAGCTTCTTCACTGAGGGGGTGGTTGGTCACTGGAACAGCCTCCCCAGGGACGTGGTCAGAGCCCCAAGCCTGTCAGGGTTCAAGGAGGGTTTGAACAGTGTCTTAGTCATATGGTTTAGTTTTAGGTAGTCCTGCAAGCAGCAGGGAGTTGGACTTGGTGATCTTTATGGGTCCCTTCCAACTTGACATATTCTATGCTTCTGTGATTCTAAAGTCTGAATGAAGCTCATGGACAGAGAGAATCTGTAGAGAAAATTTTCCTGTGTATCAGTAAATGGGGATGAAGGCAAAATTGCAGGTTCACAGGCCAGCAGCAATGTCAAAGAAGCTGAAAAGCACAGCCTTGAAACAAGAATGAGGAATTAATATAAAACTAATCAAGAATAAGTCTTCCACCATTTGTATAAGCACTGTTGCTAAAGTCTGTATGACCTTGTGCGGACAAAGGAAGTGCAAGAATCTCTTAATACACTCCAGGATAATATCTGAAATGTGCTGGTTTTCCTACATGGTAGAAGTGTCTCAGACCTTTTAAAGTAAATGCAATTATCTTGTCTTTCATACTTGATTAAGTGCTTCAGAATTATTTTTTTTTAATGACAATGCACAGGAAGAAAATTATATGTAACAGCTGTAGAGAATGTAACCTGGAAATGAAATGCTCAACTCAAATGTTTGGTTTGAAAAAATAGCTTATGACATGACAAGGCAAAATAAATGATTTAAGATAACCATCAAGTGAAAGGTGATAGATCGAATTGCCCTGCAATGAACAGTAGGTCATTGCTCAGGGATGAGCTATAGTGACTTTGATAAACTGTTAATGGAGCCCTAAACATCTATTTATGTTAAACTAACTTGAAATTAACTGACTCAGAGCAGGAACTATATGCAGTACCTCTGACTGATCTATACAATATGGATTCTTTGGGTTTTTTTGCTGTTTCCTTGAGAGCTGCAAAATTGCAGAGGAAATAACAGATTGATAACTGAGATAATCATTTAGTAATAAATGTTTCTATGAAAGAAAAATAAACCTACTCTTTTCTCAAAGACAGGCCCATTTGTATAGAGGTATCAACTGCTGCAGAAGCATCTCAGTCCAGAGTGAACTTCCAGAGAAGAGAGACTCTGTCATTAATTCTCAGTGCTCTGATAGCTGAATGTTAATACCTGATGGTGGCATAGGAAAATATTGCTCTGAAAATCATATGCTTGCAACCCTTTCTGTCTCTAGGCTTTTATCTGAAACAAGCTTATATGGTTGTTTAAAGAATAGTTGAGTTCATGTGACTCTAAAGGAAACTTCAGATTGCCTCTTTAGAGACTAAAAATTGTACTTTTTTCAAACTGTGCAATTGTGCAGCTGTTCTCTTTTCCACTAAAAATCTTTCCGTGTTCAGTTACTGGATTTTGTCCTGTGCAGGTTGATCCAAACAGCATTGCTGCCAGAGATGGACGGATCCGGGAAGGAGACCGCATTTTGCAAGTATGTGACAATAGACTCTTTTTTAAACTCTTTCTTTAGACAGTGCCATCTTCTCTGTGGACTGTTAATGAGGGAAGGTAGTTCTCTTTGTTACTGTGATCTATAAGAAAATCCATGTCTGTCTGTTTTTTAACACAATAGCCAGGAGCTAGAGAGAATGACAAAGTCGTTCAGGCTCATGCCCTTACATCCCATCTCACTTTTTGCCATATTTATTAGCAAATCTCATTTACACTATGTTCATCTCAGTGTCAAATTCTAAACAGGGATCCTGCAGACATAAATATGAGTGTCAGAGACTTGCTGATCATTCACCTATCACATAAATTTGGGTAAAACTCACTTGTGCTGAGCATAGATGGTAAAAAAAATGTGCTGTTAGTGAAGGATGAACATACTTGAGGAAGGTTTTTATTAGGCTTTTGTTAATATTTTCTTTCCTCCACCAATAAAACATTGCTTTTCTGAGTTCTTTTCTAATCCACCATCTTGGCTTTTTAAGATTCTCTTCATTTCTATTGATCCACTTATTTAAAGAGCTGCCCCAAAGATAGGTTTGTGTGATACAACATAGCTCCTGTGAGTAAGGTGGCCAGCTGCTGGCTCTGGAGGAGGGCAGTGTACCTACACAGAGAGAGAAGTAGCTAGAATGGCAGTGGGTTGCCATTTTCACCTGGCACTGAATAGTACATTTCTTACGCTGGTGACAAAATCACAGAACAGCTCCAAAAATCAGTAGACTGGAAAGCCTTTGCTGTACTGTGGCATTTTGGTTCTGGTTCCCAGTTGATAGTATTTTTACATTGTTTCACTGAAACCTCAGAAGTTCCCCGTGTGACAAGTCATTTTTCTGTAACCAGTTCTGTAATTTACCTTCATTAATTTAGGCACCTCAGCTTTCAGGTTGTCACAAGATCAGCCAATTCCTTCCCTTCAGTCTTTTCATTTCTGCAGGAAATGTCTTTACTGAAACCTCTACTTGTATCTCTTACCCTAGTATCATCTTTGAGAGTCGAGCTAACACAGCAGGGTCTACTAGATGGCTTACCAAAGTGGCCTCTCTTTTGGAGAGAAGATAATAAGTTACATTTTAATGTCCAAGCTCACTCAGGAGCTGCTGGTTTATTCTTTGTGTGGTTGGGAATGTGAAAACATTCACAGGATGGATGGTATTCTCCCCACAGAAGACACAGACGCCATGGTGTGAGGGCAGTGAACTCCTTGGTGGTACCTGGAGTGATGGGAACACATCATGAGGTGCAGCTAGGAGTGGAAAAGTCAGTGTAGTGCCTTCTGCTTCTTTCTATAAAGTACCTACTGAAGAAAGCAAACAGGATATAATGATATTTTCAACTTTCAAAAATCAGAAAAAAAAATTATTTGATTGAGTAGAAACAACTTTCATTCCTACTCTATGTGTTTCAAAATAAGGAAATAGAGGGTAGGTCCATTTTCTGCTCCTTTCCTGGCTTTCTAAAATTTCTGGGTGAAGTGAAAGGCCAACAACATTTCAGGCAAATATTCTCCAGTTCCTAATGAAATTCATTTCAATTGTGAGTAAAGACTCCAGGGACGAGAGAAAAGCATAGGTAATTCTGCCGTCCTTTTGTGGACTGGAGCATTACTTAAATGTCAGTCCTGATATATAGCTATGAGTTTGATCATTAAAGTTAACACCCAGAGAGTTATGTGGGGTTTACTTTCATATCTGAAAACACATTGACCCTCTATCTACCCTTATTGATGAGATAACTCAGAGAAATAGAAGGTGACAGTGCCATTACAGAGGGATTACACTGAGGCTGCCAGAGAGACGGATCCTTGAGCATGGGGGCATTTTCTGTGGGTGGCAGATGGCATTGGTTAAGGCTGGGAAGGATGCTCTGTTTTGTATGTTTCTCACAGAATTACAGAAGATTTCCTCACATTTTTGAGGCTGAAACTGCCCTCTTCTTATTCTTACAAACCTCACACCTTTCCCATCCTCCTTAAGCATCTGAGAACAGTCCAAGCCTGAGTATTTTACATGAATTGTTACAAAGTCAAAGGAAAAGGTTTTGTAAGGACAGTCCTAGTGAGACTTGCCTAATCTTCTGCTATTTTTAACTGTGGATCTCGAGGCTGACAAGTGCTGTCCATGGGGGTGACATGCTGTGGGACAGGCTGAAGCTCTGCTTGTCTTCCATGAAGGTGCAGCTGATGTGGGGTGGGCACCTCCAGTCTGTGTGGGGCCAGCAGGGCTACCACCTCTGGGGTCTGCGAGGGGCAGTTGCTCGGCTGATAAGAGTCAATGGAGCAGCCATTTTCAAATAGACTAAGTTTGTTTGTTGTTGTTATTGCCACGATGGGAATAGTCTAGTTCTTGTGCTGCAAATTGGACAAAACCAAATACGTGTGGAAAATAAGATTTCTATTTGGTTCCCTCGATAAAGGATTTTGGACAAGGCAAAATGTGTTTGTTACCATGTAGTCGTGGACGTGGCTGTTTTAATGAGGTGGCAGAATAGGAGAAAGGTAGTGAGGAAAGCACGTTCTCGTTGCAGAATCACTCTTATTTTTATAAACACATAATGGGGGGATACATATGTTTTGTGTGGTTCTGGATACTCAGCTGTCCCCACAAATATGAAATGATTAAATGGAGCAGCAATAAGCAGTGGCCTGTAAGTATTGCCTGGTGGGAGATAATACTGTAGCTCTCTAATTGGCTCTCTACCAACATACAGTGTGACTGATTTCAGCTGTAGCATTACCAGTCTTGCTTCCACCAGCACTATTATCTCAGAGTGACACTTCCATTACTCTGAACGGAGAAAGATGAACGTCACCTGTCAGAGACTGGTTAATTGTGTTGCTAGATGTATGTTACCAGGGCGCAGGTTGGACATTTATGAACATAACTGCTTCCTCTGATGTCCACCATCCTTCAACGATCGATACAGCTCTTACAGTAAGCGCATAATTGAGTGAAGGCACTTACCACTGAGGGGCTGAAGATGAACCCGTTGCGTGAGTTTCATTGTCCATACATTCAGCACAAATGAGCTGATATCTGCCCTTTACTGTGTGTTGCTTTGTGGAAATAGAAACTTATATGCCACTTTCATTTGTTTTCTAGATAAATGGCCAAGATGTCCAGAATCGGGAAGAGGCAGTGGCGTTGCTCTCCAGTGAAGAATGCAAGAAAATTGTGTTGCTGGTTGCAAGACCGGAGATGCAGGTTAGACTAAATAGATGCACTGAGCCAGAACCTGGGTTATACCATACATTCACTGTCACTGTAAGTAATGAACTGCCAAGAAATAGAAATGCCGAAGTTTCTGACAAAAGGAAGAAGCAGATAATTGCAGAGCTTTGTCCCTGTTTAAGCCAACAAAGAAAATAACATGGTATTACTAGGGCTTGTTTTTCCCAAACTAAGCAATTCCTTTCCAGCAGGTAGAGTAAGCAGGCATACAAATAAAGCTCACAACACTAATATAGTATTAGTAAAATATGAAGTATTACTTGTTAGATGATTCTTACTTGTTCTAGAGATAAATTTCCCATACTTACCTCGGTCATTTATATGAACTTAAACAAAGCTGTTGCTGGTCATTGGTGATGGCTCTTTTTATCCTATGCACTTATAAGCAGGCATGTAAACCATTCATTTATGTACCATTTATGGAACTTTCATTACAATACCATTCAGCAAATGTGGATCTAATTATTTTCAAAGCACCCTGGTCACAAAAACCTGCTTGTACGTTAAAAGTTGTATCTTGGGAGTTGCATTTTCAAAAAACTTTTAGAAACATTTCTATATTTTTAAAAATAAAATTATGCCAATACCAAGAATCTTGCTATGCCAAGAATTTTTTATATCATTGCAGGGGCCAGATGTTAGGTTGATCGTCAGACTAAAGGAGAGGTAGAGTGGAAAAAGAGTAGTGCTTGTACTTCCCTTTATATTCTGTTTATAGGCCATTGCAAAGCAAATAGACATTATATTGTCACTGTTCTCTCCATCTGCCAACAATTCAGAGTTGGTTATGTTGCCATTTGTCTCTCATGCTATTGATCTGATAGTCTCAGTCTCAGTAGGTGCATACTCTGTATAAATTAAATTGAGTAAGTGTAATTCAGTGCCACTTGGAATATCTACTTGAATACAGTAGTTATAAAAGATTCACAATTTCAGCATTCATTTCCTTTATGTTTTTCAAGAACCTAAACCATTCCCATAAAACTGGTCACATTGTACAGCAAAAACAAAGTCATACATCAGTTTATATTGCAGAATTGCAGCCCTCACTGAAAGTGGCAGAAGTTTTGAAAGAGTTGCTTCAATATTATTCATACTATTTTTCACTAAGATTTTGTTTTTCAATAGAGAACAGAAAGCCACCCACTTCTAAAAGCCCAGGCAAAGTTCATTCTCTTTATTTGTTTAGACTAGTCAATGTGAAAAAGTTGCATCAGTACGAGATGAGAAATTGCGTAGTTATACCAATATAGCTTCCAATATGGATCCTCTCAAATTATAGATGTGTAGTTTGTTTGGGGTTTGGGGCTTTGACAATGGCTTTTTCTGTTTAATTTATGTTTTAAGAAGATCTTCATACAAAACTGAAGAAAAAGCCATAATGTGTCAGAAATCAGGCTTTCCACAGATTTTTGCTAGTTGTGTTGCTTTGATTCTGGTAAAAGACAGGATTAAGCAGGCTTTTATTTCTAGATAGAAAATAGTTATGGCAGTATTGCAATCTTGCAGGATGACTGCTGAGCACATTCATTTGGTGACAGGGAAGAAAACCTTGTGTGAAAACTTTCTTATTTGTGCAGTGCATACCAATGAATAATTAAGTTTTGAAACAGCACTGGAGGAGCACACAGCATGTTTAATATGTAAACAAATGGCATAGGTGTGTCCATTCACATGCGTGTATGTACACATAGTATATGTGCTGCACATGTATACTAAGCCATATATTCCTTTTATTCTAAAAGCTGTAACATAACATAAGCAGTCTCATTAGTTAGGTACTGGATCTGCCACAATCAAAGCATGAGATTTGCCTAAGTGAGATTAATCTTTTGTCCTCCAGATCTGTAAATCTCTGCAATTTCCTCAAATGAGGGAAATTCAACTGTGTCCTTTATGGTAGAGGAAGGCAGTGTCCATGCTTTCCTTGGGGAAAAAAGGCAAACAACACAAATAAACAAAACTAGTGGCCAATACCAGATGTTTCAGAGAATGGTTTGAAAGTCCCATTAAGGACAAACATAAAAATTACATGTCCTAAAGAAAAAAAACTCCTAATCCCAGATTGTTAGAGGCTGGTTTAGTCAAGGGAAATTTTGAGAGACTTATGTCCTTTATCAGAGGAAAGACTTTTTTGACATGGGCAAAAAAACACATCAGAGTTTGTGAAGTTAGCGGTGGTTTCCTGCCAGTATTCAACTAGAAATGCCACACAGTATCATTGTGTAGCTTTGAACTACTACTTGCTGGTTTGGTGTAACTTTTCTGACTGGCATCCATGGCCAGAGCTCTCCTGGCTTTGAGGCTGTGGTACTTCTGCTTCTGTAGATATTGGCCCATGTTACATTGCTCTTGTTATCTTGGGACATGAATAGTTGGTGCACTTGTAATTTTCTGATGCTGAAACTTTTACATTTTAGCATCTTTTTGTCAGCTTCTTCCTCTAGTTCCTTCACAAGCAACAAAGCATTAAGTGTTTCTTTCTGCTACAATCTTGTCATTATAGCCGGTGCCACTGACCAATATTTTCCTTTTCTCAGTGTGCCATCTGACAAAGGGTTACAGATATAAATGGATGTGTGCCATGTGCACACATGCGCACAACGAACAAAATGGGAAGAATAGCATTTTAGACCAGAGGTGTCTGCTGCGTCTGTTTAGAAAGATGTGAAGGGTGCAGGGTGGGTGCAGGAAGAGGGTGTAGTCACATGACAGAAAATATCATCCCCTTCTGTCCTTTTGCAACGCTGTCTTCACCAAAAGTCAAAGTGTTATTTTACAGTTGGGGAAAAAAAACCCAAACAAACAAGCAGGTAAGCATGCTTCCAGGCACCTCGCAAGAACAATAATAACCTCCCTTCAAGTCACCACATCTTTCTGTCACCCTCCTCTGTTTGTTTGTTTACCTGGAAAATCGATGGGAAAATGGTGACAGAAATACCACATAAGGTTTCTATTGAGGTGGTGGCAGCAAGGCACAGCGCTGGGGCGGGGGTTGTTAGGAGGAAAGAGCCCAGTTGCCTCCTGGCCCTATTAGTAGCGTTGCCGCTCTTTCAGTGCGGGTCTCTCGGCAGTAATGAACATGACAGCTTCAGGATTATGCGCTGTGCCTTTCATACCTTTTGAAAGGAAATAATGTCTGTGCGGTGCAGTCTCCTTCATTACGAGAGAAAATCAGTCATACTGTTTCAAGAAAGGATAAAAGGCATAAGAGTCCCATTTTTTTTTTATCCTTCTTTTTCTTCTTCTCTTTTTGAGATGTGAACTCCTACCGCCTGGCTTTCAGAAGAGAATCATTATGATAAAAAGAACCAGTCGAGCATTGCCATTTGGGTTTACCCTGTTTTAGCGTGTGTCCTTGCTAACATAATATAATGTACTAATGTATTCTTTGCAGCTGGAGGAAGGGTGGCTGGATGATGAAAGGAATGAATTCTTAGAGGAGTTAAATTTGGAAATGTTGGAAGAGCAGCATAATGAAGCGATGCAGTACACAGCCAATGAGGTGGAGCAGGTAGGACTGCAACTAAATGTATCCTCTGAAATTTTGCTCAGTATACTTTTTTATTAATAGAGAAAGAAATGGTATGCTGTAAAATGGAGTCAAAGGCTTTGATAGAATTCAGCCTCTAAAATTCTGTGAACTCCAGTACACTGTAGGTAAGGAAAAGGAGAACAATAAATGCTTAGGCCCAGTATGATAAGTTAGCAAACAATTTAGGAGGCTGTGATAAATGCAGGTTTCTTGTTTTCTCTGAACTCTCAGAATAGTATTGCTTTCCTTCTTTAATTCTGGACCGTTTGGGATTATGTTCTTATATTTTATGTCAAAAGGTTTTTTTAATGAATTGTATCAGCGTAGCACCTAGAGCTCCAAGCTTGGATTTTTGCCCCTCTTGTTGTATGTGTGCAAGGTGTGAGCCAGCCCTTGCACCAGAGAGCTTACAAAACAAGATAGAAGAGGTGTTTAAAATAAACAACAGGTGTTTTGGTAATACAAGTGTATTTTTCTTATACCGACAGCACACAGCTTGGCATTTGTTTTGTTAAAGGAGACAAATAAGTATATTGTTAGCATAGTCTCAGCTTGCTGCTATCCCAACTTTTACCTGCCCATATGTACTGTAAGCAGTGCGACTGTGGCAAAGATGCATGTGCACCACCAGCCATACTGTTTCATCAAGGGATGGCTCTTCTCAGTTGTACTTTATTGTGGAAGACGTAAGTGACCTTATTACAGATGATCTGTCAGCATGCACACCTGTATGGAGCTAAAGAAATAAAATCCAACTTCATCTCATGGTTCTGCATATATGCAGCTGGGAAGAAACTGTTTTTCCACCCACATAAATTTGTGACTTACAATTTTTTCTGCATTCTGAATTTCTCAAAAGCAGAGTCTGAGACATTTCTCTTTGAAGTGAAGACAGGGAGAAAGACTGTGAGAGCCTTCCTTCTTCTGGAAACCAGGGACACCTGGCTGATGGGAGACCTGGCTTCGAGTACCTCACTGCCTGGTCCACATTTTTTCCCTGAGCATGCATCTAGCCTGTTTCCTCCCTACCTCCTCTTCATTTTTGACACTGGTCTATTGACTAGGTGATAGCTCCTATTAAGACTATTCACTGTACATAAATATTCATTGGGACAGAGACACTGACAGAATAATTAAGTCAATTATCTGGAATATGATATATCAGATTACCAGTCCTTGATCTTGTGAGAATTTAGTTATTTACACAAAATGGAATAACTCCAGGGTCAGAGGTGAAGGGAGCCTTGCAACAGGATTTATAGTGGCCTTTTAGTTATGACCCTCTTTTCCAGGCAGTGAGCCAGGATCAGTTTCCCAGGTTATGTGCTAATTACTGCACTTCTTGCTACTTTGAACTGATATTTGGCATCTTGTTTATTTTTTAACCACAAATTTTGTCTTGGATAGCAAAAGATTTCCTGTCAGAAAGAACACTAGTTCTTTGCATGTAACATTTTCACACAAACCCCCACTTCTGGTAGAAATTCCTGAGAACACCTGTCTATAAACACCTATTAGCCCCTCACACGACTTGTTGGGACCTCTGAAATCACTTCATGGTTGTGAGCTTCCACTCTGAAGTTCTTGTCAAGCTTTGGCTTTTTCACTGAATTTGGGTTGCGGATAGTGTTAGTTATTGAACAGTGGTGTTATGTGAAGTAGTTTCACAGAACCCATTGAGATTGTTTGTTCCCCATTGGGATCTTACAGTAAGGATAATTTTTTTTCTGTATTGAGATTTTATATTGCTACAGAAGAGAGCTACACTTGAAAAAATCATGGTCACTTGTTCTCTGTCAGTGTCTGATGTTGGTTTGCTTGAAATAATTCTAGGACAGCTAGACATTTCCTTGCCTTTCTGATGAGTAATCGAATCAACCAAATGCAGCTTGATGTGTAATGGGGCGTCAGTAATTTGTGACAGCTGCTGTCTCTCTAGAGTCTATGTAGTGACGCAGCAAGTCGGAAAACTGGTTCTTTACTCATTGTTAGGCTGGGTAACCTAGCAGTTTCCTGAGGTGAATCACATAATCCATCGGAGCAATGAAACCACTCTCATTGCAGCTGTCAGTGGCTAAGCTGAGTATCTACAAGCTCCCTGATTGGCTGTGGAGATTTTGCTCCAACTCTAACCTTGGGTTTTGTGGACCAAAACATAGTCCTCTGTCTTCACAATTTTCTGTCATCATGAATTTTGTGTGATTAATACACACTATAGCAGAATATCCTTCCAAGTATGAGTCTGTTTTACAGAATGCCATTTTCACATTTAGTATGGACCGTCACAGAAAAATTTAGTACAGTTTGTAGTAGAAGAATCAAGTAGTTGTCATTTCTGTATGTTTTTAAACCACTTTATAGAATTCAATCAAGGATTGTATCTTGTCCATATAGAATAGTCCAATAAATGTCGAGGAAATGCGTAATTCTCAATATTTTATAACTCATTATATTCCTTCCCCTTTACAACATCACAGTTCATTTTGCAGTAGAGATAACTTTCAGAAGAATAGCGTGCATTTGCCATGCAGAAATTCTTATTGGTATCATGGAATATATCAAAACCTATTAAGAAGAGAAAGAATTGGATTTAAAAATTTGTTCTAGTTTATTCAAAGCTGAAATACATTGAAAATACCTGGGGGAAATTCTTTTTTTAGAGAGGCCTATTTTTAAAGAACAGCATTGTTTGCAGAAGAACATTTTCCCTTTTAGTGCACCACTGAAACCAATCACAAACCTTCCTCATGACTGGGGTACCTCATGGTTAGCCTGCCACCAGAGATTCCCCTCACTGGAGTCAGTCTTCGTTTCACTATCAGAGATGAACCAGAGAGCACAGCTGCTATGTTTATTAAAACCTTGGACTTAATCTCACTTTCTTCAGACTTTAGTAGCCGTCTGAGTTTTGAGTCCCAATATACATCGTGTATTATAAAATGAGAATAGAGAAGTGCACGAATTCCTGCAAGATTAGCCATTTTATAGGCATCACTGCTTGCTGGAGCTGAAATGCAGAATCTTTTGAGGTTCATTTATTGCTTGATTGTATGCACCACCAGGTTTGCCTTCTCATTATCTGGGTCCTCACTGCAAAGATGAGGCCTAAGGAGCCCTTTGGTATTTCAAACAGAAGTAATTGTAGAAGAGATTGACAACAATTTGTTTGAAAACAAACGCTTTGTTTGGAATAGATAAATAGATAACACTGACAAAAGCAACTCAATGACAATTGAAGACTATTTCTTGTTTTTCAGAAGGGACTTAACCTGGAATTAGGCTTGCTACCTTTCAAAATTAAATTAAAATAATCTCATGTTGTAAAATACTGCTCAGTCTGCACATTTAGGAGCTCTGGGAAGCATGGCAAGTTCAGGACAGAAATGCCAGGGGCTACCTTACTTGAGTCACAGTGGATTTTTTTTAAATGTATCTCAAAAACATGCAGTACAATAAATGTCTGGATTACTTTCCATTTTCTTAATTGAACTAGCTGCAAGTATCGACATACTGGGGAGGATTTAATGTGATATGGATGTCTACTTTCAGTTGAGAAGAATCTGAATATATAGGCACTTGTGTCTTCCTGACAGGGAGGGGAAACCAAAGTGACTACCTGACATTCAGGTGCCTGTACAATAGACTTTTACGTCTGGTCAAGTCAATCCCACCCATCTGATTTCTGTTAGACTGGAAAGATGGGGTTTGATTTGTTTACATCTTTTGTGTGTGTGTGTGCGCGTTAGTTATGGGTAGTGTAACTTGTGTAGATGGTAGCGTATTGTATTCACTCAGTGTAAATCAAGTTGAAGTTGAAGGAGCAATGTTTAAATTGTTGATAAAAACAGTGTGGAAAACAAGAGCCACTATTTCTGAAAGTATTGATTGAGGAGGCCCTAACTGTAAAGTCTGTTTCCAAGACCTATACAAATAGATACATTATGGAATTTTTTCAGAAGTGCTCAAATACATTCTTTGGTGAAGTGACACCATGCTAGAGACACTGGAGGAAGCATCATGGAACTCAGCTCTGTAAGATGTATAACTGTGCTAAGACATTATGGATAAGCCACCCTCTAAAGAGGGTGGAGATGGATTTAGTCATATGGATGCAAGTTGTGCTATGTCACTCACCCTCAGGGTCAGAGAGCAGATCCTGGCCATCATTGTTTTTTAGTGTGAATGGAGCCCTGCTTTTGGGATAGGCACCCAAATTCCTGGTTGTGCTGCAGCACAGCCCTCCCAGTGTCTGATGAAGCTGTTCTCCCTCATGTCAGTAGTTAAATATTTTCCAGAGCAGTGAAAAACATGGATTGCACAATGCAGTGGTCGGGATGCTGTGATGCAGACTGGAGTCATTCCTCGCTGAAAGGTTTGAGGGCAGAGGAGATCAATACAAACTAGAGCAGCTCCAAAGCAGATGAGAGAAAGGACCAGCATAGTTTATGTAGTGACACTTAACCTGGAGGAGGTAAACTAGAAAAATAGGAAATTAAACCCAAATCTCCTGCATCCTTGTGAACGTCCTGGCCACCTGGCTGGTTGTGGTGCTCTTCTTTCCAGTTGCTCTTCATTTTCATGAAGAATTCTCAAGACATTGGGTTTTTTCTCTGTGAAAAATACTACATTTCGGAACTCTTAAAACTCAGGTGATGTGAAAAAACACTGCATTCCCACCACTTCTCCAGCTACTCATGAAAATGAAAGTATTGCAACCACTTTGGAAAAAATATAACAAGAGCCTTAATACAAAATCTTCCAATATACTTTATACACTTTCACAACAATGCATAACATGAGGAAAGAAAGATAATTAGATAATTATAATTATCTAATATAGATAATATAGATAAATGATAATTAGAGAACAACTCCACAATACTTATTTAGTGTATTGTTGGTACTGCTTTTCATGTTGCTTCTTCCAGTGACAAGATACCCTTGATTTTTAAGCAGGTAAGTAGAAAGATCTGAGAGGATCTCAAATGGGGAAACTATATACCATTGAATTTTTAAAACTTGTAGAATTTTCATGAAAATCTGTCTTTCTCCCATGCAGTTTCAAAATCTAATTCCTAAATTCTGACCCTACAACCTCAAGAAACATTGATCCCTTGAATAACACTGAATCCATTCTGTCCCATAACGTTTAAATTCAAAGGGAGATTTTCTCCCCATTTGGGGAGAGTGAGAGATAGTAATTAGCACATTGCTGGTGTGGCTGCCAAAGCTACATGAGAATCATGTATTTATTGTGCATTTTGTTATCAACTGTACGTTATATATGCAAAAGGATAAGCATAAAACGTATGCTGTGATTTTAAAGAGAAGATTTTCTTTGCAGGACTTGTCTGACGACAAATTACTAAAACATCTTTTCAGAAACTTTCAGCTGATCTGTCACAGACCCTGAGTTCTCCTGGTGTTATGTTTCTTTCAATATTTATTTTATTCCAATATTACATTGTATTTGGAGGGTGGAGGTTAGTTTTGTTTCTCTTAGACTAGGCCATTATTTTTTCCTAACAATTGAAGAAAGGAAACAAGATGAAGGGTATGTGATCATGAAGTGCACATGAAGAAAAGAGAAAGGATGAGATAAGAGACACATTTTCATCCTGTTTTACTGTCTGTCAAAGTAGAAAAAAAGGGAATTATGACAGTGGCTCTGAGTTTGTTTCCTTTCACTAGGTGCACTGTACCTTTTTTCTTCCTTGATTATTACTGCAATTATACATAATTATGAGATTATACCTCCTAAAAGAGAAATGACATTTTATTGGTAGTATGTACACTTAGATATTTGGCAAACAGGCCATATAAATTGCATTCTGCATCATTCTTTGCTTATCCAGTTTGAAAAGCAAGAAGTGTCTGTCTCTTCAGAGGGATATTATCTTACATTCTTTGGGAATATTAATAGATTGAGAATATGAATCAGTTAAGTAAAATGAGTGGAGCGTGAATTAAAACCCAACAGCCTAAAAGCTTGACATTATGCCCATGGTGAGCACTCAGTGTTGTTTTATGCTTAATGGTAAAAGGCTGGTTTTATTTCTAAGGAACATAAACTCTAGCTAGGGAATAAAAATGGTCTCCGGGGATGCAACAGAGAGAGGTCTACTTGAGCAAAATCATAGAACTGAAAATAACAGTCTTTTGGAAAAAGAGTGCTGAAAACAAAAAGTGTGAGATAGGGCCGTGGAGGTTGTAGTGGAACAGGCTGGCCCTCTGCAGGCTTCAGCTGTGCTTGTCTCCATGGAGCAAACAAGGAGTTCACTGGTTAAAAAAAAAAGTCATTTTGCACCCTCTTATATTGTGCTAGTCATTGTTTGATTGGCTGCTTGCTCTATTTTTTTTGAAGTGATACTAGTACTGAAGCTTTTTCCCAAGTTTGAGAAGATTTCAGCTCCACCAGTCTCTGACCATAATCCAGAATCAAAAACAGTGCACCATCTGGTGATCATTATCTTTAAGCACTGCAAAGAGATGTCTTAGGTAGGAAGGGGAATATTTCTTTCCGGACTTTAGAAGATATGTCACAAGTGCTGTAATTCATCTACTTCACTCAGTATGGCCACCACAGCATGATCCTCAGAAATGTTTAAAAGCGATTAGCAGTAGGACTGCTGTTTAGTGATCTGTTTTAATTCAGCTTAAATCAGATCCCAGCTGTTTAAGCAAAACAGAGCTGGAAAATATTCTCGTGTAATATGGTGTGCATTTGATAATCATTTTGGTTTGCTCATTTTTTAGCCAAAGAAACATGAAGAGGAGGATGGCACTACAGACACTGCAACCTCATCATCCAACAATCATGAGAAGGACAGTGGGGTGGGACCTACAGATGAAAGTCTGCGTAATGATGAGAGCTCAGAGCAAGAAAATGCACCCGAGGAGAAGAACAGCGCTACCCTGCAGAGCAAACGGGAGCTGGGCCACAGCCAAGATACGTTAGGAAGTGTTGAGCTGCAGTGCAATGAAAGCTTTGTTTCTGGGGAATACATTGAATCTGATTTCATAGGAAACCCAGAGGAGGAATGTGAAAGGTTTCGTCAGCTGTTGGAACTGAAGTGCAAGATTCGAAACCACGGGGAGTATGACCTGTATTACTCAAGCAGCATGATAGAGTGCAACAGAAGAGAGCAAGATGGAGTTGAGCATGAGCTGCAGCTACTTAATGAGGAACTGAGGAACATTGAACTCGAATGTCAGAATATTATGCAAGCTCACCGGCTCCAAAAGGTGAGGGATCAGTATGGAGACATTTGGGCTTTACATGATGAAGGGTTCAGGAATTATAACACCAGCATAGATGTACAAAGAGGAAAACTAGATGACATCATGGAGCACCCTGAGAAATCTGACAAAGACAGCTCCAGTGCCTACAACACAGCCGAAAGTTGCAGGAGCACTCCACTGACAGTGGAGCGATCTCCTGATAACTCTCTCCAGAGGATGATCAGCATAACCAACAAGAAAAACCTGAGGACCACAATCGTGGCTAATCAGTCATCCTCAGGACAAAGCAACAGGGAGACAACCTCAACCAAAAGCAAACCCACTGAGCAAAACAGTGCTGCTGAGAACACAGTGCTGGCATCAGAAAGCAGCAAATTCACAGACCAGGAAAAACAGAGCAGTGACCACATTCCCTACCTGTCTCCATATCACAGTTCTTCTTACAGGTATGGGAATATACCTGCCCACGCAAAGCATTATCAAAGCTATATGCAGCTAATTCAGCAGAAGTCTGCTGTGGAGTATGCCCAAAGCCAGCTGAGCCTGGTGAGCATGTGCAAAGACTCACAGAAGTGTGCAGAGCCCAAGATGGAATGGAAAGTGAAAATAAGGAGTGATGGGACGAGGTACATCACAAAGAGACCAGTTCGAGACAGAATCCTGAAGGAACGTGCCTTAAAAATCAAAGAGGAGCGCAGTGGGATGACGACAGATGATGATACGATGAGTGAGATGAAGATGGGTCGCTACTGGAGCAAAGAAGAGCGGAAGCAGCATTTGGTGCGAGCTAAGGAGCAGCGGAGGCGACGGGAGTTCATGATGAGGAGCAGGCTGGAGTGTCTTAAGGAAAGTCCACAGAGTGGCAGCGAGGGCAAAAAGGAAATTAACATTATTGAACTGAGTCACAAAAAGATGATGAAAAAGAGAAACAAGAAAATCTTGGACAACTGGATGACAATCCAAGAACTGATGACACATGGTGCTAAATCTCCAGATGGCACGAGAGTGCACAATGCCTTTTTATCAGTTACTACTGTATGAACACAATTTCTTTCAGAGAGTATACTACCAGTTTAGGTAGAGTACGATTGCCTCGTTCAATGTGGCATTTTTATATATTTTGTGACTGTTTATAGTTTGACCTTTTTTGTAAGCAAAATTAACTGGTAATTTTTCATTTGTTTTTCATATAACTGTACCTTCTTTATCTGGCAGTCTTTCTTTATCCTGCAATATATTCATATTATTCATTTGTAGAAAAAAAAAAAAGAAAAAGAAAAGCAAAACAAAAAAAGTGGAGAAGCCAATTAATTTCTTAACCTAATACATATCTTGTAAGTTAAGATCTGGATTTATTTCTCTAATTTTCTTTTTTCTACTTTAGTAACAATACAATACCAAAAGAAAATGCTTTATACTGTATCCTTGACGTAACAAGTTTTAAAGTTTTACATCTTAAATTACATCTGTTTATAAATCATATGCCACATCCCATCATATAGATAAAAATGACATTTTTCCAACTACACATTGTACAGTACATTTAATCTGTAAATTGCAATTGTATTTGTCCAAGTAAAGTGTAGGTGGGAAATTCTCCTGTGTTATGTAGTGGCACTGGTCATGTAGCTGGGCAGTATGTGATAATTGTGAAGATGAAAGAGAAATAAATTATTGCTTATCTTTAAGAAAAAAAAAGTCAAGAGTTCTTTGATTTAAATTAAACATTTGTCTTTAAATGATGTTTCATTTCACTATGCATGTTTACTGCATATAGAGATTTCAAGAACACAGGACACAATTCCATAGGCTAGTTCTTATGAATTAGCTTTTCATTTTGCAGAGCACATAGGAATGAGAGGGTCTTTCTGGCTTTTTCTTACCTGCTATTATTAGTTGATTGAGTGATTCATCGTTATATTGCTGTGCTGTGTGCTGTCAGGTAACTACTGTGGGTCCTTTTCCTGCCTGAGCTTGCTGGGTTTTCTACACATACAAAACATAAACAGAGCATATGCCTAACTTTAAGCTAAATCTCTTGCAAGAAAAACTAGCAGTGGCTGTCACTGACATTTTCATAGAAGGTGAGTGAAGGAAACAGAGAATGAAAGGAGACTAAGTAAGTTAGGAGTTTAACTTTATTGTTGAGAAGCTTCCAAGTCTTTTAGACGAGCCCCATTGGGAGCTGGCTGGGCAGCTTGCTGTCTGTGTGCCTGATAGAGTCCTTGCTTCTCCATGCAGCAGAGGCACCTCAGCTGCTACTGGGCATCTTCCAAGCTGCTGCTGCTGGCAGCCCAATGAGTTACAGCAAGCTGAAATGACTAGTCTTGGGCAGTCAGTGAGGTCAAAGACTTTGCCCAATAGCCCTGTTTTTGTTGTCATTGTGCATGACTCATAGCAGTTCCTAGCTAAAAGTGCTTTTGGTAGCAGGATTAGATGCTGAAGTCACTTGGAGTCAGGCTTTAAAAGATATGCTTATGGTATTTCCAAATTATCTAATTCTGGAAATCAGTTATTTTTTTTCTATCCACTTTTGACACCACTAGGCACTGGCAGTGCTCCAGTGCTCTCTATATCTCCACACGTGTAGATACTATAAGAATGCTGCTCCCCAAGTGCTTAGGAGAATGATGCCACTGACAGTTCACAGTTTGATAAACAGAAAATTCTCACCACAAGACTCAGGGAAACATCAGGCTAAAATATGTAAACTCGTAAAAACAGGTCTCATTCCTAATCAGAGTTCAGTTGCACCAGCTCCAGAGAGTGGCTACAGTTATGCCTCTCTCTTAGACACAGCATTTACTATTTTCTTCCCATTATTAAATCATGACTCAGAGCTCCTCTTAAACTACTATGACACCCAAATTCAGAGAACATCCATCTTCAGAAAATGTAATACCATTATTTCATCACTGAGAAATACAAGTAAGAAAATCCATGTCTAATTAGAGAAGAGACCTAACTGGGGGGTGGGGAGTTAAGTAATAGTAGTTAGAGAAACATATAAACAGTATTTATAGTCACATATAGGCTGTAAATGAAAATGTATTGAAATCTGAGGAGATCTGTCAAAATCTAGTGAGAGACAAAGAGAAGACTGAGATAATACAGTAATACTTCTGGTGGCACATCATATGGTTTCTAGATTAGTATGCCAACCAGAACCCAGTCACCTTCCTCCTTTTCATCTGCTGGAATCAGCACATCCCTGCCAATTCTTAATTTGGGGGGTTTCCACCAGCCCATGGTTTTCTCTCCTTTTTTCTTAATTATTATATTCTTAATTATTCTTATTCTTAGTTATTAAGTGACACTTCCCTTCTTCTCTAAGCAGCCTTTGGGAGAAGAAGTGTTGTGTTCCATAGTGATGAAATGCCTCAATCATTCCTGCTAGCATGGAAAATAAACACATGACCCCTGAGCAGGGCTGCAAGGCCACGCTGGGTGATGATGCAGACGGACTGAAAGGCAAGTGTTTTACTGTTCACTGCACTCAGCTGGTTTCTCTGCAGGGTAGGACTCAGTGTTGTGCTCCCTCACCCCAACAGTTTTTTATCAGTGAAATCCAAGGCTGACATCCCACATGCAGTTTATTTCTGCATATACTTTTTTCAAAATGTCATTTTAATGGGGAAAATAACATTTTAGCACCAAGGCAAACTAAAAGAGAAGAAACAAAATACATTTTGTGTTGTCATAAATCTTTAAAGAGAAAAGACTTATCTGTTGTGACAACTACTTTTTTTTGATGTAAAGGATCATAAAAATAAAAATGCTTTCCAGCTGGAACAAGACCAAATCTTGCTTAAGAGGGTTGCTTGCAACTCAGGGATAAAGAGCAAAAGGTAAGGGAGAGGAGCTGCCTAAGTGTTTTATAATGGCCACATCACTGCTGGGGTAGGAGTTAATGTCCCACTCATCCTTCCCCCAGCCCTGGTACCCAACTGAGAACAGTGGGAGGTAATTTTTCCTGTGAAGCCAGCAAGATAGCCTTGTAAAAAGAGTTACCTTGTGTCACTTGATAACTGTATTGTCAGCTGATTTAGGAGCATTGCTCACAATTAAGTTAAGGTTAAAAGCTGTGGGATTCCTGATCTTCCTCTCCAGTAAGTATCATTAAAGGGAAAATTATATTTTTTGTATTATCATGGGAATAAACTAATCCTACCACATCAGATTGTTATGTTTTTCAAAAGAAATTGATAACACTATCTGAATTGAATGAGAGCAATCTGAGATGGAATCTAGTCTGTGCTTGATGCATTGCCCTGTAAGAGAGCTACGAGGATCTCAGAAGAGATGATACAGCATCTTTAGCATTAAGCTTTCTGAACTTGTGGGGATTGAATTATTCATTAATATCATGATGCCTGACTTTTTCCTCTTTTAAAACTCAACTAATGTTCATTTCTAACCCCCATTTCTTGGTTAGAAATTATAGAACAGCACCCTTGATGAATGACATAGCTTCAGTGCTAAAACACTTCCTGACTCAAGGCTGGAATTACTCCAGGTTTTGTTTTACTTGGGTTTTTAACCTTTAAGCTGCTAATCACAAACATGTATGTGCTAAGTGTTCTATTAATATCCATTTTATGGACCTACTGCTTTTTCAGGGCATTGAACGCTCTTGAGGAGCCAAGATAAAACAAATGTGGTGGGGACTGGCATTTGGCTAAAGCAAAACAGAACAGCTGTCATGAACCTGGGGGTATTGCCCTCTAAGAGAAGCCAGTTGGCTAAAGCCTGTTGGAGGAGAAAGGATATTGCAGAAGGATCATGAGCAGGGTTTTTTCCTTAAATGCCTTTGCTCCAAAGCATATTCCTTTGTTTAAAGAAGAGCATTCCCCTTAGATGGCTGTTGCTACATTTTTGAAGCTAAGCACTTTTCTCTGCTTTGTAGTTACAGATAACTGCATCATGGATAGATTTTGCCCAGATTTTCAGATGTCATTAATCTGCCCTACTGTTAACTCCTATATGGACAGATGACTGGCTTTGCATGGCACCTCTGAGACAAGATGCAACCTGGGGATTTGGGATGCACATGGCAAGGCAGACAGCCTAAGTAAAGTCCCTGGGCTCTTCTCAGGAGAAAGCAGATTACTGTCCTGCTTGTGAGAGCTCCTCCTCTCTTGCTGTGCGAGCCTTTAGCTATGGGCAACTTTCCCTGCTCCTGGCAATTAAAGATCTTGACTTCCCTAGCTCAAATTATCTGGCTCTGAGCCAGGAAAAAATGACATTTGTGTAGTGGTTCAAAACATTGATACTAGCGACGTTAAGAAGTGAAATTACTCTGCTGTAAAGATTGCTTAGATGATGAAGACTATTTGAAAAAAACAATTTGGCCAGTGAGCGATGTTAGACAGATATTTAAAAATAAACTTTTTTTGTTTGTTTACAAACAAGATGAAGTAGCTCCTTACTCCCTCCCTCTTTCCATCTCTTTATTTCTTTTCCTTTTTCTTTTACAGGCAAAACTTTTCTGAACTTGAAAGGTAATAAATATTGGAGGGGAGATTTCACTAAAACAATTTTTCTTCTTACACATCACCTTATCAATAGAAATGGAAACCCTTGTCTGACTAACTGTAGGTTTCCATCTCTAGTCAATTTTAGGCAATTTGGTTCATTTGGTACATTTCCTATGCCACTTGAAGCTCATTCTGCTGAAGTGCTCCAAATGTCTTTGGTGATTTCCCAGTACAGAATGCATTTTGAAGCCTTCGAGGAAAGTAAGGCCTTTTGAAACATATGTTCCCTTGTTTGTGAGACACACAGTAACATACAAAATGCACATTAACCGAAATGCTTTTATAATGAAACAACTTGCTACAAACAATACATTATGTTAATCTATGGATGCATATACAAAGGAACATTTCACTTTCTTTTGAACTTCAAGGACCTCTGTTGCCCAGAACTCTGAGAAGACAAACATTGGTTCTACTTTTTATATATTTAAAACAATTCAGCCCCTAATTTTTCTGCTCTTAAACTGATTATAAAGCAGATTAGGAAAGTCTGTTTTGGCCTAGGAACAAAACAGTAAGCTTCAAATACTGCAATGATGTCTTATGTCGCTCATTTATTTAGTTCAAGTGTCGATCACCAAACCTCATAGATTTAATTCATTGTCTTACTTCGTTTGGAAACATCTGTACTGCAATAAACATTGGACATACTGTGGTATTTTCTCTTCCAATAGATTCCCAAAAGTGTTTAACTTATTGCTAAGCACTAGGAACAAATCAAAGCTGCCGTCTGACTACAGTAACAAAAAATTGAGGGCACAGAGAATTTTAATTATGAAGTGAATATAGGAAACTCTCATCTTGACAGTGGATAAGAAGCCAAAAGAAGAAAATTAAAATTGCATGATGATAGATGAAAAGGTTGAAGACACTGTTTTGACTACTGGACTTTGCAGGGAAGATATTTGAAGAAAGAATGAAATAGAAAGTTAAGCGGGTGAATATCACATAAAATTTACCACAGATCAAAATATTACATTTTTGCACATCAAAGGCAACCCTGCTATTTTCATAGGTTATTTAACCCCACTGGCAATCTCTGCAATGCATAAATATTTTTGATGGCATGCAAAGTGTCTTCTTAATAGCATATAGACACTATATAGTTAGCAGCTTGAACAGTATAAATACTCATGTCAGCAAAGATGCTGTCAAAATCCTGACTTGACATGATATCAAAAATTAAAATATAAAAAGGTTATTCTTTTTTGTCGCCTCTGTTTTCTCCTCAAGTTTGGCACCTGGCTGCATGGTCAGGGTAAAGAAATGCACCTGGAAGATTGTATTTTGGTTCAGGTACAGGGAATTCAAATGAAAGCTCCTCAAACTCGACAGTTTAATTTACTTCTTTTAAGCTCTTTAATACCAAACTTATCAGTTCTCTCTGTTAGGCATTAACTTGTTAAATGAGTCTTAATTATACATAAGCAGATGGAGATTTGAATTAAAATTACCTTACACTCGAGTGGCTTTAGTTCATTATAACATATCTTCCTCTTAATCATTTAGGCAGTCTCATCATCTTTCATATAGAAAGTTATTAAAGTATTCCAATTTCCATATTTCTTCAGATACATCCACTATTAAATGACACGTAATACACATTAGTTGGTGTCTTATACCATGCAATAGTTAGTGAATTATTCATGTCAGTAACAATTTTTATACTTTTATGTCATCCGTATCATTTTATTTTAAAGGGTTTATATTTACAAAATGTCTCATATTTTACTTCATCTCAGTTTTCAGTGCAAGGCTGAATGCCTCACCATTTTTGCTGCTGTGCAAAGGAATAATGTCCACTCTAGTTTTTACACTCCTACTAACTGAGCAATTGAGTGGATCTCAAGTGGCTCCCACTCTCAAACAAGTGGCAATCACTGGGAGCCTTGGAAAGGTTTGGGAAAGACATAAAAATTCTAAAGGAAATCACAGTTACTCTCCTTTTCTTTTATCTTGCTTTGGCACTATAATCATCGCTGGATTTTCCAAAACTTTATTTGCCTGGCCTCCAGAATTAAAAGAAGAATTTGCCTAAAGGAAGAAAATTATTGAAAGCTTTTGCAGGCTTCAGTGAGCATCACATGACTTAACTGTAATGATCTCAAAGTTGAGACACTAGTTAAATTAGTCATCTGGGTTAAAAGTTAAATTTAGCTCCAATAATAGAGAGGAGACATCTCCAGAAGACAGCTGATTTCTGTCTTTAGGGAGGGTCTCCTATGGAGTACACTGGTCCAGCTAATTCAGACTGGGGCTTTAACTTTTACATAGCTTTAGCATAGGGAAAAAATCTGTCCTGAGGTATAGAATCATAGAATGTATTAAGTTGGAAGGGACCTCTAAAGGTCATCTAGTCCAACACCCCTACAATAAGCAAGACATCTCTAACTAGGTCAGGTTGCTCAGAGCCCCATCAAGCCTGACCTTGAATGTCTCCAGGGATGGGGCCTTCACTACCTCCCTGGGCAACCTGATCAACCACCCTTATATTAAAGAACTTTTTCCTAATGTCCAAGCTAAATCTACCCTTTTCTAGCTTAAAACCATTACCCCTCGACCTGTTGCTACAAACCCTTGTGAATAGATCCTCCCCTGCCTTCCTATAGGCTCCTTTCAGGTATTGGAAGGTCCACCCTGGGAGGCTGCTCTTCTTGAGGCTGAACAACTCCAACTTTCTCAGTCTGTCTTCATAGGAGAGGTACTCCAGCCCTCTGATCATTTTTGTAGCTCTCCTCTGGACATGTGGCTCCAGCAGGTCCATGTCCTTTTTGTGTTGGGGGCTCCAGAGCTGGATGCAGTACTCCAGACGGGGTCTCGCCAGAGGGGCAGAATCACCTCTCTTGAGCTGCTGGCCACACCTCTTTTAATGCAGCCCAGGATGCGATCAGCCTTCTGGGCTGCTATTGCACATTGGTGCATATTGGTATGTTAGTGCCTTTCAAAAAAAGTGATGGGCAACAGGTGACTGGGTGTGAAAAACCCTTTTTTTCTTGTTTTTTAAGACTGTTGAATGCATATGCTGAGAGAGTCATGTGTCTCTTTTCACACAGAGCAGCACCAAGCATTTTAATCAACAGCTGCTATGTACCTCCTGGGTAAAATCAAGAAAGAATTGGACAAAAAGTGGCATTTTAGTTCCAGTAAGCAATTTACAGCCATTCACAAAGAAAAGACTAGTGGGACTTTTCAAAGGCAAAAGCATCCAATATTCCCTGCTAAAGGCGACAGACTATTCTCAGCATCCCTTTAGCTAATATATTAACCAGGTATCTTCAGTGTCAAATAATGGGCATATAATACAGAAATAACTGTGTTGGATGATGGAGAACGACAGCTCAGCCAAAAGGCTGAGTCTGCGCTGGCAAACACTGTAGCCATTATCAAGCAAAAGAACAGGTCTACGGGAGGTTTTTGCAGAAATAGGATACTGCCATTTACATGGGCATGTTTAGTAGGAAAGGGAAGTCAATGCATCCTAGCAGCCTCAGCAAGACTTTTGGGCCATGTAGCCATTTCAGTCCCCAGCTCCTCAAAGCATGGGGAAGATAGAAGTCACATCAGTGGAGAGTTCTGTGTCCATTCCTGGGCTCCTCCACAAAACACAGTCTTGGACATACTGCACTAGGTCTAATGAAGGGTCACAAACGTGACTAAGGGACTGGAACACCTGCCATAAGAGGTGAGGCTGAGACATCTGTGACTGTTCAGCCCGGGAATAGGAGCCTCAGAGGGATCTAATGGATGTGTATAAATACCTAATAGGAGGAGTAAAGAAGACAGAGCCAGACTCCTCTCAGTGGGACTCAGCAACAGAGTAACAGGCAGTGACCAGAACTTGAAATACGGGAAAATCTGTTTAAACAGAATAAAAAAGCTTTTTATGGTGTGCATGGCCAAACACTGGCACAGATTGTCCAGCAAGGTTGGGGAGTCTCCAACAACCTTGGAGATGTTCAAAACTTGACTGAATACATTCCTGAACAATCTGCTCTAGCTGACCCCATTTTGAGCAGGATGTTGGATGAGGTGATCTCTAGAGGTGCTTTCCAGCCTCAGAGATTCTGTGATTTTGTGATCAGTGATAAATTACAAGCACAGAGCTTGCAAGTGCAGGGGAAGCCAATGAGAGTCCATCAGTCCTGTGGACCATAAAAGTCATCAAGTGCTTTGGCTCCTGACTGCAGCTCACAGATACAGAGCTCTTGGCACATTTTATGTATTAAATCCAGCCCATTCTTTTCAAATGGTGACATTCAGCAGTATCCTAAAGGATACCGGCAGCACCATTCCAGAGCATGTGACCCACTAGCAGATCCCATTTTCTACCAGTCCACAACTCCATGAGGGCAATTGAATTAAGTGCCCAAAGCCACAACCCTGGGCTTTCTGGAACAAAACAATGTATTTTCAGGTGCCTTTTTTTCTTTTTTGTCTATAGGCAACCTGCAGCCAGTATGTGAATGTGATGTTAACTTCTAATTGCATCATATTAGCAGTTTGACATTGCATCTTACTAATGCTTGTTTTTCCAGGATAGTGTAGAAATACAATCATATTAACACTCTGAAAGCAAACACAGAGGTGGTATAAATTGTTATTGCAATCTTCTTTCAAGCAGCTTGTTTGAACAGTGCGTTGGCGTGTGAGAAAATGCCAGCCTTTCAGTCTTTCCAAATAGTGCAGCACTTGCAGCCCACTGCAAAATATATGTATACATAATGTTTAAGGTAACAGATGTTCATTTGCTGTACGTTCCCATGAGTTCCCAGCCTTTTGCCTTCATTCTGTTACCATTTGTCTGAGATCCACCTATGAGCCAGTGCAGCAGTTTCTTAGACATGAGGTTGCTTTGCTGACATGTTATGAACAAAAATGGTAAGGTTTGTTGACGTATATCCCTGTGAGTCTTTCTCTGTATTTCCTTCCTATGAGTGGGACCATTAATTCTTCTGACTTGCATCATCAGACTGAAAATGGAAGCCTCTGTGCAGAAACGCTGCGAAGCTATTTGGATTCTTCAAACTCTGAAGATCAGCCTTTAAACTAACTAATTAAGTTTTCTGCTTGCTGCCATTGAAAGCCTCAGTCAGATATAATTAAAACTGAGCAGCAGATGACAGCGGTGGCATTTGTCAGAATCATCCAGTGGTTCAAATACCAGTTCTGACAGAAATGTCAGACTGATAACACTCCCATCTTCCCCATGCATGCCAGGAAAAACAGGAAGAACTTTTATTATAAATGCCTGACTGATAACCTTTATGAATCCCAGAACACCAAACAAAATTTCACTATCCTAAGAGAGGAAGCTCATTTCCCATGAAGTAAACACTGTAGATCCTTGGGCTTCTTTATAAGTGTCTGCACCTTTTGGGACATCCTTTCAGCAATTCAAAGAGAAAAAAAACCCTGGTCCTGAAGTATGGGTGATTCCAGCCTCTCAGACAGCTAAGCTGGAAGAGCTTCCTTAGACAGTTAATGAGCTGAAACCAAATCAACATATTCCTCATCTAGAAAGGGCAAAGCCATAATACGATGATGTAAGCTATCCTTGAGCTGTACAGGAAGGTGAGATGACAGAGTCCTTTCTGTACAGAGTTTAAATTGAACTGCAATTGCTGAAGATCACAGAACAGCAGAGTAAACAGCAGAGACAAGAATGAATGAATAGGGAAAAATTATTTTTGGAAACATTTTGAGATTACATTTGCTGCAGCTTCATACACAGGTTTTCCCTATTTTGTCTCATCAGTTTTGCCAGCACATTTATAATACTCTCTTCCTGCCACTCTGTCTTTCTTTCTTGAGAGTCTGAGCTTCTTCTGCTTTTTTTTAACTAAATGGAAAGCAAAAAGGAGAACATGTTGAAAAAAGAATCAGTGGCACTTTAAAGCAGCAGTGGTGCTGATGTCGTCTCAAAGTCCCTCAGCTCTACTCTTGCCTGTAGCAATTGCTTGTTGTCTGCACGTTGGCCAAGAGAGCAGCCCTCATCATAGCAAACCGAAGGGGAGGAGGGATATGCTGGTGTTGCCTTTTTGACAATCCCCAGGGGACATGGGTAGGTGGCTTAGTGACTCAGCCTCAGGGCACTGACCTGGAGCAGTGGGGTGAGCAGGGTGCAACACTGCTGCTGATGGTTCAGCTGGACTGAGTTAGGTTCTTACACCTCTAGCTGGCTGCAGTGGGGGAATAGCTTCAGAGCAGAGGTGTGTATTGCAAATGTCTGAATGGGTTACTTGGGATTTTGACTTAATATCACTGAAATGTAAAGACATGGCGAACCGTTAAAAATAAGCTTGGCTGCTGCTATTGAGCTATAATTTTATCGTGGTCACAAAAGAAACCACCAGCCCTAATATACTTTTTAAAATGTCTTTGTAGAGGTGAACCTGATCATTTAATCTTCCACTTCACTACTCTTTCTTATCATCACAAAAATCATATCTCCTGGCCATAGTCAGACCTGAGGCCATGTTTTGCCCTGACTATTCTGAGAGATTTTCCTGCTGGTGGTGTGCAAATGTTTCTATTATATTGCTTTTTTGAATGGCTGGTGAGCAGGTTCCCATCCTATCTACCTGCAGGGGTATTTGTATTGCATTATTACCTTAGCTCTGAAGTAGTTTAGATTTGCAGATGATGGTCTGTGATCTGATCAGGATCAGCATTTCTCTTTTGCTGTTGATCTCCGCAGACCACATCTCACTGCACCGTGCACTGAATGCAAGGGCACTGTCTTCTGTCTGAGTTCTTTCCTTTGTAGCAAGTAATCAAAGAACGTTTACACTTTCCTTTCTTTTGACCTTTATTAGATAAGTAGGCACCTTAATTGGGATGTTTTGAGATGAGAGTGAAGTCTGGAAGGATTCTATTCTGGGATGTAAAGGTCTCAGGGATCACTCTTAGTATTTGTGGCAGAACTGCATCGAAATTAACATATTACAACAGATTGTGTCAAGCTGGATTGCAAACTTTTCTGAAGCAGGGTGAACAGAAAGGTCACATTCCTCATCAGCTCATATATCAGGCTGCATGAGGGTATCTAAAGAGGTTAAGTTCTTATTTCAGGAAATAAAATCAGAACTTCCCATTTTCAGGTCCCAGCTGTGCCTCTGAATTTCTATTTACTTTGAGCAAGGCAGCTAGCTTCATTACATAGGCATATTATTTTGGTTTCAGAAAGGATCCTTGTTTAAATTATAACATGCCATTAGCAAAGGTCCTTTTGTGGTGACTGAACTTAATACAGAGTTGTTTTCATCTTGCTCACTTACACACAGGTGCATATTGTGCCCTTTGTGTTCTGTCAACTGGAGGACCTGTAGGATGTTCTTCTGCCCCTGCAACTGATTTAACACCTTTCGCTTATTATGCAAATAAAACAGGAAAAACAGTTTCCTGCTTTCTTTTGACGCTCTGAAGCTGGCGGCTCAGGACTGCTTACTCAGGTCGCAGCGTATAATGGGAAATGCCTACACATGAGTGTCTGTCAAGCCACACAATAGGAGCCCGGTGTCACCCGTCCCCATTCAGAGCCGCGATAATGGCATTGCAGAGCAAGTGGAAGGATGAGCTTGCCACGTCTTCATGCTTCAGCGTGCTATTGAAGTGACAGGCTATTTTCCATTGGTGGGCTGAAAGCCTTTTTATTTTATTAATCCTCTTGTCAAGGAACAAAACTGGAGTTTTTCTCTTCTATTAAATACCGCTGGAAAATCTCACGTCTCCCAGTTGCCTTTGGGTAAGCCAGGTAAATAGATGAGCTCTGCTTCCCTTGTGCCTGCCTTCGCCTCCACATGCCTAGAACAGAGAGCAGTGTCAGCAAGCTGGAAATGTCAGGCCACCGTTTTGGAGCTGCAGCCTGCCCTTGTGGAAAGAGAGTCGGCCAGCTGAACTCGTGCAGGGGACATGCATGAACATCTGTCATGCTTCACAGCACAGTGAACAATGCAAGGTTATCACCAAAAAGCCAACAAGGTCTTTTTAGAAGATATCCTCTCCATAGGACATGTTCCACAGAACTACAGCCCAATCCTAGATAAAATACTGCATTTTAATATTTTTTCCTTTTAATTTCATTTTGTGTCTATCCTTTTTTCCTTCTTTTTTTTTCCCTTTTTTTTCTTTTTTTACAAAAGCATGCTGTCTTTCAATTAACATAGTAATGACCTATTGTCACCTGTTATCATGCTAATCCTGAGCTGGTGTGAAATTACTTTATAATAAACACTATGGCGTTCTGACTTTCAATTAATTTTTCACATGCTGTGCTAAATCAGATTAACTGTACCCCACCCTTTTGACCACAGATATAATTCCTTCCTTATAATGAAATAGAGGATTAATTTATATGAAGCATATCTATACACATTTGCAAATAAATGTAAAGATAGACTTTATACCGTATTTGCATTGCTTGCTGTGTCAGGTTGAATATAGACTTTCAGAGATTATTAATTTTTGTGTTCACTGGGGTGGTGAAGGATATTGCTCGGTTTTCTATTATTATTATTTTCACTAAATGTCTACAACTAAGAATGGGTAAAGAGATGGGAGTACTGAGAGACTGCTACCTTCCACAGGGAATTACGCATAATGGTGTACAGCATTATGATGAACTGAAAAAAGGTAAACACTGCAAAATTAACCCAATCACCATTAATCTACTAAATTGCCTGTCAGCCTTCTTGGATGTACATATTTACAATGTGACCAAATATAATAAACCCAGCTGTTTGGTCTTTTTAATAGTCGTTAGCATTATGAAGATGGTCAGTAGCTTGAGCAGCCTTTCAAATCCTAGATGCCAGTATAGGAAAACTGTATAAGGCAAGTTTTTAAAAAACATTTTCATCTTCAGTGCAGAAAAAGCTTCCAAAAACTCCTTCTCATTCTGGCAACTTCAAAGATGCAGTAGACTACTACCTATTGTGCCATTTCATAACCCAAAAAGTAATATAAATCCAAAGCTGACTTTTGCTGTTTCTCCGTACACTTTTTCTCTATATAGCTTAAGTTTGAAGCCCAAAGCTGCAGTATGAATTTTCTCCATGGAAAAGTAACAAAGATGGAAATGTGTGCCTATATCCATCTGTGTTTTGATTCAATTCAGCATACTTACCTAGTCCAAAAACTGAAGGATTTTCATCCAGTTACTTGAAGTAACTTAGCTCCATGAGAACTGTCTGGCCAAACTCTATTCCAACCAGTTGTTGGTTGGGGTTTTTTTAATTTGCTGTGATGAACTAGACAGTTCAGAGCTAGGCTGGAGCACCCTGAATCCAGCTGGGCTGCTCTGTATGGACCCACTGGCTCCTCACGTCCAACCTGAGCAGCACCAGGGTTATGCCAGATGTTCAGATTTACCTCCCACCCACAAGTCTCCATTTCTGGAGCAGCCTGTGGACCAGCTTTTGCTGATCCAACAACTAATCCAGGGGAAAACTCAGGTGCACCCTATGGTGAATTTGCTGGCCACTGGTGTACTTTTGAGACAGTCAAGACCATTTCATAGAGTCTTTCCGAGAAAGACCCCAACCTCACCCACCACAGAAGCAGATGAGTTTTACAGATTGCCCAAACTGTGTTTGAAAAAGATGGCCACTGGGAAAGCAAGGAGAACCTTGCCACTTACACCCTGCAGCTGGGCTCAGCAGCCATGGCTCCTGCCCAGGGAGTAAGAACCTTGGCTGCTAGGCTATTACAGTATCATTCAGGCCTTAAGAAATGTAGAAAAACCATATTCCACTCCTCTTTGGAATAGGAACTGATTTAAATATGAGCAATGCTTTATTAGTATGTTTTAGACTTACAAAAACAGGACTAGCTGAGATTAAAGACACTTTTCATTCGTGTTTACTATTGCTTCTTTGAAATAATAGCATTGCTGTACACAAGGAAAAAATCATTGCATATTCGGTGTTTATTGGCTTAATACCGAAATTTCAATACACTCTTTTTTATTGCTTTTCTCATACCATTTGTGAAATACAAGTGCACAATAACAAAACAGAAAACAGTAGGCCTACCAAGAAAGATAAGAAACAGAAGAACGACCTGCAGGATGCGAGAGCTGGGTATTCTTGTCACCATGGTGCAGGTTGTATCAATAAACTGAATGTCCTGATATTAGCATTTGGAGTAATACATTCCAGGAACAACAAAGTGAGTTAAACCTAGTTAAATCAGGTCAAACAAGCACAATCTCCACAAGGGGATTAAGGTGCTTGGAAGAGACATCAAATTATTTTCTCATTTTTCCTTAGGACTGTCTATTGCACATCTGTAATGAAAGGTCTTATCTCTGCCTTTTACTATGTAGCTTTTTAACTGTACATATGATCTGACTTGGACAGATTCCAGCTTTGTTATTGAAAACCTGCTTTCAAATGCAAGAAGTAAAAACACTGAAGTAGTAGCCATTACTTGGTGTATGACAGTACTAAATGAATAAGTCATTAATAGCTTTTTGAGTTTTATTATTTCAAAATGTTTTTCCAAATGTCCATAAAAACTTCGCCATTACCACCACTTCCACCCAACTAGAACTAGTATACGACTGCATATATAAACTGATTACAAGCCTTAGCTACATTACTATAATCTGTCACACACACATATTTCTTTCAACTGTCTTCTTTGCTTTGAAGGAAACAAAGAGAGGAGAGATGACATAAAATGCTCCTGTCATTATTGCCTGGAGAGGAGAAATGCCTTCAGCTACCCAATTACAGTATTCCAGTCAGCAAAACTCACCCCAGTTTCCCCATCAGATGTTAAAGTATTGACAGCTCCTGTCTACTCATGCACTGCAAATCATCATATTCAAAAAGCAAATTGGGATATAACAGTAGTCCCTTCACTATGTAAAACAGGTCACCAGCTCTCTTCTCTCATTTCATTGCTCTTCATGGGGGGAAAGTAAAAGTAATAGACCACATTTCAGTTTGAAAGGGTTAGTGAATGTTGATGATCTTCCTTCCTACACCTGCCTACTTTCTACATCTTTGATGATGTGATATGATGATAATGCAATGGAGAATCATGATCCAGGAGCTGCAGTGCTCAGCACTTGGCAGAGGCAATGATGGACAGTGAAATCTGTGTTCCAGCATGCCACGTGCATCTATCACATGGGGGGAGGGGGTGGGTGTTGCCTTACACAAGAACCCTGTGGGTTCTTTTTACTAGAAGTCAAGTCATCTTCTCCACCAGAGTCTACTGTGGATTTATATTTGCTGTGGTTCCTGCACCTGCCTGACTCTGGACTCTGCTCTGTCCCTTTTGGAAACAAGCTCTATGCAGAGAGGTGAGGGCACGTAACAGGGGACCTGTCTTCTAGGCATGCAGCACTGAGAGGAGAAGGTAAAACAGCTCAGCTGTTGTGGACAAAGGAGAAAAGAGAGGGTAGGGAGGGCAAACCCTGAGGCTGAGTAAAAGAGGTTAAAAATACAGAAACATCAGTCATTTAGCTAGAGCATTGGGGCAAGAAGAGGAGGAATTGTACTTTCAGAGAGGATGGGGTCCTAAGTTTTGCTGATGATGAGTAGAGGCAAGTTTCTGAGTTTCAAATGTCATGCAGTGCTGCTCTGTGCAATAGGGTAATGTGAAGCATCACTACAGCTTACACGAAAATGTCCAAAGTCACCTAAAAATAACCTTCAAACAGTAGGAGAGGAGAAAGCATCTTCCCAAATAGTCTCAACTGCAGTTTGTAAAATCCATTAAAAAGGAGAAAGATACCATTGAACAGTCTCCTGGTGGGTGTTGTATTGTTAGAATAAATCAAATTTTCATTGGGAATATGCAAGTGAAGCAACAACTGCCTGAACACGGGATCCTTTCCTAGATATCCACAGACAAGTAAGTTTGTCATTAATGACATACCAGTGAATAAAAAAACATCCTCCCAAGCCAGGAGTTGCTGTCAGATGATGTGCTTCAACCAGTGGAGAATCAGTTCCTTGCAAGCTGTAGAAAATGAATGTGTTTTCTCCTCTCCTGCTCAACATCCAGGACAGACATAATTCAACTGGAAAACTTTGTACTCAGGACATTTGAATATAAAAACAGCTATTCCACTGACACCATTGATGAAGAAGGGCGCAGGGGAACAGGTATCTTAAATAAGTTCAAGAAGTGGGTCATTATCAAGAAAACAATGATGACAGAATTGGTTTCTGCAACAACAGATGGAAGCACAGGTATAACTGGATCCAAAGCTTCACTGCTCATAATCATCAGCAAACACTGTTGAAACATGAATGACTTTAAACGTTATGGGAGCAGTGTTAAAAAAAAAGAAACAAACAACAACCCTCTGTTAACTTCATTTGAATCAGAGGCCTTTGTGTTTCAAAGCTGCTCAATTGAGCTGCTGCAGCTTGTAATGATCTAATTTTGTACATTGCGATGAATGAGATGTATGAGCAAAGGTATGGTTTTGCTAGGGCTTTTCTTCTGCTTAATATCAGGAGACTTCAAATCAGGAAATGAAAAGTCTCTTATGATCCTTCTGGAAAGATGAGTTTACTCTTCTTTTCTCATTTCTGAGTGACTTAGCTACAAGGCAAATGAACATAAAGGTTGCCAGAAAATGGGAGAATATTACTGAGATGCTTCATGCAGTGAGTTCTTTCAATGCTGACTGAATGAGTAACTCGGAAAGAAAATACTACAGCATTTCATGGCCATGTGAGGAATCTTGGAGGACTGTGAATGCAAAAGTAACTGGAAAAGTCAAGAGGAATCATGACTGTTTCACACAAACTGGTGGGGCAGCTCTGTCTTTGTCTCTCCTTGAGGTTGGCCATGGTGTGTGTGGCAGTGTAAGAGCAGAAGAGCTGGAGAAGCATCAAGCAAACAGGAACCTCATTCAATCCTACAGACAAGGGCTTGTGCTTAGTAATGCCAGAGCTGCATTATTTAGTGGCAGAGCTCAATGGCAGGATATGACCCTGAGCTGTGAGTGTGTCTGTCTCAGAGATCTAACAGATCCACAAGACAGCTTCAACATTTCAGAGGGGCAGGATTTACAGAAAGGCTGCCTCCTCAGTGTTTCCCAGTGATGTACTGAGTGTCACCCAGGGTCCTGGCCACCATGAACTGTATGGCCATCCAACTCACCCCATTCAATGGAGAGGGAGTTTATGTACCTGACCCATCCCTGTGGCTTCAGAAAGTTGTGTCTTGGCTTTTATGCCCTGCACATCTCAGTGCTGAGATACCTGAAATTTTCCTGAGGTGATCCCAGCCTGGGGGCAGGGAGCTTCACTGCTGTTGGAGATGCACTATTGACACCTTTGGTGAAGCCATCCCAAGGTCCAAGAGCGCTTCAGAGATTCTGCTACACAGTGTTTTACGAAGGCTCATGATCTCGGCTAGGACCTCTGAGTACTTGAAATAATTAACTGCACATTGAGGAACAAGAGAAGTTTTGTCAGGACCAGGTCAGATAGAGGATGCTCTCCTTGCCTTCAGAGGCCAAAGTCTAAGTAATCAACTCAGGTTGCAATGGTGCAATATTATCACCTGATGTATTGGCAGGTTTTGAGCTTCTACCTCATGGAAAATTAAGTTCAAAAATACTCTGATTTAGATTCAACAGAAGAGCTGTGTTGTGAGGTTAGGAAGTGTGTCCCAGGTGCCATTATAGGGCAGAGAATAGACCTCTATAACTCAGTAGTATCTTGTGTTTTTTTCCCATACTCTCCCAGTGACACCAGTGGAGGTCAAGAAGGCTCTGGGAGGTCAGTTTGCCTGAGGTGCAACTTTGCTACAAACAAGTTTCATGGCCTTTATGGTGAGGTAATGTGCTGCAGATGGAGGTACAGCAAGAAGCTTTTCTTGTTCCAGCAGTACCTTCTGCACAAATTTCCTGACTCCTGCTTTGCTCTCCTGCACTGAAGAGGATCTTTTTACAGGAATGTTTTAACTTGGGAAAACCTTTTGGGGAACAGCTCAGCATTTTTTAGCCAAGTCGAGGTTACCCATTTTGCATTGCTGTCTCTCTCCCGTAAATACCTTTTCAACTGCTCTGCTTTTCATTTTCTTGCTTCTAGGAGATGGTGAATTCTTGAAATATGGATGCTCTGTATAGAAGTAGTATGTCAAGCAGTTTGCACAATACATCTAAAATGAATTAGAATTTTAGACATTTAAGTATTTTTTCTGGGAATGATGTGTGCAATTTAAAAGAACTTTTCTGGTCTCTACTACTTCCATGTGCTCTATCACATGCAGTGGTCCAGTATTTCCTGGCAGAAAAGCTACCTTTATCCACTTACAGAATCCAAAAGTAGAGAAAAAAAGTTGGTTCAGTTCTCTGTGTGCTGTTGAAAACCAGAAAACTATACAGTTACTGTAACAAAAAAATAATCTAACAATCAAACTAACAATTTTTAATTTTATGGAAGCATTTACATCTGCTAATGTGCCATTTAATGTGCTGTGTAAAACAATTCTGCATTCTTAATTGAAGCAAACTTTACTTGCGCTACATCAAATGTCTCACTGGTTACATTTCAAATGTCTCCCTGAGTCTTTAATTATATTCCTGTGCCAGGGAAAAAAAAAAAGAAAAAAAAAAAAGAGGAAAAGAAATTAGAACTAATTCCTGTTAAGATGTCGTAAGTGAAATAACCATGACCCTAGACATGATCTGAAATCCCCAGAACTTGAAAGAGAATCTCCTCCTGAGTTCAGTGGACATTAGCTTAGGTCTTGTGTAAACACTGTTGTGACCATATCTGCACTCCACAAGCATTGCAAAAACAGGTAGAGGGAGTCCAATGTATTTTGGAATGTGTTAGCCTGAGGGCAATATTACAAATGCCATAAACATCTAATATTCCCTTCATAGATATCTCTGGCCTCACGACAAACAAACTCAGCCTTTGAGCAAGCAGGGAGAAGAAACATAGACAGCATGCTTACAAAATATATTAAGGATGTTTAGATGAAAAACTCAAGTAACTGAGCTGTTCGTAGCTGTAAGCAAGATGGTTAGATACTGTCAGTTTTAGTGGGAATTTTTTCTTACGGTTTTTCTAGCATACAGCATTCTCAGTGAAACAGCTCTTAACCAGTAGGATTTTCGAAAGGTTTATGCTGAATGCGGTGTGGTGCATTTTGACTTTGAAACAGATTGTATTAGTTTATATAAATTTGTCTTTGGCACACTGAGATATTCCAGTTGTCAATAAAAAGCAAATACGAATCCTTTGTCTGTTCCCTTGCAGTGCATTGCATTACTGCTAGCACCTGACAAATCTCTTTCATACTAGACATCAAAATAGGCACTTAAGGAGGTATGAATATTATCAAAACATAGTTCAGTTTACCTATATCATGTAGCATCCTAACAGGTAGGCAAAGCTTATGGAGATACTTATTTCTAAAAAAGAGAGGCCCATGCCCAAATTAGCCTTAATTTCATACAGTTCCCTTGCAAGTATTCTAATCTGAAATGAGGAACGCCTATCCTGGTAAGCAGTTTTACTGAAATAGAGAGCCTGCATAGTGTGTCCTGCAATCTGGAAGCTCTCCTCTTCCTTCAGCAGCAGAAATTTTATCAGCTGTAGGAGAAGCTGTACCTCGCATTTATCTCAAAAAATGGTGATTTTAGAGCAGCTGTTTCCTAAACGACATTCTTCTTTCTGAATTCCATCTTCTAAATACTGTGAAAACTAACACATTGTGGCAGCAGAAATATGGAACATTTTTCCATCAGTTTTGATACATTCTCAGATAGAAGAGGGACTTCTGGTCTTCTGCTGAGGTATGAGTCTCACTGGCTGTAAACAAGAAGCCACTCTAAGAAGGGATGAAAATTAATGGTGGCTAAATTCTGAGAGGGAAGCTGTAACCTTCACAGAGGCTTTCTTTCCAGCTGTGTTCAAAGGCACTATAATGACTTCAGAGAACTGCAGTGACTCATTTTAGATGATGACTACATAACTATTCATTTACACTTAATGAGTTTATTCCACCAGGTATAGGACAAATTCTAAACAAATAATACCACTGAATCATACACATCAATAAATTTGAGCACTAAACTGATTCTGGGTAACAAAGGTAATGATAAAGAGAGAGGAAGAAAAGCTGCCTCCAATTAATGAAAATGCCCTTTGTATTTTCTAATAGCTCAAACATTAATTTGAAAATGGCTTTCTCTGCAATAATTTACAGACAAGCACTTCATAATGGAGAAACAATTCTAATTTATGTGCACTCACATGATGATGATCTGATTAACTTATTAAATTCTTGTTGATTCTACAGTCCAGATGAAGTGTACCGTTCTTCATGGGTTTCATAACTTGCAGTTTTAAGTTCTCACTTTATCAGGCTTCAGGCTTCAATTGTTACTGAAGGTCTTTTCTCTGGGACATCCTCTGATGCAGAGTGGACAGAATCAAGATCCCAGAGATTGATTTCATTTGTCTCTTTCCATTAATTTTGAAGATACGTTCTCTTCCACCTTGGAGGAGTACTTGATTAGATTTAACACTAGGATTCGCGTAGTCCTCAGCTACTGTGGAGTGTAATTGAAATGGTGCGAAATATTAGAGACATACCATTCCAGTTAAAGCTGATCCAGTCAGGGGATAGCCATGCTGAATTTAAGTTCAAGAAGCTTAGCTTGAACCCGGTCAAGCTTACTGTCCTTCAAAGGAAGTGAGTTAGCTTTTGAATCAAGAGGAGATAAAAATTATCCGTGGGAAAAGACAAAAGAACACAGTCTAATCAGTCTGCCAAACCTAGTGTTCAGTGGCTTTAAACAATGAGCAGTATTACCAATTTATCTGTAACGTATTTTTCAGCTAGAGCTACCCAGCTTTAATCACCATCTCCTTGTATTGTTTGTGCACCCTAGATAATTCCACAAACAGTAAAAAATTGTTCAGAACCTCAGATGTGTAGAAAAGACTGCCAAGTTGCCACACAGTAGCATAAATATTTGTAAATATAAATGTAGCTATCTCCAACATCCCTTTCTCAACAAAAGAGGGGTTCCCTGTGGTTATACAGTATGTCACATTAAACAGTGCAACCTGGTGTAACTGGTATTGAGTAAACATGAGCCCTAAATCAAGAAGTCCTTCATTTACTGCTCTGCTTCATGGATAACTTTACCACTTATCCCCTGCCCTGTTTTGACCTTGGGCCATTCCAGACTGCCAGGGTGATGTCAGTGGAGTCCACCCTTGTTCAGTCAGGAGGTGGGCTTGAAAGTAACTATATATATTTCAGGGGTGACTTCATGTGCTGCTAGCTCTCTTCTTCCACAGGCCAATGCTGAACTCAATAACATCCCCTCAGCATACATTCTTTTACATATTCTTCATCTTTTTGCTCTTCTCCATCTCAAATCAGCCACCACAAGAGCCCAGGGGAAACACACAACCAAGAAAGAGCTCAGCAAGCTGTCTCCATCAGGAACTCTCTTCAAACTCATCAGTCCCTGGTTAATATAGTCCTGGACTTGCTCATCACCCCAACCACGATCACCTGGGGGAAGGTGGGACCTCACACAGGTGGGTCAGGTTCTGCCTCTGGGGCCTGAAACCACCTGAGGAACAAAACATGTTGCTGGGTTGTGACTCATCCATAGGTCAACTCCAACTCAGGGCCCACAGCCCAGGTCCCAGCACTTCACTTAGATGTTACAGCTCTCTCCTGCACACCCCTCTGAAGTTGTAATTGGTGGCTAATACTGTGTTTCCCTGTGTTCAGGAAAGAGAGATTTCTTTAGAAATATCCAACGATTTTAGCTTGCCATAGTCAAACTTCTTCATTCAAAACAGCCCCGAGTCTTGTCCGGTACTTGCAAATTCTAAATAAACTTAGTTTGTTTAATGAAGTGAACATAAATCTTTCACTTTCTTTTAACCCTTATCTTGTTTTTTTCAATGCAACATTTCAATTTTTTATGTTGAATTTATTTACCAGGTAGCATTATCAACCCCATTATATAAGTCTGCAATCTCATTAGCAATTTCTAATCACTCGTACAGCCACTGACCCTGAGACCCTAGGACTCCTCCCTCCCACCCAAAAAGCCCCCTCTCATTCTGGAGACCAGGATCTGAAGTATGGATCAGTAATTCCTTAAAATTCAGTGGAAACTTTGCCTAGGTAGAAAGTTTGAGGATTTATCTGAGTATAGTTCAAATAAAAAGAAGTGTACTTTTGACAGAAGCATTTGCAGAGATCCAGCTCAGCTTGCAAAAGGAGAGTAACTAACTGTGTTCACTGGGGCTCATCTGCACAAAGATGCCCTGAGAGGGTTAGGTGCACGAATTTGAATTTGTACATTCAAACATTCATGCAGTGAGTATCTTCTAGGATTAAGCCACAGCCATTAAGGACTTTTTATTTCTGAGCAAAATCAGCCACATGGTGGTTGTCTCCATTTAGGGCTCAGGGCAACCCCCACGGAACAGAATTAGTTTCCCCCCTCTTCCCCCTCCCCTCTTCCCTCCCAGGGGAGGAAGAAAGGCCTCACACAAAGTTGGAAAATTAAGATCACAACTTTTAACAGGGAGTAACAAAAGGGATATCAGAGGAAGGGAAATATACAGAAGTAACAAGGGAAGGTATATATACAAATATATACAACACCAATCCTCAGATGCCACTGGATTTCTTCCGAGCCACGTGGAGTTGTAGCAGCCACAGAGCCATCCGCAGCCAGCAGCAAATCCCAGCGAGGAGGGGGCGAGCGGAAGTTCCTGTGTCCTTTTATAGCCGTTCCACCTGTCCCCCTCCTTCCCCAAA